>CANSZD010003412.1:0-60000 GCA_947648045.1 Beta corolliflora
CCCTCGTACAAATTGGACAACTATAATACTACACCCAAAATCACATGCGAGTCCTATTTTTTGAGTTTTGGTATTTGGAGTTTTTAGTGTTGCAAATAAATATTAAATACATTTCCAAGAATAATCCTCCGTATTTAGTTTATGAATTTATTTTTTACTTAATATTTTCATTTTTAACTTTTTTATATACAGTCCTTGCATATAACATTTTTTTAATACGTTTTTTTGAGTTTGTTGTACACTATTACAAAAATTAACATGTTGATCGATTCATGGAAAATGCTTGTGAAATCTTCACGCATTCTTATACTTTAATTAGGGATTAATTTAAGGAGAGTGTGAACCTCGGAATAACAGTTAATGCAAGTTTCCAGAATTCTTGGCATTTTGTTTTTTAATGAACAGACAAAAAGAGGTTAACATCTAGAAAATCAGATCTTTTACAAATTTAAAAAATCCTGCAAATTTCTTAAATTCTCTTTCTCCCTCCTTCCAAGTCGGCAACTTTTAAATGACTCGTGTTCAAGATTTGTGTTTGCTAATTGCACAAAAATCCCTTTCCTACACTACACTCTTCTAGATCAATGGCTCAAATGTTTCTCCTCTTTTCTTGTTCATAATTGTTTTTAAGAAATCAAGAGTTATTTAAAACAGGGCATTTCTTCTTCTTCTTCTCTTATTATCTTCACTCAAATTTATTCCATTTCTTTGTCAATTAGGCTGAAATTAAAAATAAAAGAAATCATGGGTTCATTGCTAATTTCTGATGGATTAATTTTCAACCCATTAATGAAAACAATCCCATTTGCAACTATTCCAAAATCTTCCTCAATTTCCTTTAAAAAACCCATCTTTTTTTGTATTAAATCACAAAACTCAAAATCTTCTAGTCCCTCTGATTATATCAACAAATTCTTGAAACCCAGTTCAGAAAACTATCTAAACTCCATTGTTTTAGCTCCAAAAGCTGTGCCTTTCATGGAGGAGAGAAAAAGTAGGAGAGAGAAAAGAGGTGTTGAGTTGGTTCTTGATGAGGAAGAACAGATGATTGGTTGGGGTAATAGATTGGGTAGTAAGCAAATGTTCGTTTTGTGTGGGTTGGGTTATTGGGTTCAAGGATTTAGGTGTTTTCCATGGTTAGCTCTTAATTTTCACATGGCCCACAATCTTAATTTTAACCCTTCAACTTTGCAGATGGTGCAAAATTTTGGTCTTCTACCTATGGTGGCTAAACCCTTTTATGGGATTTTATCTGATGCTCTTAATATTGGTGGTGCTCACAGAATTCCTTATGTTTGCATTGGAGGTTAGTTTCTTAGTTCACTCTCACTTTAATGCATATAATTTTTGGTGTCTTGTTTGTTTATTATCTGTTGGTTTGTGTTCTGGTAGTATCTCTGCTGGCTTCTCTTTAGTAATTAGATGCTTATGTTTCGAGCAAGGCTCGAAATGTGTGATAATGGCCGAGTTTGATGCCTGGACATGTATCTCTGCTGGATATATAGAGTGAAACTTTTATGTAATGTGTCTGAAATGAAATTGGAGGGCGCAGGACGCTCAAAATTTTTATGTTGTCTTTATGTTTCACTGCTGTAGACCTGTAAATGCTGTTTTCTTATTGATTTTGATTGATGGTAGTGCATTACGTGTATAGGTCACTATGAATTGTGACTCTGAAATAGACCAAAATTATGGAAGTAGCACAGTGAAGATAAAATAGAGGGAGCTATACTTACTGGTCTATCAAATGTGGGCTGGTTCTGGTTAAAGCTGGTATTTGCTATCAGAAACTGATGAATATTGAAACATGTTCCGAGTTCTCTTTTCTATCTACAATTCAAAGAACACATTTAAGTTTTTGTATTAAACATTAACTTTTCCATTTTTTTTTTACCATGTCAACTTTAGCCATTAATTGTTATTACCATGTCTACTTCCTTATTTTTTTTCCTCAATTGACGTCAGGGTGATTTAACTGTCATCGAGTTAAAGAAAAAGTAATAAAAGCTACATTGGATAGGAATTACATAAATAAGTTGTACAAATATCTAGAAGAGTTACAGAATTACAAAAATGTAAAAGTTAAGAGATGAAGGTTAGAAGTTGCGGTATGACAAAGTGTTTGATAAGAGCTTTGAACAGAATACCAGCTGGTTAAATGAGCATGAAGCAGGTAACATTATGATTTTGATGGACCAAGTTGTTATTTTTGACTCTTCTAAGCTGTAAGAACATAGAACTGCAAAGTTGCTTGCTTGCTACTATAAAATAATGTTTTGAGCAAGAGAGGGGTTATGAAATGGGAAAATAGATGGAAGTATGAAAATTGTGGGTTTTTGGTGACCTACTCATGAACCTCAACTGATATCTACACTGATAAATTTCCGACGTCTATTATATCTAAATTTTAATATTTAAGACCAGGAGGTCTTGAATTTAGCACCATCAGCCTGCACCTATATCTGTTAGATTGATATATGCTTCTATATTGAAAGGGCAGGAAAATATTACCTGAGCCAATTCAGTGACTACACATAGATCCTCTACAGTCTCAAACGAGACTAGCATTTCCATTATATTTTTTATGTTTCAGCTTCTTGAGGATCTGAATTGCACAAAACAATAGTGAATTGTAGAATTAATTATCTGAAAATCAGGTAAATGTTAGCATAGAGTTTAAATAAGTACGCCATTCTCAATGTCAGTAACATAAACATATAGGAACAAGTTCAAAGAGCAGAATATTACCTCAATCTCCTGGCTAAGATCGTGAAGATCTTTCTCACTCTTCCCATTCTTCATTATGAATTTCATAGCCACAATCTGAATTCATAAACCCAACTTTTTTAAACGAAAAACAACAAATATGTACCTTAAACGACAACTTTAAGCGAAAGAGGAGGTTTACTTGGCCAGTATATTTTCTCCTTCCTTTATAAACCCTTCCAAATGAACCTTCACCAACAAGCTCAACCACTTTGTATTTCTCAATACCCTTTTTCTGCAGGACAGATACAAGATTTAGGAAGTAGGGATAGACAGAAAATTACATTGAAAACATAAGAACATGTTCAGAATCTTACATAAATCTGCAGAAAGGAAGTGCTTTAGAATGTCATTTACTAACACAAAAGTTGTCTAAGA
This sequence comes from Beta corolliflora, assembly GCA_947648045.1. NCBI lineage: Eukaryota > Viridiplantae > Streptophyta > Magnoliopsida > Caryophyllales > Amaranthaceae > Beta > Beta corolliflora. The sequence continues at coordinate 3,145 of CANSZD010003412.1, forward strand.
TCAGTTGCTTTGCCATAGGTTTGGGCCTCTTTGGCTTAGGTGCATTATTCACCTTTCTGTAGTTAAATTAATGAAGATATTGTTAACAAAAACCAACACTTTCCAAGTTACTTAACATTTCATAATATGACCCACCACCCTCACACCACAAGGTAAAAGGAGCCATGACAAATCCTTACTCCAATTTTATAGGAAGTTTTTTTTTGTCAGAAGTACCTTTAAAATCTACATCTTGTGAGGTAGTTCTTTTTGCAATCTATTTTGTGGGAAGAATACCTTATTGTGTTCGGTTTGGGGAAGAATCCTTGCCATACCCGTGCCATACCCGTACCCGGTACGCGATTCGCCACCCCTAGGGCGTACCCGTGCTTGATAGCTTCTATAGCTATTATTATAGTCGATTATGCTTACTCTGTTGCTTAGTCTTTTCATGTTTGGCTGTTGAATTTTGCCCACAATTTAGTTGCATTTTTCTGGAAGATTTTGTGGAGAGTGATTAATCTGTTATCATCATCTGTTGGTGACTTAAAGCTGAATTTTACTCTAATCTTGCATACTTCTGTAAGGTGGTTCATTATTTTCCTCATTCAGGCTAGGTCTTATTATTGACGCTCATAAATATGATTGCACTGTCCAGTTCTTTTGCAGGTGTTGTCATGGGGACCTTTATCTTTAATCCCAACTGTGAGTGAAGCCCTTTCTACTCTTATGGCATGCGTTCTTCTCAGTAATCTCGGGGCAGCTGTGACGGAGGTTGCACAAGATGCTCTTGTCGCAGAATATGGACAGAAGCACAGAATTGTTGGGCTACAATCCTATGCATTCATGGCTATAGCAGTTGCTGGAATTATAGGAAACTCATTGGGTGGTATACTATTATTGAAGGCACATCCAAGGACACTGTTATTTATTTTTACCCTCCTGCTCTCTGCACAACTTTTGATTTCCTTTATGACAAAGGAAGAGTCCCTCGGTTTGTCGAAACCTTTAAGTCCCGTTGTTGAACAAGGTTCAGTCTTCAGCAGTATTAAGAGACAATTCTCTAACCTATTTGTTGCGTTGAGTGGGGATAAGATATCTCTCCCTCTGATATGGGTTGTAGCTTCTATTGCAGTGGTGCCAATGCTCACAGGATCGATTTTTTGCTATCAAACACAATCTCTTAATCTTGATCCTTCAACCATCGGAATATCCAAGGTAATTGGGCAGATGCTGCTCTTATCATTAACCGTGCTCTATGATCGGTTTTGGAGAAGTATTCCCATGAGGAAGTTGATCAGCATAGTGCAAAGCTTATATGCTTTCTCTCTCCTCCTTGACCTTGTTCTTGTCCAGCAAATCAACCTGAAGCTAGGAATACCAAACAATGTCTATGCTATGTGCTTTTCGGGATTGGCTGAGACCATTGCTATTTTTAAGACCATACCATTTTTTGTGCTCATTGGGAGCTTGTGTCCACCAGGATGTGAGGCCTCAGTGACGGCCTTACTCGCCTCAGCGTTGACGTTGTCATCAATTCTTAGTGGTTTCTTTGGCATTGGATTTGCTTCTGTACTTGGTATAACTACACACAACTACTCTAGCCTCTCTATTGGAATCATGCTGCAATTTTTTGCTGCTTTGGTGCCTTTAATATGGGTCAAGAACCTGCCATTTTCACAACCTGCATTTGAAAAGGAAAGGAAGAAAGGGAGGAGTAAGAGGAGTCGAAGAACCCGGAGAGTTGGAAGAGTGCCGCTTAACTCGGTCTTTTCCTATCGACAAGAAAGAGAATCAGAAACACAAAGATGACTACATTAAACGTTCTGTTATATATGGGAAAAAAGCAGGACTAAACATGTTGTACAGGATAAATTTTGTCTTGTGCTTTGGTTCTGATGGATAATGATTCGGCTCAAGTACATTGGGATTGCTCAAAAGCCTCCTAAAAACTATACTCCTGGTGATTTGCTTTTGGCCGTCAAGCAGAAAGGTAAATTATTCTGATTTATCATTGCTGTTTGAGATTCAGTTGATTCTTCATTTAATAAGCTTTTTATGCTATAGGATTCTTTACTCTTATAAATTATAACGCCAGATTTTCTTCTCTTTGTTCAGCTGTGACTTTCGGAGTGCTCAGGATGCGGCTCTCCCCAGCGAAGGAATCACACAATTGGTCTGGAAGACTGTCATTGCTTGACGATTATCTATGGGTGGGTAATTGAATGCGTGTGTTGGGGCCTTCAGTTCCTCCATTGTTTTTATGCACATCTATGAAGATCTACTGGACTACTGCATCAATTTGAACAAGGACCAATGTGTCAATTAGTCATATCGGTGATCTGTTTTTCCTCACGAGCAAAAGTTGTGACAGATGACAGGATTTTGATACCGGCAATCAATGATGCCTTTCTTCTCTTGTATCGATCCCGATAGGTTTTCCATTTTCCAAGTCTGAAAACTTCGTATAAGAACCTTGAGAACCAAACAACGATCAAGTGTTAATTTCTAGTTTAATAGTTCATAATTTAGAAACGATAAACCAAATGGGAATTAATGGATGAATAATATTAAGGTGAAAGATCGACTAATTGATGGACAATTCTCTTTTTTCTCACAAGAATTAGAGGGTTTATTCTTAATCGTAGTTATAGATGAACATAAGTTGTACTAAATGTGTTATTTGGTTAAGTACCTAATTAATCATCACTAAACAATTTCACAAAAAATAAACACACACCCCTAAAAAGGCATTGTAAATTAAGAAAATTTGTCAAATATTAAAAACGTAAAAGATGGAAGAGAAAGAGAAAGAGAGATAGAGAGAGAAAGAGAGAGAGAAAGAAAGCTCCACCACCCTTGTGCAACAACTTATGGTTGGGCGCCAAGTACCAGGTATCCTCCCTTCACCTCCCTCTTCCTCCTCCTCCACCCCTACCTCACCCAAATCTTCATTCTCATCTGTTGTCGCCTGTAAAGACCATGACCCATCCCTTTCTCTTGTCCTGCTCCCACCCATTTCCACCCCTTTTGCTACCTTACCCCTCCAACCGTCTCCCCAAATACCCCTTTTATCCGTATATCCAAAGAACTATATGAGAACCTTTGTAGTCCATGGAAACTGAGCATCATTTTTAAGGTCATAGGAAAATCCTACGAAAAGGAATTCCTTGGAAATGAGTTAGCCAAGCTATGGAAGTGGTATGTGTTGCCTAATCTTACAGCGCTTGGCAAGGGTTTTTACTCATTAAATGTAATATCATCTTAGAAAGATCAAACTCCCTAGCCAATGGGCCTTGGTGCCTTCAGAACGACCACATATGGGTGCAAGCTTGGGAGCCGGGATTCAAACCCTCCCTAGCTAAATGTAATATCAACGCTATATGGGTAAAGCTACCAGAGCTACCCCTCAAACTTTTTTCGGCAAGATGTCCTCATTCAAATAGGATGGAAGTTGGGCTAGCTAGTAAAAATGGAAAACAACACTGTAAAAGGAGAAGGTAAATGTTATGCAATTCTATGCGTTTTGGTCGACGCCGAAAGTCAATCCTTTGAAGAAATATGGCTGGGGAATGTTTACCAAGAAATAGAATATTTTGATGGTCCTTGGTTTTGTAATAAATGTGGAACATTCGGTCATGGAGAAAGACTATTAAATTTTCTAAAAACAAAAAGCTTCCATCTCTGGAAGAAGAAGGTTAATTTGCAGAACAAAAAAAAATCCCCACAAAGAAAGAGAAAAAGAAACAGGAAAAGAAAAAGAAAAAGAAAGAAATCAAATCCCACATTTTACCCAATGGACCCCAGTGAAATGTAAAAAACAGCTCCCTCCAAATCTCAACCAAACCCCCCATTCTCTCTCATCTCCCTCCATAGCCCCCTAAAACATCAAATCTTAGCCACCCTACCCGAAAACCAAAACACTATCCAAATTCTTCAGGCTTTGGAAGAAGAAGTGTTTGTAATGGCCTCTAAATTGCCGAAACGTGGCACAGATCATATCAACCCCCCTTCGCCCTAAAAATACCACGTCAAATCCCCCAATTCTGGAAAACCTCATCTCATTTAAAATAACCCAACAACTGAAAATGGAACCCAACCCTCCCCATTCATCAACCCCGCCACCACCAGCTTCACCGAAAAGCTCCTCGTCCCAACCCCGTCTAGTTCTAAAGGAGTGGAATTATCCATGCATTTACGAGACTCCACCGTTGCCGCTAAAGTAGGAAGTCAACCAACCCCACACTTTCTATCTGTGGAAAGAGGGAGAAAACTTCATAGAGATATATCTCCAAGAAGTCATGAATCTGACCCTGAGTCCTACCTTAGTTCCCCTTTACCTCGGAAATCTCTTGATGTACAACGAAGAGGGAGCCATAGTTCCTGCCCACCTTCCACAATTTCAAGACACTCTTCACCTACCTTCTATCCCTTAAATCTTTCTGAAATGGCTGCTGGAAAAGAAAGTCGAAAGGAGGACGAGGAGAGACTTCTCCTTCTCAAGATGAGACCATGGCTAGACCCATCCATTCTCCTGTCCAGGATAAGGGACATATTAAAGCTCAGAAGAATGTCAATGAGATGGTCATTCACAAGCCATGCAAATGCAATGATCAATATGAGAATTCTTCCCATGCTGCACCAGATATCGATAACAGTCCGCTGGGAAGAGGGAAATGGAAGAAAAAGCCCACATAGATCGAACTCCGAGCTATTCCTCAAGGACTCCGGTGGATAAACCCGGAGATACATGAATCAGTTAATCCATGGGAAAAGACAAAAATAGAAATTGTCAAGAAATTGATGGACAAACCAAGCCTCCCGTATAATATGTCCACAAATTTTTGGAATGCAAAGGGAATTGCAAGGTCCTTGTTTAAGCCGAACATGCGCCACATTGTTCAAACGGATCACCCGGATATCATCATGTTAGCTGAAACCCACTCTAGTCGTTGGAGCACATCAATAATTGTTCAATCCCTTCCCGTTGATTCCTGGTACTTGGTGGATCCTATCGGGTTTGCGAGAGGAATTATGCTCCTTTTGAATTCTTCTAGAGTTACACTCACGGTCCTAGGTGAGAACTCTCAAGGCCTTCATGCGTTGGTGGAGGTAAAAGATTCTTTTCCAAACTTTATTTCATATTCAGTGTATGCAAGTCATAATTTTAAATCTAGAAAAATTCTATGGTTAAATGTAGCTGATATTGCAGCAACTATTAATATTCTATGGGTAGTTATCGGTGACTTTAATGAGGTATCTTGCAAAGAAGAAAAATGGGGGTGGGAGACCTATTAGTATAGGGAGAAACATATTTGTTTAATAAGACTCTGGATGATGGTAAGTTAATTGATTTAGGATTTTGTGGCTCTAAATTCACTTGGTATAACAAGCGGAAGCATGCCCCCATTCATGAAAGACTTGACAGTGCTTGTGTAAATGACATGTGGTTCAATAAATTCCCAAACATCACCCTCCATCATCTCCCTAAATCACTTCCGATCATTGCCCTATTTTTCTCACCCTAGACTCCCATTCCTGGTCTTCGAATCCAAAGCCTTTTCGCTTCGAACCCATGTGGGTTCTTGACCCCACTTTCCACCAAATACTGCAATCAGCTTGGAACTCTACCCCTATTCTTAATTATAAACTTGAAAAAAACTAGAATTGAAATGCGTCCTTTGGGAATGTTTATCAACGTAAAAATCGTGCTATTAAAAGATTAAAACGGATTCAACTCTACCTTCGAAAACATACTGACTCCTCTTTCCACTTAAACTTAGAAGAAGAGCTCAAAACAGAAATTATCCAAATCTTGGATCAAGAAGAGCTTCTATGGATCACTAAGAGCCGTATTGATTGGTGCTCCCAAGGAGCATAACACTTATTTACTCCATCAAAATGTTCAAATTAAAAAGCATAAAAACAAAATTATGGCACTAGAAAATAGTGCGGGTGAGATAATTTCCGATGCCACAGAGCTCGGCACTCATATACGTGACTTCTTCTGCACTTTTTTTTACGACGGAGCGGTCCTTTTTCCACTCCCACAACTTTGACAGGAGCCTCCCTCAACATCAATCCTTTTGTCATCCCCCTTCCATCATTGAAATGAAAGAAGCCCTCTTTAGTACGAAACCTCTTAGGGCTCCGGGCCCAGGTGGCTTCCATCCTCTATTTTTCAAAACACCTGGGCCCTAACCCACAATGATCTTCATCATTCCCTTGTCGAATGGTTCATCTTAGGAAAAATTCCAGAGAATCTTTGCGACACTTTAATTTGTCTAATTCTAAAGTGGACAACCCCTCCTCAGTCAAGCAACTAAGACCTATTAGCCTTTGCAATACATTATACAAAATTGAGACTAAGATCATTGTCAGAAGAAACAAGCATATCATTCATAGCTGGATCTCCACTAATCAAAAATGGTTTTATTAAAGGTAGAGGTCCAGAAGTTAATATTGCTTTTGCGCCTGAAATACTTCATTCCATGAATAAAAGGAAAGGAAAATTTGGTTGGTTTGCCCTAAAAATTAATCTAGGAAAAGCTCATAATAGGAAAGAATGACACCTTTTGAAGCAATGTCTCTCCGATTTAAACATAGTTCATCACTCGATCTCCATGATTATGGACTGTGTTTTCAAAGCTTCTTCCATGATTTTAGTTACTGGGAGGAAAATCCTCTTATTCCTTCACTCTCGTGGCCTTAGGCAAGGAGATCCCATGTCTCCTTAACTTTTCAATATTTGTCTAGAAAGAATGGACCCCATATTGGGTAGGCAAGAAAAAAGTTCCCATCTCTCACTTGCTATTTGCTAACGACCTTATTCTTTTTAGAAGAGTAGATGAAAACACAACTTTCTCAGTACGTAAATTCCTCACTTTTTCTATTTGATGTCAGGTCAAAGAACAAATGAGCAAAAAAGTAGACTGGTTTTCTCTCCTAACGCTCCAGTGGACCACCATATATTTTTTTCCAAGAAAACCTTTATATTGAGGCCACTCATAATCTGGGAACCTACCTAGGAATTCCCCTCTCCCATAAACGGCCTAAAAGAAGTGATGTCCAGTTCTTAGTTGACAAATTTAGGAAAAAACTTGCTCTTTGAAAGTCAAACTACCTCTCTAGAGCGGGTCGTCTAGTCTTAACCAACTCCACTCTCAATGCCATCCCTGCTTATTACCTTCAATCCCACATCTTTCCTTGTTCCATGCTCAAAGACATTGACAACATTTGTAACAATTTCCTGTGGGGAGAAAAAGAGTCTAAAGCTAAGATTCACCTAGTAGGCCAAGAGTATACCTTCCTCCCAAAATCCAAAGGGGGATTAGGCATTCGAGCGCACCATGACCTGAACACTATCTACATGGCTTGTCTAGGTTAGAAAATGAGTCAAGAAAATGATAACCTAGCAAAAGAGTGCATCATCTCAAAATATATCCATAAGGATAAAGCAACTCCTTCCACAATGGCTCTAAAATCTGGAAAAATAGAGGAGTTGGGTGGGACCTTTTAAAGAAGAACAAAATTTGGTCTATAGGAGATGGGAATTATATTTCATTTTGGGAAGACAATTGGTTGGGCATAGGTAATATTCGCAATCTCATTGAAGGTCCTCTCCTACCTCATGAGTTCAGTATTAAGTTAAGCTCCTTTTGGAATCATCGCTCATGGAACCTTGATTCCATATCCTTCTCATTCCAGGGATTCATTCTCAATCGAATTTTGCAAACAACAATCCCTTCACACCCCTTTCCTTCCACTGACACACCTCACTCATTGTTTGTTAAGAATAACCGATTCTCTCTTTCACTAGCATATCAAGGCCTTACAAATCATAAGCAACCTTGTAGTAATGTTGAGTGGTTATGGAAGGCAAAAACACTACTGTAGGAGTGTTTTTATTCGCCTACGTGGGATGAGCGCATATTTGACTATCTCATTGTAAATGTTTTATTTAAAAATTATTTTGAAGTCGCCAACAAGTCTTTAAATGACTCATAAACCTAATTGGATATTGGATAATCGTAGGGACAAATTACGGACTTATCCAATGTAGATTTCCTGGTCATGACTCCATGAATAGTCAATGAACCAAAGATTGAGTTCGGGGGTGAAGGTACGAATAAGCTCAGGAATCAAATTCTCCCCTTCTTTGGCCTCTACTTAATATCGATTCAAAGTAAGTTTTATGCAAATAAATAACCAAGCAATATGTTAATGCAATGTAATAATTAATCTATGTCGGTTCAGTAAACAAACAAAAGACTAATTTTTGGGTGGCATGTTATTATGCAATCAAATTACTGGGATCCTAATAAGATCATCGCCAATTATCTTATTAGGCGTTAGAACAGTTCTTTAGGTCTTTGATTAACAAAAATAAACATGTGAGGTGATGAAAGCATTAAAACATACAACATGCATATGAATAATAATAATATAATAAAAAGGAAATAAAAAGAAGAGTAGAGGTTAGAGAAGAATATATAATATAGCGTTAATTCGTTCAAGATCTACATTATGACACGTAAATTGTTAGTAAAAACGGAATTAAATTGGAATTGACCCTCAGGAATTATACCTTTGTTGCCTGGGTCTTGTATTATGGTATGCAGGATGAGCAATCTTGAAGCTTAAAATATGAAATTCGAAGGTATGAATGTGTTTGAATGTGAGTTATTAAGTGTTGAAGTCGTAGGAAAGCATTATGAAAAGTCGTTCGAAGAAACGACTTATATATAGGAAAGAAAAAATGTGCGCCTGGCGCACCGCTTGTGTGCTAGACACACAGCCTATGCGCCAGGCGCACATCCTATGCGCCAGGCGCACAGACTATGCGTCGCGCGCACTGGCTTTCTGGCCGGTTTTTGATTGTTTTAAGATTCTTTTTTTATCCTTCGGTAAAATCTATCCTTTGAAATCCAAAATCAACTATCTTTAGGAATAAAAATTTAATTTTCTAAATATCCTTTAAAAATTACTTATCAAGAATAATTAATATTAAAATATTAAAAAAATACAATTAATTAGCAGGAATAATTAATTGAGCCTTCAAAATGGGCTTGGATTGACGTTATATTTACAAATGCTTTTGGGCTTAGCTCGTTCGATTGCTCTTCCTTTGGACCGGACCAATTAGGACGATGGTATATTTCATCATTGGGTACTCAATTGGGAGACACGATTTTGTGTCTACAGTAAATTGGGCCATTATGGACTTGAGTTTTGGATTGGACTTGGATTAGAATATAGGTTTGACTTGGACTGGGAGATGCACATGGGCTTAGATAGGAATGGACTGGGATTAGACTTAGATTGGGCCTAAGATGGATTCTAATACAAGTTGGCCAAATATGAATGAATGCACTCAAATGGGCCTAATATGAATGTATGTGGACTCTAATGTACAATGGCCTAAAATGAATGCAACTGGATTGAGATTGGATCAATTGGATTGAATGGAGTGGACTAGGCTTAGAATTTTCAAAATTCGTTTCTCAAAGGGATCCCTTTATTTTTATCTTTTACTGGGAAAAGATGATGTATTAATATTGAAAAGATTTTTTTGAATGTGTGGTATGATGATGATTAATAAATGTTTTTGAAAAAGTGAAGATAGAAGAGTGTGTATGATTGATTTTGAAAAAGATATGTTTTTGAAAGAGGTGGAATATGATAGGGTATGTATGATAAGAAAAATTAGTTGGATAGAAGGGATAAGATGGGAGGAGGTAGACATGCATGACGATTCTAACTCTATCATGATCACTTATCTAGATATACTTTTTAGGATAGACCCAACCTTAGTTGATATGCATAAAAAGATTGATTATTATCTTTAAATTACGTGAGTTTTGTTTGAAAAAACATGACCTAAAAGTGATCATGAGCGATGATGCAAAGATAGATCGAAACCCGACAAATAAAACCGACAAAACTAAACCCCTAAGTTGTTGTGAAGCTTGTGCTTCACACAATGAAGTTGCGTGCCACACAAGCGACGTGCGGTTAGTGCACGTAACTTACATACCACTCTAGCTGGTGCGCCAGGCGCACAAGGCTTGCGTGTGATGTAAGCTTGGTGCGTTTGACGCATCAGTTTTGCGAAGCGGTTTTTTGTTTCGTCGATGTATTGGTCGTTTTTCGATGATTTCTAGCCTAATTCGAGGGGAAATTCGAGGGGAAAGCATGTTGAACATAGTAAACAAGTAACCAGTAATGTTATATAGGCAAGAATAAGAGATTGATTCCACGCTTCCTACCTTTGCTTAAAAAGGTGGCCATGTGTAAGACGCACTCACGTTCTCAAGTCAAGAACAAGAGAACAATGCCATGGTTGGGTAGGTTTGCTTATAACTAAGATCCAACACTATCGCTCAAGAAGCTTTTTGGAAGGACAACGCAAACCCCTTGGGGGTGGCCTCATGCATAGAACATGCGGTAATGAGGCAGGAATGATTGTCCTTATAACGGCTTAGATAAATAGCCATGCATATGCAAAACTGTATGTTATTTAAAAGCATAAAAAGAGAATGAATCATATTTTTCAAGTTTCACCCACTCATTTGAAAAAATTAATTTTTAAAATCCTCCCCAGTGGAGTAGCTAAATTGTAGGCATGTTTTTATTCGCTTACGCGGGATAAGCGCGTATTTGACTACCTCATTCTAAATGTTTTATTGAAAATTGTTTTTAAGTCGCCATAAACCTAATTGGATATTGAGAAATCGTAGGGACAAGTTAGGGACTTATCTAATGTAGATTTCCCGGTCATGACTCCGTGAATGGTCAATGAACCAAAGATTGAGTTCGGGGGTAAGGGTACGAATAAGATCTGGATACAAATTATTCCATTGATGGCCTCTACTTAATATCGAGTCATAGAAAGTTTTAAGCAAATAAATAACCAAGCAAGATGTTAATGCAACGTAATAATTAATCTATGTCAATTCAGTAATCAAACAAAAGACTAATTTTTGGGTGGCATGTTATTATGCAATTAAATTAATAGGATCCTAGTCAGATTATCCAATTATCTTATTAGGCGTTAGAACAATTCTTTATGTCTTTGATTAGCAAAAATAAATGTGAGGCGATGAAAGCATTAAAAAATACAACATGCATATGAATAATAGTATAATAGAAAAGAAATAAAAAGAAGAGTAGAGATTAGAAAAAAAATATATAATATAGCGTTAATTCCTTCAAGACCTACATTATGACAAGTAAATTGTTAGTAAAAAGGAATTAAATTAGAATTGACCCTCAGGAATTATACCTTTGTCGCATAGGTCTTGTATTATGGTCTGCAGGATGAACAATCTTGAAGCTTAAAATATGAAATTCGAAGGTATGAATCTGTTTGAAAGTGAGTTGTTAAGTGTTGAAGTCGTAGGAAAGCATTGTGAAAAGTCGTTCGAAGAAACGAGTTATTTCTAGGCAAGAAAAACTGTGCGCCTGGCACACCACTTGTGCACTAGACACACAACCTATGCGCCAGGGGCACCACTTGTGCACTAGACACAACCTATGCATTAGGCGCACCGCTTGTGCGCTAGACACACAGCCTATGCGCCAGGCGCACAGCCTGTGCGTCGCGCGCATTGACTTTCTTGTCGGTTTATGATTGTTCTAGTTAAGATTATATTTTATCCTTTGGTAAAATCTATCCGTTAAAATCCAAAATCAGCTATCTTTAGGAATAAAAATCTGATTTTCTAAATATCCTTCAAAAATCAATTATCAAGAATAATTAATATTAAAATATTAAAAAAATACGATTAATTATCAGGAATAATTAATTGGGCCTTTAAAAAGGGGCTTGTATAGACTTTATATTTACAAATGCTTTTGCGCTTAGCTAGTTCGATTGCTTTTCCTTTGGACCAGACCAATTAGGACGACAATATGTTTCATCATTGGGTACTCAATGGGGAGGCACGATTTTGTGTCTACAACTACCCAAAGTAAAGTTCTTCCTTTGACTTGCGTGGTGGGATCACCTTCCCCACAAACAACTTCTCTTTCATAGAAAAATAATACCTTCTGATGTATGCACGATGTGTTCCTGCAATAGTGAATCATCCCTCCTCATCCTTAGAGACTGTAGGATAACCCAAAATGTGTGGAACCATTACTCCCCCCTCGTTTCAAACCTTACCCAAACATCCTTACATTTCTGGCTTGAGTCTAACATGTGTTCCCATTACATGGTCTAACATCTCTCCTGGAGTCAACTATTTCTTTTCATTTGTTGGGAGCAATGGAATCAAAGGAATCTCTATGTATTTGACAATACTGCTATCCCCTCTTTCGACCAAACCTTCAAAAAAGCCTTCCAAGGAGCTGCTGAACTCCATGCCTACTTACCAATACACCTCACTCGCTCATCACCTACGTCCTCTCTCACCCCCCAAAATAACCCATCTTTTCCTTGGTGCATCATCAATGTTGATGCATCCTTCATTAACATCTTCACCCCAGCAAGTATTGCATATTTCATTAATTAAAAACATGGGTGAACGGATTACAAGTTTTCAAAAAAAGATTTATGCTTCTAACAGTCTTCATGCATAATTCCTTGGTATGTTGGGTCTTAGCATTGCAAAGGAAAGAAACCTCTCATATATCCTCTTGAGATCTGATTGCAAGAGAGCCATACACATGCTAGAAGATGGTCACGATGTTTATGGTCCTCTTGAGCAGGTTATTTAATTACTTGTGCATGGATCACAACTGGTGTTTCCAAGAGATGAAGATAGAGTTCAGCATATGGAAGCTTAGTTGTCTAGCAGATTCACTTGCTAAGAAGGGAAGATTAGACAATGTAGAAGTGAATGAAACTACTATGTATCCCATCGCTCCTAGTTTTCTTTTGAACATGTGGAATGATTTTGTACTAAGGCTTTTAGCCACACACTCTTAATCTATTCTAGCCATTTTCACCCAAAAAAAAAACTATTCAGGAAACTTCTAGAAAAACAACAAAACCTTCCAAAAATCGTGTATAAACACGTTTATTGATAGCTTAGGTTTCTTGAAACACAACTAATATAATAAGGAAACAAGATCTATAAAGGAAACAATCATCTTAGAGGCCAAGCAAGTCACATGCCTCTAGCATACTTTCCTAAATTGAATATAAACTTACATGCACATGAAAACAAGCTTAGTAAAACATTGTAAGCTTACCTTGTAGTTCAAGTAGAAGTCTTAATATCTTTAATCTATTATTTAGCACCTAAGTAACTGAAAAAACTACATCTTGAAAGTTCAAAATGCCCCTTAAACAAAATCAAGGCAAATTTTTGGTTACATGTGAAACTCTCTCTTTAAGAGCACGGTGAAACTATGCAACATTCATACTGAAAGAAAACAAAGATAATTATTGATTCAATACACATCTTTTGTAGTTTTATTGTTTCTCTAATTTGTTACCATAATTCAAAGAAGTACTACATGTCATTGATAAATGTGCTTTTTGCAGAATTTCAAAGGTTGTTATGATGCATGATAATGTAGTTTAGCCCATATTAGTTGCATTTTAGGTCATTTTGCGTATATTCTATTTTCTTTACCTTGTTCTCATCATTTTCCGTACAATATTACGATTTGGGACAAAGTTAGAAAATCCCCGATAAATCCAGAGAAATTAGGATTTCCAAAGATCCAACTTGGCCGTCCAAGGTATCATCATCATTATCATCTAAGGCCTCAAACCAACACCTTATCTCTAAGCAACTCTCTCTATGCCCCTTGATGAAGAAAATAATAAATAAAAGGAGAAATTTAGCCATGCACAGTCCATCAATAGATTTGTTTTGATAGTCAATTCTCCAACATATTCGACCCTCCTAATTTATTAGTACACCCTGCCCGCTCAATATGAGAGAAGTTTGATATCCTGAACCTTGATTGTTCTTCATAGGGGAAATATTTTGTAACGATGAATTATTAACTTCCACTCTCGAATCTGGGTGTGGAATTATTATGAGTTATTACAAGAGGCAAATTCCTTAGTTGCATTGGTCGGCTATAGTATGGTTTGAAGTCTTGGTCGAGGATGAAGCCTATATGCCGATCACATGGGTAGGACATATACCTTAGGGGAGACCCCTTCTTCTTAATCAACTATTTTAATTGCATGTTCAAGCTTTTTTCTTTTTAATGAGTTATTGCAAGCTAGGATAATTCCCAATCCCCTAGTCTTTGCTTCCAATCATCAAACTTTCATTAATCATTTTAGCTTAATTTTCTTTATTTGTTGTTAGTTATAGTATGCCCTAAACATTTGCTTTTATAATTTTCTTTATTTGTTGTTATTTATAGTATCCCCTAAACGTTTGCATTTACTAGCAAAACAATCAACAATCCAACTTAATAAGAACAATTTGCAACCCTCCACTTTTCGTGGATCGACCCCTACTTATCTTTATAACTATCGTTGTTTTGGAATTAAGCTAGATGTCATCAATTTGTAATCCTCTGACAACCTAGGTGTTAATGACCATCTAGGATCATGTCAGCCATATGTCTCTTAAATTGTCATTTTGTAGTCTAGAATTTGGCTGTCCAGTTGACATATTTTCAAAGGTTTATTTTTTTTAGTGAATAATATGGTATTGATAATTGAAATCAATGATATTATAGAAACTACATCTATATTTGAAGGAAAAATTAGCCTATATGACATCAACTATAGTTTGGGGTGCAGGAGAAACATCAACTAAAAAGAATGCACAAACATCACTAGCTATAATATAATGTTATTACGCTTAACTACCTGCATATCGTCATAACTTCCACCCAATTTTGATTATCTTTCTTTTAGGTTTTGGTGATGACAAAGGAGTAATCAAAGTAGCTAGACAAATGGGTATCTGGTCAAATATGCAGCAATATGTCACTAAGCGCACCCAACATAGTGCACCCAAACCATAGTTGATGCTATATATGTGAACTATTCCAAATTTCAGTTGTTGTTGACTTTAGTTATACTTTGTTTTTCTTAGTTATGCGAATTTTTTTACCAATTATAGTGTTTGAGATTTCTAATAGTTTATGATAATAATAATAATCACCACATAGCATGGTAATACATCCTATATTTCCTGTAAATTCTAATCATTTTATTCTTTATCATCTAAAAATTAAATTGAACTGAATATGTGCTTGCTTGTTGTAGAGCTTTTAAAACAAATCCATTACGATCTATTTACGAGGTTCATTTACAAAGGATGCTCATTGATGATAAGATTAGACTAGATGATTCTCAGATAATGTCCATCGTTATTAATTATGTTGATGCAGAGGATATAGATAAAGAAGCGGAAAAGGCCAATACAAAACTCCATATTATCAATGAGGATCATTAATGAGGAAGAAGTAGATGCAAAATAAGTTGTTGCATCCACTGCTCTGGTTCCATAATTTAGTAATTTACAGAATTAAGGGAGATTGATGAAGTTGAAGTTAAGAAATGAGTAACTCGGAATTCAACGATGATATCGTAGCTTGTTTATATTGTTGCTTTTTAGGGGTTTTTAGATAGCTCTTTGGAGCATTTAAGCTAGTTTAGTGTCGTTATGTAGTTAAGTACTTGAATTGTGCAATATTACTCCTTTTTTGTTTTTGACACCTTTGACTTATTTAGGTTTTGAGAGCATTTTGGAGCACGTTTGCACAAACCCGGACGTATGGTAGGACATGAAGAGGAAGCACAAAGGAATGTCAAAAGCTCAAGGAAACTTCAATTACCTCAATATATTGAAGACCCAAGCTCACCTGAGTACCCGGGTTAGGCTACTCGCTCGGGGACGCTTGAAGAAGCTTCATACAACGAGTCTGCCAAGCTGACCTGCCCGGATTAGCTCCAACTTGAGCGCCCGGGTTGGTTGACCCGCCCGGGTTGAGCCTTTTTCGAATGCCTGGGTCGGGCCAACCCGTTCGGGTTGAGCTGTTTTACGGAACTTCTTTTAATCCTCATTTTACAAGGGTGATCATGTAAATGTACTTATTATTTCATTTTGGCACTATTTAAGAGAATTTTCTGTCATTCTAGGTTAAGCTTTTACACATTAACATTAAATGAGATTAATTTTCATTCTTCGCATTTGAAGTTTTAGAACCCTAGGAGAGAGAAAGTGAATCTTGAAGCTTTTGAACTCCATTCACTAGTGTAAAAAAGTCCATCTGGTCCGGTCAAATTGGGTTTAACTGATCCGAAATTGAACAGGATCAGTTGGGCTCGGAGCAGTTGACGAATTTTAACTGATCCGGTTTTGAAGGTGAAAACTGGATCAGTTAATGGTTAACTGATCTGGTTTTCACCTTATAACCGAATCAGTTGGGCTTCATTATGGGTAAAAAAAAAAGTGTCCAACAGTCCAGCCAACAATGTATCACCAAAAACCTTCACCCATAGCAACCACAACAACATTGTTTTCTATCACTCTCTCACCTCTCTCTGTCTCTGTCTCTCTCTCTTTTCACATACACACACACATACTCACTCCCACATCCACACAAGCAGACATGGATGGCAACAGAAACCCAAAAGAAAAACACCTACTTAGCATCACCACCACCACCATCACCACATACAGACCAACCAATAATTCATCATTAAAAAAACTTGATAAAAGAACAGCAATTATAAAACAATTTATACATAAAAACAGAAAATTATATATAAAAACAACAATTACACAATATTATAACGAAAAAAATAAAAATTATAGAACGATAATTACACAACTCAACTTATAATTGTACGAAAATTATACAACAATTACACAATATTATAACGAAAAAAATGAAAATTTATAAACGAAAACTTATACATAAATACGAAAATTATACAACAATTACAAAAAATAATAAATAAATACGAAAATTATCGAAAGTTGCTTAACAAAATTACACAACTCAACTTACACATATAATTAAGAGGCAAAAAAACTCAATCGAAAATGCAAATTTAGGATATAAAAAACGAAAAAAACCAGATCCAAAAACTATATAAAAAATACTCAACGAAAATGGAACGAACCAATGATGATGAACCCACAAAAATCAGTATGCAACGGTGAAGGTATATGGCGGCGGTGGTTCCCAGCAGTGGACGATGTACCAGCGAGGAGAGAATATGTAGCAGTGACGTTGATGATGAACGATGATGTAGGATTGTAGACACATAATCGTGTATCCCCATTTAAAGACCCAAAGATGAAACATACGACGGTCTTAATTGGTCCGAGCCAAGGGGAGAGCAGTCCGAATAGCCAAACCCAAAAGTATTTCAAAAGTGTAAAGCTTATAACGATCCAAAATCCTATTTTAAAGCCCAATTAATCATTCCTAATAATTAGTTGTATTTTGAGCCCATAAAAATAATATTTTGAGCCCTATCCTTTGAAAAGGACATTTAATTATTCATGATAATTAATTGTTTTTATTTTCAGAAAATAAATATTTTCAAAGTTTAAATCGGATTTTATCCCTTAAAATTGATTTCAAGATATCAAGGATAAAGGAAAACCGTTCCAAACGTATTTTATAAAAAGGCTGTCAAAGCGTGTCAGACACAAGGCGGTGCGTCTGTCGCACCACGTGTGCCAAGCGCACAGGTCAAGCCGCGTCAGGCGCACCAATCTGCGCCTGACACGTGGCTCTGTACGTCACGCAGAGACGTGCGCCTGGCGCACTCCCTGCGTGACACGCAAACTGCTTTTCTATCTTTTTTCAATGTTTTCCTATAAATATGTTGCGGTTTTCCGAATCAAAGGGAGACTTTTTGAAGTTTACACTTGTACGAATACACTATGACGAACTCTCTACTTACAAATTCATTCTCTCATATTTTCGTACATTCAAACACAAACAAAATACATACATTCATATTGATCTTCAGGCTTCACGATTGCTCGTCCCGAAGGTTGTCAATCTCTCAGACCTAAGCTACAGTATACTACTGAGGGTCCTTGAATAAATCTATTATTTTTATATTTGAGTTACTAACGATTTCTTTCATGATGTAGATCTTTAATATAAAAGTTCGTTCCTTTGTACATTCTAACCTTCTTTTCTTTTTTATTATAATATATATGGTTATGATTGTCCTGCTTGCATGCTCATCACCTCGCATGTTATTATTGCTAATCATGACCTATACAATTGTTCTAATATTAATCAGATAATTTGGACAACCTGTTAGGTTCCCTGTAATATTGATTGCATAATAACATATCATTAAAAATAGTCTTTTTATGTGTTTCATGAACAACCTAGACTATTTTTTTTGGGTGTATGAAAATATTATCTGGTTATTCTTTTGCATAAAACTTAACATGAATCGATATTTAGTAGACGCCAGCAATGACGAATGTGGTTCATTATGACCTTATTCGTACGCTCACCCCCGAACTCAATCTATGGTTCATTGACCATTATGGAGTCATGATGGGGAAATCTACATTGGATAAGTCCCACAATTGTCTCTTCGGTTCCCCTATATCCAATTAGGTTTATTAGTCTCCTTTAAAGACTTGTTTGCGACTTCAAAACGTTTTCAATCAAACCTTTACAATGAGGTAGTCAAATACGCGCTTACACCGCGTAGGCGAAATGAAAACACGCCTACAATTTGGCGACTCCACTGGGGAGGATTTTAAAAAATTATTTTTTTTAAATGAGTGGGTGAAACTCGAAAAATACGATTCATACTTGTTTTATGCCATTGAATGACATTACAGTTTCGCATATACATGGCTATTGTTTAAGCCACCATAAGGACAATCTTCCTTGCCTCATTAGCGCATGTTTTATGCGTGAGGCCACCCCCGAGGGGTTTCTGCTTTGTCCTTCCGAAAGCTTCCTTAGTGATAGTGTTGGATCTTAGTCATAAGCAAACCTACCCAACCATGGCATTGTTCTCTTGTTCATGACTTGAGAACTGGATTGCGTCTTACACGTCGCCAGATTTTTAAGCAAAGGTACAAAGCGTGGGATCAATCTCTTAGTTATGGACCCTTTTCAGCCTTAACCTAAACCTGACCATAGTTAAATGTAGATCTGGACTTTTACGTTGAGAACTTTTACATCCATGTTATATAACATCTGCTTGTGATTGCGATTTTTGCCTGTTATTAATTTGTCAAATCGTTAATGTGCACTGCACCTAAAATCGCGTCTAAAAACATCGTCAAATTGATCAAACTTTTGCCGAATTGACAAATTGCATGCCGGGGGGACATTGCGCTGAGCGCACAGAGGTGCGCCTGGCGCAGAACCCTTGCGCCGGACGCTGTGCGTCTGTCGCGCAGCTTTGCGCTCGAGCGCAACACCGTGCGTGGCGCGCTGCCTTTACGTCTCATGCTATTGCCAATTGACTATCGTTTAAGTCAAGTATGTTATTAAGTCCGTCATAATGTGTTTTGCCGATTTAGTCGTCCTAATGGTCAATTTTGAATTTTTTCCGTCTGTATTTACATAGAGTCATGATCATTCTAGGAGTCCTTTTTGTCTAAAAATGAAACTCACGTAATGCAAGCAAAAAAATCAATCTTTTCATACATATCATCTAAGGTTGAGTCTATTGTAAAAAGTGCATCTACAGAAGTGATCATGGTAGAGTTAGAGTCATCATGCATGTCTACCTCCTCCCATTTTATCCCTCTTTAACAAATCTCCTCTATCATCTATCCTATCGTATTCCATTCTTTTCAAAAAAAAAAAAATACCCTTTTTCAAAATCAATCCTACACCTTCTTCTACTATGTCCTTCTCGAAAACACTTACTAATCATTAATCAAAAACAATCTTTTCAAACTTAATCCATTATCTTTTCTCAATAAAAGATAAAAACAAGGGGTACTTTTAAAAAACAAATTTCGAAAACTCTAAGCCTAGTCCAAACACCTTCATTCAATCCAATCAACTCAATTCCAATACAGTTGCATACATATTAGTCCCATTTGAGTCCATGCATTCATATTAGGCCCACTAGCGTCAGAGTCCATCTTAGGCCCATATAAGTCAAGTTCATGTCAAAATCTAGGCCCACTAGCGTTAGAGTCCATCTTAGGCCCATATAAGTCTAGTTCATGTCAAAATCTAGGCCCATTTGCATCTTTATGTAAATTCTAGCCCATGTCTATTCCTAGTACAATCTAATCTAAGCCTAATTCTAATCTAAGCCTAATTCTAATCTAATCCAAAGCTTAGGCCCATTTAGGCCCAATTCATTCCCTAGGTCTAGTTTGCATCTCCATGTAAACCCTAGTTAAGTCTTTGGACTATAAAAGATCAATTCATTCTCTAGGTCTAGTTTGCATCTCCATGTAAACCCTAGTCAAGTCTTCGGACTATAAAAGATCAATTCATTCCCTAGGTCTATTTTGCATCTTTATGTAAACCCTAGTCACGTCTTCGGACTATAAAAGATCAATTCATTCCCTAGCTCTAGTTTGCATCTTTATGTAAACCCTAGTCAAGTCTTTGGACTATAAAAGATCAATTCATTCCCTAGGTATAGTTTGCATCTCTATGTAAACCCTGGTCAAGTCTTCGGACTATAAAAGTTCAATCTTAGGTCTAGTTTGCATCATGGTCAAGCCCATACTAGTCCAAAACCCATACCCATTTCTAATCCTCCATTTCAAATCCATTCCCCATTTCCATTTCCCGTTTCAAATTTTTATTTCTCATCTCGCATTTTCCCATTTCTCCATCCCTCATTTCCATTTCTCATTTCGAAATTCATTTCTTAAAACTTACAAGCGAGGTCCACTCGATTCTGTTCATGACCGGTCGAGAGATTACAACTTAGGAATGCCTAATGGAGAAACAAAAAGTTGAGCCTACTCTAAAGCTCATCAAACGTATTATCATCACCCCGACTTCATATAGAGTCATGAAGATTATTTTTGACCATCTTCACATTAGAGGCGTGATCACTTTTGATAGGGTCTACTCTGAACCCTACACCTATAAGAAAATTTAAAAGGTGCAACATATATTTCTACTGCGAATTCCAACAAAATAATGGACATCTGACATCTAGTGTTGGATCGTACAAATGCACTACAAAACATGGTCGATAACAATAGACTTCTAATACTTGCTACAACGAGAATCAGCATCACCGGTAACCTTTTTTTGTGTAGTGCATCAACAATTCAAAAGGGCATAATCTTTTATTTCTGGTTTCCTAGGATGATTCAGAGAGTCTTTACCCTGAGCCAATTCTGTCATTTCCCATCGAATCTATGTCACTATAGGACTTCATCTATTATAGCCTTTCCATTTTCATTTCATTTTATTTTTATTTTATTTTCATTAGCTTTTCATTATCATTTATGCTTCGAATTCGATGATGAAACCCAAATTAAATTGTCTCAAATGACCTTGATTAATAAAAAACGTTCAAAAAAAATGTTGGACATACTTTGGATTAAGAGTTATTCCCCTCTTCCTTCCATCATTCCAAAAAACCATCATCCATCCTCATCCATGCAATCCAAAAAAAATTCCCTTAAACCATCATCCTCCATGATCCTTAGCCATATAACCATTCAAAATCAAAGCTCCATAAAATAACCTTCAAGCCTTCCAATCTCCTAAACCAAAAAACTCGCGTACAAGTCTTACTACATAAAAAAAATGGAGTTTATGCCAGGCAAAAATAAAAAAGGTGAAAAAATTCAAAGTGCGGAAAAAAGCAAAAGCAAAAGCAAAAGAAAACACAGAGGACAAAAAGAAAAAAAATACAAAAACAAAAAAGTCAAAGGCAAAGAAATAAAAAGTCAAGCAAGGGGGCTTGCACACAAGTTCTACCCCTCATTCTAAAATCCCTTCAATCCATCAAACCCTTAAAACTTATATAATTCAAATCCATGATCTTTACCTTAGCCCAACCAATTTAATCTTCATCAAAACCTCAAGCGCCTTAAAACTTTCAACCTTTCATATCCAACCCTAACTCCTTTTCCAAGGTATGTCCAAGCCCGCTAGGTTTAAAACCCGAAAGGGCGGTGTAGGCAAAAGTTTGGGCAAAAAGAAAAAAAGCTTAATCAGATCTAGGACTACGAATGGTTTGATTCTGCAAGGATACGTATGAATCCTCATCTCGAGATCTGACCGCTTCAGTAAAATTAATCAAGATCTAATGATTTGACTTTCTAAAATTCGGGAGCATACTCTTTCTAGATTTCGACATAGACTCGAGTCTGAACCTAGCCACGTCAAAGTCTTTTTCCCACCTAGATCTACATGAGTCACAAAATTTAAACTTTTTCATTTTTCTATCCAAACTCTCCTTGTCCCTGAATGACTCTCCGATAATTCCATGATCTCTGGCGATATCTGACTTTGCCTAGATCAACTTCCCAAAGAAGAATCCCCAATGAAGAACTCTAAATGCTCAATACATATCAAGTACATTCCAATCTAGGCTCGAAACGCCTAATTCAAGACAAGCTTACCCAGAGTGGGGGATTCCTATTATGTGGTGGTTCCTCCAAATCAAACTCCCAGAGAGTTGTAATCTGCGGATCTCACTTGTGGACTCCGATTATCTACCAAAACAATTTTCGAAAATCAATTTCTTACAGTTCTCCTAACCTTGCAAAATCCTGACCTTGCATTGCATTTCATACCTCCTAATCTTGCATAACCCTGATCCTTGCATGACGTCTCATGCATCCATAGAGAGTCTAAGTTTGCATTTTTGCATCATTATGTGCATTATTGTGTAAGTTGTTTGCACCTATCTGCTATCATCTTTCCCTGCATGTAATCAGATTACTTGTAGGTATTGCCCTGCATACTAACTTTGTGTTGCAGAAACCGGCGATGTACAGATCAATTCTAAACTGCAGAGCGTTTAGAATCGTTCTCCTTCCCCGACACCGTGTACTTTGACTATCGGTTTCTCGAACCTCGGTTAATGTGGGGGCTTCTGTAGACACATAATCGTGTCTCCGCATTTAAGGGCCTAATGATGAAACATACCGCGATCTTAATTGGTCCGACCCAAGGGGAGAGCAGTCCAAATAGCCAAACCCAAAAGTATTTTAAAAGTGTAAAGCTTATAACGATCCAAAATCCTAATTTAAAGCCCAATTAATTATTCATAATAATTAGTTGTATTTTGAGCCCAATCCTTTTAAAAGCCCATTTAATTATTCATGATAATTCATTGTTTTTATTTTCAAAAAATAACTATTTTCAAAGTTTAAATCGGATTTAATCCCATAAAATTGATTTCAAATTTAAAGGATAAAAGAAAATCGTTCAAAACACGTTTCATAAAAAGGCTGTCAAAGCGTGTCAGACGCAATAGCGCACCACGTGTGCCAAGCGCACAGGTCAAGTCGCGTCTGGTGCACCAATATGCGCCTGACACGTGGCTCTGTGCGTCACGCAGAGACGTGTGCCTGACGCACTCCCTACGTGACGCGCAAACTGCTTTTCTATCTTTTTTTCAATGTTTTCCTATAAATATGTTGCGGTTTTCCGAATCAAAGGGAGACTTTTTGAAGTTTACACTTGTACGAATACACTATGACGAACTCTCTACTCACAAATTCTCTCATATTTTCGTAAATTCAAACACAAACAAAATACATACATTCATATTGATCTTCAGGCTTCACGATTGCTCGTCCCGAAGGTTGTCAATCTCTCAGACCTAAGCCATGGTATACTCCTGAGGGTCCTTGAATAAATCTACTATTTTTATATTTAAGTTACTAACGTTTTCTTTCATGATGTAGATCTTTAATATAAAAGTTCGTTCCTTTGTACATTCCAACCTTGTTTTCTTTTTTATTATTATATACATGGTTATGATTGTCCTGCTTGCATGCTCATCACCCCGCATGTTACCATTGCTAATCAAGACCTATAGAATTGTTCTGATATTAATCAGATAATTTGGACAACCTGTTAGGTTCCCTGTGATATTGATTGCATAATAATATATCATTAAAAATAGTTTTTTTATGTGTTTCATGAACCAACCTAGACTAATTTATTAGGGTGTATGAAAATATTATCTGGTTATTCTTTTGCATAAAACTTGACTTGAATCGATATTTAGAAGAGGCCAACAATGGGCAAATGTGGTTCATTATGACCTTATTCGTACTCTCACCTCCGAACTCGATCTATGGTTCATTGACAATTAATGGAGTCATGACGGGGAAATGTACATTGGATAAGTCCCACAGTTGTCTCTTCGGTTTCCCAATATCCAATTAGGTTTATGAGTCTTCCTTTAAAGACTTGTTGGCGACTTCAAAACGTTTTCAATAAAATCTTTACAATGAGGTAGTCAAATACGCGCTCACACTCCTACAAGGATGATGAGGGATGATGAACGATGATGAACGATGATGAAGGATCATTAACGATGATTGATGGGACCAAGTTATGTGCGATTATAGAGTGTTGAGAAGTCCATTTTACTAAGGTTTAAGGTTTAAGAAGGAGAGTTTTACTAATCTAAACCTTAGTGTGGAGAAGAGGGAGTTATGATGAATTTGTGATATTAGAGGAGATTTAAGGATATTTTGTGGTTATGTGTTTATGATCATTTACAGGTGGATTCCCATCCCGTGGTTGCGATCCATTCAACATAAAAAGACCACAAAGTCATTAGAGTTTAGCGTTATAATGTTATATGGTGGAGGCATCCAAGTTCATTTTATGGCTCTACGGCATTGTGTGTCCACCATGGACGTTGAAGAGCCCACCTAGAGCGTCGGTGGAGAAGGTTGGAGCTGGGCACTACACACGCACAGCCCGAGCTCATCGAGCACCAAATTCATGTGCAGTAGTCAGTGCCCGACTCGCGCACCCTTACTGCACGACTCGTGCATATGTAGCTGAAGAGCCTGCTGGACAGTGTCGAAGGCCCGAGCCGCGCGCTAGGCCTGCCCGACTCGCGCGCTGCGAGTGAAGACTGGATGCTTGGCAGCAGGACATGCCCGACTCGCGCGCTAGACCTGCACGACTCGCGCGATGCGAGCGAGGAGTGTTGTGAGGCAGCAGCGTAAGCCCGACTCGCGCGCAGGACATGCCCGACTCGCGCACTTCGGCTGCGACTCTTCGACAATTTTCAGCTTTCCTTAGGTTGTATTAAAGAGAAAAACGTTTTGTTTTGGATATCTGGTAATTTCTGAACTGAATTAGAGAGGAGAAAAAGAAGAACCCTAATCCCTTTTTCTCCCTTTTTGAGTTTCTAATCATGAGTTTGAAGATTTGCTTGATGGATGCTATGTCGATCGTAGCCTAAATCTAGTCTTGAGAACGGTTAATCAAGCTTCGGTCTACTATTGTGAGGTTTCTCTTTGTTAACCTTTTCTTAATTATAATTGTGATTTCTTGATTTTAAATCTATGATTGTGGTATGTATTGCTAGGAGTACTACTAGTTTATACGTTCGATTTATCATTTGCTAGGATTTAGAATTGATGCCGATTCATCTGTTCTTCTTTCATGAGTAGCAATCTAGGGTTTGATTAATGAATCTGATTATTCTTGATTAATCACTAGAGAAATCACAAGTTCCAATTTGAATATGTTGTGCTAGCAATTTGTTAATTGGCTCATTGTTTCCTAGTTCGTTGATGTTCTTTTGATTTGAATTTAATCTCTGATTAGATTAGATTAATCATTAGTTCAAGTTATATGATCATCTGATTGTGATTGTTTAACGGTACTTTTGAGGGAAAGGAATTTGATTTCCAACTTTGAGTAATTAAGAGTAAAGTTACATGTTTGAGAAACCAATGATCAATAGTATGAATCGAAGTGGCCATTAACCGAACTCAAGATTCTTCTCTTCTTGATTACATTACTTTTGATTGTTCTTTAGTTCTTCATATTTAGTTATTCAATTCTTTAATCCCAAAACCCCCATTTGATCTATTATAAGCACGAGTTAGTCCCCAAGTCTCTGTGGATTCGACCCTACTTGCCACTTACATTTATTTGTATTGGAAAGAAGGAAAATAAACTTTTATCTTTGGTAGCGCGTACGACCGCGTCCCACCAAATTTTGGCGCTGTTGCCGGGAACTTGGCAATTACTAAAACGTGTTTATTGTAGATTGTGTTTTGGAATTTCACTTTTTGATTAGTATATGGTTGGCACCCGTGCTACTAACTAAGATTGTGTGGATTACGATCCCGAGTTAGAATTGAATCTTTTCAGGTTGCGAAGGGAATTGAGAAGAAATTTTCAAGAACTTCCATTTTTATTGAATTTAGAAGAAGAAATGCCACCTAGGGTGGAGACTCGTACTACGAGGGAGCTCACTTGCTCCTAATATTGATCAACAACCATTGTGTATCACTTTCCCAACACCGGAGGCAGGCACGACCTTCGAGCTCAAGTCAGGGCTCATTCATCTATTACCATCTTTCCATGGGCTCAGTGGTGAAGACCCTAACAAGTTCCTATCCGAGTTCCATGTTGTGTGCTCAAGCATGAAACCGAGTAATGCCACGGAAGAGCAAGTTAAGATGAGGGCATTTCCTTTTTCTCTTAAGGATACGGCCAAAGATTGGCTATATTATCTTCCTCGGGGTGTATCTCCGGTTGGTGCGAGATGAAGAAGCGGTTCCTTGATAAATATTTTCCCGCTTCAAAGTCATCCACACTCAAGAAAGAGATAAGCAACATAGAGCGGAGATATGATGAACCTTTGTATGAATATTGGGAGGCGTTTTAAGAGGTTATGTGCAAGTTGCCCGTATCATGGATATAGTGAGGAAGATCTAATCTTATACTTCTATAATGGACTTTCGATGATGATGTGCGGATGATTAATGCAGCTAGTGGTGGATCGATCATAAATAAGACTCCAGCGAACGCTAGAGCTTTGATAGAGGAGCTTTCGAAGGCTCAGGACATTTTAGTAGGCGATCCACCCACGAGAAGGTGAATGTGGGTAGCTCAAACACGAAAAATCCCAAACTTGAAGAACGAGGTTCAAGCTCTTACCTCACTAGTAAGAGAGCTCATTGTTAAGGGACACACACAACAAGTTAAGGCGTGTGGGATATGTGCTTCGAGATCACCCCACCGATTTTTGCCCATAACTTCAAGAGGGGTCCAGTGCGGAAGTCAACGCTCTTGGTTTTCAAGGCTCGGGGAATCAAAGGAGATATGATCCTTATTCCAATACATACAATCCTAGTTGGAGAGATAATCCGAGGTTGAGATATGGGAATGAGCAAGGTAACCAACAACCCACACAATATCATCAGCAGACAACAGAGTTCATGAGACCCCCAAGCTCCGGTTCAAGGTCATCATCGTGGTCGAATTCGAGATATGAGGCAAAGTTCTACAATGTCTATGAAGATATGATCAATGCCTTAACCAAGAATGTGACAACCATGCAAGGGAATATGGTACGGTTTCAAGAGGAAACCCGCTCTAGTATAAGGAATTTGAAACACGAGATGAGTCGGGTTTCGAGTGCGGTGAGCGAGCTAGAGGCTCGTGAATTGGGAAAGTTACCCTCCCAAAAGCAGTAAACCCAAAGAAGAATGTGAGTTCTATCATGATAAGGGGGTGATACACGGTGACACGGGGGAGAGAGCATGGCTGCAAGAAAGAAGGAAGTTACTTTACTTCCAAAGCATCGACCTCCCCCACCTTTTCCGAAGCTTTGCGGGCCGATAGAAGGTATGAACGCAACAAAGGTATATACGAGCCCATATGCGAAAGTGAGGTAAGTTCTCCTATTTTAACAAAAGTAGAGAAAACCCGGTGAGCATGTTTTACGCCATTTCTCATAGTGCACTTCCTCCCAAACATGATGACCCCGGGCATGTTTACCATTCCTTGCACTATTAATGACATTGGTATTCCTAAAGCTATGTTAGACTTAGGTGCTTCAATTAATGTGATTCCATTTTCACTATATGAGTCTTTAGCACTTGGTCCTTTGCATGCAACGTAACAAACGTCATAGTGCAATTAGCTGACGGATCCCACTCTTATCCCAAGGGTAAAGTCGAGGATGTGTTAGTTCGGGTTGGTAAACTTCGGTTTCCTACTGACTTTTATGTACTTGGACATGGAGTCGATTGTCATGTTTCTCCTGTTCGTCTAGGGAGACCGTTTTTGAAAACATCCGAGTACAAAAATTGATGTTGGTGCAGGGTCATTAACTATGGAGTTTGGGGGACATATAGAAGCATTTGGTATTCGTGAGTCTAAAAATTCCCTAGCGACTGAACATCCCTCATGCTTTGTGGGTACTATTCAGTCCATAGTGTGTGATACATATGATACCAGTGAGGGACATGAGTCATTGGATGTAGTGAGGTTGCAAAAACATGAGAGACCACCTGATTTCTTGCATAATTTTACACCGTTATCACTAACGCTAGGCATGCGGGGAAAATGTCTCATCAAGCTTACGGTACAAGTGTTGGAACAAGGAGTTGAACCACCCCCGGACTGATTTTGGGAGGTATAAGGTCGAGCTAACGACTTTAAACTAGCGCTACTCGGGGAGGCAAACCCGAGCCCCTTTTTCTTTTCTTCTTTCTTTTTCTTTTCTATTTTTTTCTTCCTTTTCTTTTTATTCTTACTCTTAAACCTCGCCATTTTTATACTCCACCACAACAAATTATCCTTCACCCACCATTCCCCCTCTTGTTTCCCGAACTATAATTCAAAACACTTTTAGTCAATCATAATCCAACTTAAGCCAAAATACATCAAAAGACTTTTGTGAAGTGTCCATTTGAGAGACGTTGGTGAAATTGGAGGGTCGAGATTGATGAAGGAGTGCATGAGCAATGCTTACGAGCAATGATGCGCATTTGCATACTTGGATTTGGTTCTCTTGTAAGGTGCAAAGTTCTGAAATTATATTCTCCTCATGAATTTAATTTTGGATTAGTCATTTACTTGGGTGTTATAGGGAGTCGGGTTGTGAGATGGTGTGTGTGTTTGTCGTCCATGTGTTCTCTTATGTTGTTGAGGTGTGAAGTGTTTTAGTTTGGTATTGTTGAAGAGGTGAGAATTTTGTGAGAGTCGGTTTTTGAGTATCCCCTTCTCGTTTCTTGTGTTTTCTTGTACTTGTTCTCACATTGAGGACAATGTCTTGATTAAGTCGGGGGGAGGAAATTCTCATTGTTCTATTTGATGCTTCATTGTTCTATTTGATGCTTATTTTTTTTTAAAAAAAAAAAAAAAGAAAGAAAGAACAAAAGTGATGAATTGAAACCCGCTGAGTTGAAAACCCGCAAGGGCGGGTGACTCAGGCAATAATGGGGGCCCGGATAGGTTGAAAACCCGAAAGGGCAACCTATGCAAAAAAGTGGCTAATTGGAGCGGGTGAGATGGTGAGCTCATAAATGAAAAAAAAATGTGTGTGAAGCTAGGATGAAAACCCGAAAGGGCTCCTAGGCAAAATGAGAGATAAAAGAGAGAAATTTGAAATCATTGGCCGGAGTTGGTGTCATAAGGAGGATTGGTGATATAAGGAGTGTCTCGGGTAGGTTTTCATCTTGATGTTCGGAGTTAGAGGCGAATAGGTTAGAGCTCGCTCATCATTGGAGGAATAAGGAGTTTGGTGTTGTGATTGTGTTTAGATGGTCCAGGTTCGAATCCTTTGAGATTTGTCAGGACTCGAATTTGCTTTTGTCATTTCATGACATGAGGATGGTTGTGGTGTTGTGCAGATTGGAGTGGCTTTGAATCCTTTGAGATCTTTCGGGGTTCAAAGTCATGTGTTTTTATTATCTTGGTGTTGAGCATAGTATGAGAGTGCTATTTATATTATTTCAGGAGAGCTTTTAGTTCAAGTGTGGGGGTGACTCTCACCCTTAGACTTGACTTTGAGCGAATCGGGGGAAATAGCAAACTTTTATCATACACTAGGATGGAGAGATAAGGGGAGTAGTGAAAGGTGAGCAATGGCTTGGAAGGGGTGCCTCATTGACCTTTATTTTGAGTTTACTCGAGGTCGAGTAAAGTTCAAGTGTGGGGGTATTTGATGGGACCAAGTTATGTGCGATTATAGAGTGTTGAGAAGTCCATTTTACTAAGGTTTAAGGTTTAAGAAGGAGAGTTTTACTAATCTAAACCTTAGTGTGGAGAAGAGGGAGTTATGTTGAATTTGTGATATTAGAGGAGATTTAAGGATATTTTGTGGTTATGTGTTTATGATCATTTACAGGTGGATTCCCATCCCGTGGTTGCGATCCATTCAACATAAAAAGACCACAAAGTCATTGGAGTTTAGCGTTATAATGTTATATGGTGGAGACATCCAAGTTCATTTTATGGCTCTACGGCATTGTGTGTCCACCATGGACGTTGAAGAGCCCACCTAGAGCGTCGGTGGAGAAGGTTGGAGCTGGGCACTACACACGCACGCCCCGAGCTCATCGAGCACCAAATTCATGTGCGGCGGTCGGTGCCAGACTCGCGCACCCCTTACCGCACGACTCGTGCATATGTAGCTGAAGAAGCTTTGGCCGGAGTGTCGAAGGCCCGAGCCGCGCGCTAGGCTCGCCCGGACTCGCGGCTGCGAGTGAAGACTGGATGCTTAGCGGCGGGACATGCCCGACTCGCGCGCTAGACACATGCGACTCGCGCGATGCGAGCGAGGAGTGTTGTGAGGCGGCGGCGTAAGCCCAGGCTCGCGCGCAGGACATGCCCGACTCGCGCACTTCGACGCGGCTGCGACTCTTCAGCAATTTTCAGCTTTCCTTAGGTTGTATTAAAGAGAAAAACGTTTTGTTTTGGATATCTGGTAATTTCTGAACTGAATTAGAGAGGAGAAAAAGAAGAACCCTAATCCCTTTTTCTCCCTTTTTGAGTTTCTAATCATGAGTTTGAAGATTTGCTTGATGGATGCTATGTCGATCGTAGCCTAAATCTAGTCTTGAGAACGGTTAATCAAGCTTCGGTCTACTATTGTGAGGTTTCTCTTTGTTAACCTTTTCTTAATTATAATTGTGATTTCTTGATTTTAAATCTATGATTGTGGTATGTATTGCTAGGAGTACTACTAGTTTATACATTCGATTTATCATTTGCTAGGATTTAGAATTGATGCCGATTCATCTGTTCTTCTTTCATGAGTAGCAATCTAGGGTTTGATTAATGAATCTGATTATTCTTGATTAATCACTAGAGAAATCACAAGTTCCAATTTGAATATGTTGTGCTAGCAATTTGTTAATTGGCTCATTGTTTCCTAGTTCGTTGATGTTCTTTTGATTTGAATTTAATCTCTGATTAGATTAGATTAATCATTAGTTCAAGTTATATGATCATCTGATTGTGATTGTTTAACGGTACTTTTGAGGGAAAGGAATTTGATTTCCAACTTTGAGTAATTAAGAGTAAAGTTACATGTTTGAGAAACCAATGATCAATAGTATGAATCGAAGTGGCCATTAATCGAACTCAAGATTCTTCTCTTCTTGATTACATTACTTTTGATTGTTCTTTAGTTCTTCATATTTAGTTATTCAATTCTTTAATCCCAAAACCCCCATTTGATCTATTATAAGCACGAGTTAGTCCCCAAGTCTCTGTGGATTCGACCCTACTTGCCACTTACATTTATTTGTATTGGAAAGAAGGAAAATAAACTTTTATCTTTGGTAGCGCGTACGACCGCGTCCCACCAAATTTTGGCGCCGTTACCGGGGACTTGGCAATTACTAAAACGTGTTTATTGTAGATTGTGTTTTGGAATTTCACTTTTTGATTAGAATATGGTTGGCACCCGTGCTACTAACCAAGATTGTGTGGATTACGATCCCGAGTTAGAATTGAATCTTTTCAGGTTGCGAAGGGAATTGAGAAGAAATTTTCAAGAACTTCCATTTTTATTGAATTTAGAAGAAGAAATGCCACCTAGGGTGGAGACTCGTACTACGAGGGAGCTCACTTGCTCCTAATATTGATCAACAACCATTGTGTATCACTTTCCCAACACCGGAGGCAGGCACGACCTTCGAGCTCAAGTCAGGGCTCATTCATCTATTACCATCTTTCCATGGGCTCAGTGGTGAAGACCCTAACAAGTTCCTATCCGAGTTCCATGTTGTGTGCTCAAGCATGAAACCGAGAAATGCCACGGAAGAGCAAGTTAAGATAAGGACATTTCCTTTTTCTCTTAAGGATACGGCCAAAGATTGGCTATATTATCTTCCTCCGGGGTGTATCTCCAGTTGGTCTGAGATGAAGAAGCGGTTCCTTGATAAATATTTTCCCGCTTCAAAGTCATCCACACTCAAGAAAGAGATAAGCAACATAGAGCGAGAGATATGATGAACCTTTGTATGAATATTGGGAGCGTTTTAAGAGGTTATGTGCAAGCCGCCCGTATCATGGATATAGTGAGGAAGATCTAATCTTATACTTCTATAATGGACTTTCTGATGATGATGTGCGGATGATTAATGCAGCTAGTGGTGGATCGATCATAAATAAGACTCCAGCGAACGCTAGAGCTTTGATAGAGGAGCTTTCTGAAGGCTCCAGACATTTTAGTAGGCGATCCACCCACGAGAAGGTGAATGTGGGTAGCTCAAACACGAAAAATCCCAAACTTGAAGAACAGGTTCAAGCTCTTACCTCACTAGTAAGAGAGCTCATTGTTAAGGGACACACACAACAAGTTAAGGCGTGTGGGATATGTGCTTCGGATCACCCCACCGATTATTGCCCACAACTTCAAGAGAGGGTCTAGTGCGGAAGTCAACGCTCTTGGTTTTCAAGGCTCGGGAATCAAAGGAGATATGATCCTTATTCCAATACATACAATCCTAGTTGGAGAGATAATCCGAGGTTGAGATATGGGAATGAGCAAGGTAACCAACAACCCACACAATATCATCAACAACAACAACAGTTCATGAGACCCCAAGCTCCAGTTCAAGGTCATCATCAGGGTCAGAATTCAGATATGAGGCAAAGTTCTACAATGTCTACTGAAGATATGATCAATGCCTTAACCAAGAATGTGACAACCATGCAAGGAAATATGGTACAGTTTCAAGAGGAAACCCGCTCTAGTATAAGGAATTTCGAAACACAGATGAGTCAGGTTTCGAGTGCAGTGAGCAGGCTAGAGGCTCGTGAATTGGGAAAGTTACCCTCCCAAACGTAAGTAAACCCAAAGAAGAATGTGAGTTCTATCATGATAAGGGGTGATACACGGTGACACGGGGAGAGAGCATGGTTGCCAAGAAAGAAGGAAGTTACTTTACTTCCAAAGCATCGACCTCCCCCACCTTTTCCAGAAGCTTTGCGGGCTGATAGAAGGTATGAACGCAACAAAGGTATATACGAGCCCATATGCGAAAGTGAGGTAAGTTCTCCTATTTTAACAAAAGTAGAGAAAACTAGTGAGCATGTTTCTGCTATTTCTCATAGTGCACTTCCTCCCAAACATGATGACCCAGGTATGTTTACCATCCCTTGCACTATTAATGACATTGGTATTCCTAAAGCTATGTTAGACTTAGGTGCTTCAATTAATGTGATTCCATTTTCACTATATGAGTCTTTAGCACTTGGTCCTTTGCATGCAACAAACGTCATAGTGCAATTAGGCGACGGATCCCACTCTTATCCCAAGGGTAAAGTCGAGGATGTGTTAGTTCATGTTGGTAAACTTCGGTTTCCCTACCGACTTTTATGTACTTGGACATGGAGTCCGATTGTCATGTTTCTCCTGTTCTTCTGGGGAGACCGTTTTTGAAAACATCCAAGTACAAAAATTGATGTTGGTGCAGGGGTCATTAACTATGGAGTTTGGGGGACATATAGAAGCATTTGGTATTCATGAGTCTAAAAATTCCCTAGCGACCGAACATCCCTCATGCTTTGTGGGTACTATTCGATCCATAGTGTGTGATACATATGATACCAAGTGAGGGACATGAGTCATTGGATGTAGTGAGGTTGCAAAAACATGAGAGACCACCTGATTTCTCGCATAATTTTACACCGTTATCACTAACGCTAGTTGTGCGGGAAAATGTCTCATCAAGCTTACGGTACAAGTGTTGGAACAAGGAGTTGAACCACCCCGGACCGATTTTGGGAGGTATAAGGTCGAGCTAACGACTTTAAACTAGCGGTACTCGGGAGGCAACCCGAGCCCCTTTTTCTTTTCTTCTTTCTTTTTCTTTTCTATTTTTCTTCCTTTTCTTTTTATTCTTACTCTTAAACCTCGCCATTTTTATACTCCACCACAACAAATTATCCTTCACCCACCATTCCCCCTCTTGTTTCCCGAACTATAATTCAAAACACTTTTAGTCAATCATAATCCAACTTAAGCCAAAATACATCAAAAGACTTTTGAGAAGTGTCCATTTGAGAGACGTTGGTGAAATTGGAGGGTCGAGATTGATGAAGGAGTGCATGAGCAATGCTTACGAGCAATGATGCGCATTTGCATACTGGATTTGGTTCTACTGTAAGGTGCAAAGTTCTGAAATTATATTCTCCTCATGAATTTAATTTTGGATTAGTCATTTACTTGGGTGTTATAGGGAGTCGGGTTGTGAGATGGTGTGTGTGTTTGTCGTCCATGTGTTCTCTTATGTTGTTGAGGTGTGAAGTGTTTTAGTTTGGTATTGTTGAAGAGGTGAGAATTTTGTGAGAGTCGGTTTTTGAGTGTTCCCCTTCTCGTTTCTTGTGTTTTCTTGTACTTGTTCTCACATTGAGGACAATACCTTGATTAAGTCGGGGGGAGGAAATTCTCATTGTTCTATTTGATGCTTCATTGTTCTATTTGATGCTTATTTTTTTTTAAAAAAAAAAAAAAAAAGAAAGAACAAAAGTGATGAATTGAAACCCGCTGAGTTGAAAACCCGCAAGGGCGGGCGACTCAGGCAATAATGGGGGCCCGGGTAGGTTGAAAACCCGAAAGGGCAATCTATGCAAAAAAGTGGCTAATTGGAGCGGGTGAGATGGTGAGCTCATAAATGAAAAAAAAAAATGTGTGTGAAGCTAGGATGAAAACCCGAAAGGGCTCCTAGGCAAAATGAGAGATAAAAGAGAGAAATTTGAAATCATTGGCCGGAGTTGGTGTCATAAGGAGGATTGGTGATATAAGGAGTGTCTCGGGTAGGTTTTTCATCTTGATGTTCGGAGTTAGAGGCGAATAGGTTAGAGCTCGCTCATCATTGGAGGAATAAGGAGTTTGGTGTTGTGATTGTGTTTAGATGGTCCAGGTTCGAATCCTTTGAGATTTGTCAGGACTCGAATTTGCTTTTGTCATTTCATGACATGAGGATGGTTGTGGTGTTGTGCAGATTGGAGTGGCTTTGAATCCTTTGAGATCTTTCGGGGTTCAAAGTCATGTGTTTTTATTATCTTAGTGTTGAGCATAGTATGAGAGTGCTATTTATATTATTTCAGGAGAGCTTTTAGTTCATGTGTGGGAGTGACTCTCACCCTTAGACTTGACTTTGAGCGAATCGGGGGAAATAGCAAACTTTTATCATACACTAGGATGGAGAGATAAGGGGAGTAGTGAAAGGTGAGCAATGGCTTGGAAGGGGTGCCTCATTGACCTTTATTTTGAGTTTACTCGAGGTCGAGTAAAGTTCAAGTGTGGGGGTATTTGATGGGACCAAGTTATGTGCGATTATAGAGTGTTGAGAAGTCCATTTTACTAAGGTTTAAGGTTTAAGAAGGAGAGTTTTACTAATCTAAACCTTAGTGTGGAGAAGAGGGAGTTATGATGAATTTGTGATATTAGAGGAGATTTAAGGATATTTTGTGGTTATGTGTTTATGATCATTTACAGGTGGATTCCCATCCCGTGGTTGCGATCCATTCAACATAAAAAGACCACAAAGTCATTGGAGTTTAGCGTTATAATGTTATATGGTGGAGGCATCCAAGTTCATTTTATGGCTCCACGGCATTGTGTGTCCACCATGGACGTTGAAGTGCCCACCTAGAGCGTCGGTGGAGAAGGTTGGAGCTGGGCACTACACACGCACAGCCCGAGCTCATCGAGCACCAAATTCATGTGCGGCAGTCGGTGCCCGACTGCGCGCGCCCTTACTTGCACGACTTCGCGCATATGTAGTCGAAGAGCCCGTTTGGACCAGTGTCGAAGGCCCGAGCCGCGCGCTAGGCCTGCCCGACTCGCGCGCTGCGAGTGAAGACTGTATGCTTGGCAGCAGGACATGCCCGACTCGCGCGCTAGACCAGCACGACTCGCGCGATGCGAGCGAGGAGTGTTGTGAGGCAGCAGCGTAAGCCCGACTCGCGCGCAGGACATGCCCGACTCGCGCACTTCGACGCGGCTGCGACTCTTCGGCAATTTTCAGCTTTCCTTAGGTTGTATTAAAGAGAAAAACGTTTTGTTTTGGATATCTGGTAATTTCTGAACTGAATTAGAGAGGAGAAAAAGAAGAACCCTAATCCCTTTTTCTCGCTTTTTGAGTTTCTAATCATGAGTTTGAAGATTTGCTTGATGGATGCTATGTCGATCGTAGCCTAAATCTAGTCTTGAGAATGGTTAATCAAGCTTCGGTCTACTATTGTGAGGTTTCTCTTTGTTAACCTTTTCTTAATTATAATTGTGATTTCTTGATTTTAAATCTATGATTGTGGTATGTATTGCTAGGAGTACTACTAGTTTATACATTCGATTTATCATTTGCTAGGATTTAGAATTGATGCCGATTCATCTGTTCTTCTTTCATGAGTAGCAATCTAGGGTTTGATTAATGAATCTGATTATTCTTGATTAATCACTAGAGAAATCACAAGTTCCAATTTGAATATGTTGTGCTAGCAATTTGTTAATTGGCTCATTGTTTCCTAGTTCGTTGATGTTCTTTTGATTTGAATTTAATCTCTGATTAGATTAGATTAATCATTAGTTCAAGTTATATGATCATCTGATTGTGATTGTTTAACGGTACTTTTGAGGGAAAGGAATTTGATTTCCAACTTTGAGTAATTAAGAGTAAAGTTACATGTTTGAGAAACTAATGATCAATAGTATGAATCGAAGTGGCCATTAACCGAACTCAAGATTCTTCTCTTCTTGATTACATTACTTTTGATTGTTCTTTAGTTCTTCATATTTAGTTATTCAATTCTTTAATCCCAAAACCCCCATTTGATCTATTATAAGCACGAGTTAGTCCCCAAGTCTCTGTGGATTCGACCCTACTTGCCACTTACATTTATTTGTATTGGAAAGAAGGAAAATAAACTTTTATCTTTGGTAGCGCGTACGACCACGTCCCACCAATGATGAAGGATGATGAAGAGGGAGGGTGAGACGACTGTGGAGAGAGGAAAGAGGGATGGGAGGGAACCCTAGGGTGAAAGAGGGAGAAATGCGTGAGAGGGCGAAAGGAAAGAGGGAGAATGGGCTGAGAGAGGAGAATGAGCTGATGAGAAGAAATGAGAAAGGAGCGAGAGAAGAGAGCGAGACGTTCATTTAATGAGTTGGGCCAGCCCAACTGATCCGGGTATGAAGCCCCACCGGATCAATTGAGAGAGGGGAGAGAAATGAGATTGATAAATGGGCCGGCAAATGCCAGCTGATCTGGTCATGGAATCCAACCAGATCAGTTGACTTTATTGAAGACCTAAGTTGTTAATTTCTTGTTGACTTTATTATCTCTGTTCTGGATTTTGTTTATTCCATGTTTTCCTTTACTTAATACTTGTTTCTTGGATCACTGAATTCTCCCTCTTTTTCTCCTCCATTGTTATGATGAAGAAACTTAATGAAGTTATGCCTTAGTTTTCTAGTATAATGTGTGAGTAGTTCATTACTAGGGGAAATAATTTAGTTTTCAATTAATCCATAGATCCATAATCTAGGTTAGTGGATTTAGTATCGGGGTTTAGCTTGTTGATCAAACTTGTTTGTTTTCATTGTTTTGCTCGGTGCTTGATCACCACCTAGCTTTGCATTTTGGAACCCCTACTGAAGGATTGAGAAATGAAGCTAGGGGTAGACTTGGTTTGATTGTTTAATTGAGATTTCCATCAAAATAGACATTTCTTAATTTAGGGTTGTTTGATTGATCATCTTGTTTATGAAATTGCTAGATTAGTTACTCATGCAATGAGAATAGGCCATGATTGACTAACCGGACTTCTATAATTAGCTTGAGAGAGTGATTAGGGTTTTGTTTGAATGATTCTCCCTCGAGCTTGATGATGCTATCCCTCCCAAGGAGAGTGAGAATGTTGATAATGGGGTGGGTAAAGAGGTGGGAGAAGTCATTGTGGAAGATATTCAAGAGAATGAGACTCCAATAGTGGTTGAAACAGAGAAATCAAGAAAAGAGCCTCCTCCAATGAAGAAATACATTCCTCCAGTTGCATTTCCTTTAAGTCTAGCAAAGAAGCAATTCAATGACAAGGTTGTCAAGTTCCTCAAGGTAATGAAAGGTTTGTAAGTGGCATATTTCATTTCTTCACGCTATGGCACAAATGTCCATTTATACCAAGTTTCTCAAGGATCTCCTCTTTAACAAGTCTAAACTTCAAGAAAGCTCTACTATTGCTCTCACCACCGAAGTTAGTGCGGTTCTCCAAAACAAGCTTCCCAAAAAGCTTGAAGATCCGGTTTCCTTCTCCATACCCTTGAGAATTGAAGACTTGGAGCCAAAGAGAGCATTGACCGACTTAGGGGAAAGTGTTAGCCTTATGCCACTCTCAATTGAATGGAAGCTCAACTTTTGAGCTGAAACCTACTAGATAGTGATACAATTGGTGGATCATTTGGTTAAGGTCTCCGTTGGAGAGTTGGAAGATGTGCCCATACAACTAGGGAGAGTTATTATTCTCAAGTTCCCTCATTTTAGGAAGACCTTTCTTGAAAACAGTTGGGGTGCTTGTAAATATGAAGAGAGATGTCATGACATTGAGGGTTGGGGATTAGAAGATGAAATTCACATTCAGCAAGAGCATGAAAGCCCCCATTATGGAAGAAGTACTAAACCTTAGGGTTTGCATGAAGCAAGAGATCCCCTTGAAAATGAGCTCT
Source organism: Beta corolliflora (assembly GCA_947648045.1). NCBI lineage: Eukaryota > Viridiplantae > Streptophyta > Magnoliopsida > Caryophyllales > Amaranthaceae > Beta > Beta corolliflora. The sequence continues at coordinate 42,167 of CANSZD010003412.1, forward strand.
TAGGGGAGGAGCAAGAGAAGGAAGGTGAAGTATGGCACCTGAAGCAAATCATGGACAAGGCAGCTATCTATCAACCTAATCATGCAAAGTTTGAGGTATTAGAAATTTCATTGGAAGAAGAGGAGAGGACTATGCCTCCTCCCACACGTGAGTTGAAATCCCTCCCCCCTTCTTTAATATATGCTTTTCTTGGAGATAATGAGACTTACCCCGTGATTGTCAATTATACACTTAATAGCCCTTCTCTTAATAAACTTCTTTGTGTTCTAATACATCGAAGTGCCATTGGGTATATAATTGATGATCTCAAGGGTGTAAAAACCCTACATTGTGTAAGCATCGAATTCATTTCGTTGACGATCAAACCTCCTCTATTAAGCCTCAAAGGAGGCTAAACCCCAACATGAAAGAGGTGGTTAAAAAGAAAGTTTTGAAACTTTTTGAGATGGGGATAATCTACCCTATCTCGGATAGTAGGTGGGTTAATTCCGTCCAAATTGTTCCCAAAAAGGGTGGAATAACTATCATTCAAAATGAAAAAGTGAGTTTGTAGATACCAAAAATTTATTAGTGTTCTATATTAAAATAAGTTAATTATTATTGAGCTAAAATAAATATGATTAGCCCAATTTAATTAATTTAGCCCATCTAAATAAAATATCCAAATTAAATCAATTAAATATAATTTGGGTTGTCAACTATTTGGGCCAGTCAATATTATAGTCCAAATAAAATGGTCAAATAGCAAAGGTAAAAAAAAAGACTTCCAAGTTATAAACGGGCCCAAGCCCATAAGCTACCAAGTCCATGAAGGGTTCTCCATTCCCTATAAATAGACCTCACCTCCTTCAGTTGAGGGGACCAGAAAATTATTATTCTCAAGAGCTCATAAAATTCTCTTGGAATTCTCTCTGCAAATAGTCAACAAGCACATCAAATCTGTGCCGACTGTTCAGATACACTCGAACACATTCGATTGAGATTCAAGCTTTTGACAGCCCTCATTCGAATACACTCAAACAAAGCTCAAACTCAGGTTGACGTTGACAAAATGTCATCCCACATTCAAACTCAGGTTGACGTTGACAAAACGTCACTCTACACTCAACTCCACGTCGACATCAGCACGTGTCACTCTCAAGCTACGGAACGAGAATCGAGAGGACTTAGTTTATTTTCATTATAAACCGTTTTGAGATTGTACTCAATACATTTATTGAAATATAATTTCTTTGTTACTTTGTTTCTTGTCTTATATATTTTGACTCGAAATTTGTGTATACAAATTTTGGCACGCTCGGTGGGACCATCTCTGCCTCTCATCTCTGTTTCGTCATCATCAACAAACCCGAGAAATGACCTCAAGCAAGAACATCTCTCAATCTTCGAAAACTCCGCCGACACCCTACGAAAATCTGTAACGTTGGGTGACTTTATGGATGACATGACTCTTGGTTTTCGCACTAGAGGAATGAAAAAAGGTTCTTTATTCTTTGCCGCGCCGCTAAGCTTCGAACCGCAAATGTTCCTACTAGGCGAGAAAACTCTTTAAGCTCGCTCGCTGCTAAATCATCCATCATGTCCGATTCACACAAGGAGCGTGAAACCCCGTGTTTGGCTCAACTGCTTTGGTGAACACGAGCCATCATTCATTGCTTCTCAAATATGGAAGCAACTCTCATCGATAAGTCGGACAGCCGACCGTTCACACTAGCCCTCTCTTTGATCCACTCAATGTAGAGAGTGACAATGAAACAAGTGATGATATTCGTTGTCTCATCACCTCTAGCGATTTTCGACTTAGAGGAACCCTTGTTGTCTTCACAATCGAACACCGCTTTTGTTATGGTGACCTCGGCTAAGACAGGTTGAGGAACAACTTCTTTGAAATGAATAGCCTACTCCAAAAATTAATGAAGGATGGAGAAGAAAAAGATGCTCAAATTCGACTCCAAAATGAGCAAATCGCTGCCCTCAACAAGAAACTGGAGGAAGGCGACGCAGCATCAAGACAGGGTGATGAAAGTGAAGGGGATAGTGGTGAAGACGTTCGCCGCCCACCTACAGCACGACAACTTGAGTTATTGATAGCTCACGCTGTCAAAAATCAACTTGGAGAAAGTTCTCAAGGCAGTCATCGCTATGTGAAGCCTTATACCAAAAGGATCGATAAGCTGCAGATGCCTTTTGGCTATCAACCCCCAAGTTTCAAAGAATTCGATGGGAAAGGAAATCCTAAGCAACACATTGCTCACTTTGTGGAAACATGCAACAATGCTGGTACCACAAATGATTTCCTGGTCAAACAATTTGTTCGTTCCCTTAAAGGCATGGCCTTTGACTGGTACACAGATTTACCCTCATAATCCATTGACAGTTGGGATCAAATGGAGGAGGAATTCCTGAACAGGTTCTATAGCACTCGACGTATTGTCAGTATGACTGAACTGACTAAGACTCACCAGTGGAAGGATGAGCCAGTCATCGATTACATTAATCGTTGGCGTGCATTGAGTCTAGAGTGTAAAGATCGCCCTAACCGAAGTCTCTATTTGTTGAGATGTGCATTCAAGGAATGGATTGGGACTTGCTTTATATCTTACAAGGTATAAAACCTAGGACTTTTCAAGAGTTGGCTACGCGAGCTCATGGCATGGAGCTTACCATTGCCAACAATAGAGGCAAAAGCAACACTTCTTCAGAATACAAGAAAGAGAAGAAGGATTTTAAGAAGACTGACAAGACTGCCAAAAGTTCGACTAAGGAGTCAATGTCAATCACGACCTCCTCGCCTGTCAAGATCTCTAGCAAGGCTGGCACTGAAAAGAATAAGGGTTCATCTTCTCAAGAACCTAGGAAAAATAGGCCAACCTTGAAAAAACTCCAAGCAAAAAAATATCCATTTCCAGACTCTGATTTATCAGGGATGTTAGATGATTTACTTGAAAACAAAGTCATTGAGTTACCCGAAGCTAAGCATCCTGCAGAGGTCGGTAAGACTTCCGATCCTAACTACTGCCGGTATCACAGGTTGATTAGTCATCGCATAGAAAAGTGTATAACACTTAAGGAGAGAATTATGCAACTTGCAAAGGATGGGAAAATTGTACTGGATTTTGATGAAGTTGCTGAAGCTAATCACACCTCCGCGATGTTAGATTCTTATTGGGAGGCTTAAACTCTGCAGTTTGGGAGTTTGGAGCCAGTAATTGTACATGTGATGCGACCGGTTCTCCAAGTTGATGATGTGCCATCTGTTGAGCACAGTATCCCAACTGAAAACCAACATGGAGAGGATGATGAAGGGTGGACGTTGGTCACTAGAAGGAGGCCTAGAGGATAGTCGAAGCCTCAACCAAAGTCTGTTTGTCGTAAGAAGAAGCATCAAAAAAGAAAGGGCTCAAAACGCTCGAAAGGAAAGAAAAAGTCAAAAAAGCATACTAAACAGCAAGTACTGCCAATTGACTTGCTTGAACAGGATCCACTTACCCCTGTAACCTTAGAAGAATTCTTTCTTGAAGATTACTTCACTACGGTTACTGTTAATGCTACCTCATTTGTTGAGGATGAAGAAGAAAAAGAAGAGGAGGAGGATCAAGAGCCTGTTAAAGAAAATGAAATCTCCGTCAAAGTAACTGTCCAACATTCAGGGACGGAGATAGATCCAAAGATATTGGCTATCTTGGAAGCTCTTCCTACACGCATGGGATGGAGGCAGATCTTTCATTTACCTCGAGAAATGTGTCGACAAGTGGCTCTTGCACTTCAAAGACCCGTAACTATACCTTGACAAAGTGAAGGATGCTGGAGAGCCAATAGAAAGTTCGGCTAAATGCGCGTCATGTAATTTTTCCTTAGCCTTCACTGATGAAGACTTATTGTTGGGCTCAAAACCTCACAACCGACCCTTGTTCGTTTCTGGTTATATTTTCGGCAAGAGAGTGAATCGTATCTTAGTGGATGGAGGTTCAACTGTCAACATCATGCCAAAATCCACCATGACTGATTTAGGGATCACTGTGGAAGATCTTTCTGATAGTCGTCTAATGATCCAAGGATTCAATTTGAATAGTCAACGTGCCATAGGCATAATACGTCTTGACCTTGTGATGGGAGAGTTAACATCATCTACTCTCTTCCATGTCATAGATACAAAGACGTCGTATAAAATGTTGCTTGGACGACCTTGGTTGCATGAAAATGGGGTAGTCGCATCAACCCTCCATCAATGTCTGAAATTTTATCGTGGAGGCGAGAAGAAAATAAATGGGGATGTCAAACCCTTTAGCACGGCAGATTCGTACTTTACCGATGCTAAGTTCTTCGAAGATGGGGAACCCTCAAGCGAGATGTTGCCATCTAAATTCCTTCAACAGGGAAAGGGGGTACAAATAAAAATGGTGATATTCCCTCGTCTTCAAGCTCTAGCGAGTCAGCCACCACTGAGATGCAACAACGAAAATGCAAGGAAAAGGTAAAAGAAGAATTTGTTGCTCAACCCATTAAGACAACGAAGAAGGCAGTAACGACTCCAGTCCTGCGATACATCCCTAAATCACGTCGTAAGGAAGGGGAGTCACCTTTTGCAGGGTGTCAGGTTATGAAAGTAGAGCCAAAGAAAGAAAAAGGAGTAGATGAGACTACTCTTCAATGTTTAAAGTAAGAAGTGGGTGTTCCTTTATCTAGAGCCAATCACAATCAAATTGCTAAGCCGCCAACCTCACAATATGTTGATCAATCTAGGAGAAAATGGCTTAACAAGGGTAGGTTTGACCCAAATGCTTATAAACTCTTGGCGAAGTCTGGTTATGACTTCGAGAATCCAGTGCCCATGGGCAATGTCATTGAGGTTGATCCTCATGGAATTAATGACACACAAAAGAAATTGCAAGAGTATGGCGTTGAGGTACATCCGACTAAAGTAGGTTTGGGATTTGAAACCCCAACACCCATCAAAATTTCTGCACGGCGTAGAGGGACAACCTCTTCTTCGCAGTATATTACTGCGGAGGAAGTTGAAGAAAATGAAGATGAAAATAATGTGTCTAAGCCAAAAGTATCGGTCTTTGATTGACTGCAGTCTCCTGTCGTAAAGGACCATACATCGGTTTTTAACAGACTTGGTGGACACGAGCTAAATGAAGGTGTGAAGTCGAAAATACAAACACCCTTGCAAAATCTTCGATCTTCTAAGAATAAAGCATCTGTCTTTAAACGTCTTGGTGCATCGACCTCAATTGATAAACAAAAAAGACGGTCAGTACTAAGTCGCATCACAAGAGAGAAAAATGAAGTTAAAGGCGAGGACGCACCTCAAAGTGTTATCCCATCTCGCATGAGGCGTACATAGGTGGTAGACATCATTGGACATGCACCCTTGAAAGCCAAAGGTCGTGTCATAGTGTTAACAAACCAAAGGAGTTCGTCTAGTCAAGAAAAAGAAAAAGAAGTTGAATTTGTTTCTTCAAACCATATCACAGGGCATGAGGCTCCTGAAAGTGACGAGGAGATGGAAACAGATGAGGCTCCTAAAACTCTTGAAGATGGTTGGCAAGCCACCGTCGATAAGTTAAAAGAGTTAAACCTTGAAACTCAAGAAGAGCCACGCCCTGTCTACGTCAGCGCTTTTCTTACCCAACAGGAAGAACAAAAATATTCCAAGTTACTCTCTGACTACAAAGACGTATTTGCATGGAGTTATAAGGAGATACCAGGACTCGATCCAAAAGTCGTTGTCCATCGCTTAGCCATCAAAAAAGGTGTCAGTCCAAAGAAGCAATCCCAAAGACGCTTCAGGCCAGAATTAATTCCTGAAATTGATGCAGAAGTAAACAAGCTCATTGATGCAGGATTTATTCGCGAAGTCAAGTATCCTACTTGGATAGCAAACATTGTGCCAGTACGAAAGAAAAATGGACAGTTACGAGTTTGTGTGGACTTCCGCGACTTGAACGAGGTGTGTCCGAAGGATGACTTTCCACTCCCAGTAACGGAAATCATGATTGATGCCACCACTGGTCATGAGGCTTTGTCATTCATGGATTGTACCGCTGGATACAACCAAATTCACATGGCTCCTGAAGATCAAGAAGCAACTGCATTTCGTACCCCTAAAGGGATATTTTGTTACAAAGTCATGCCTTTCGGCTTGAAAAATGTCGGAGCTACGTATCAGCGTGCAATGCAGAAATTTTTTGAAGATATGATGCATCAAATTATGGAATGCTACGTAGACGACTTGGTGGTAAAGTCTAAGAAGAAGGAGAATCATTTGCATGACCTCCGTAAAGTCTTTCAAAGACTACGAAAATGTCAATTAAAAATGAATCCCCTCAAATGCGCATTTGGCTCACCTCAGGAAAGTTTCTAGGCTTCATTGTCAGACACAGGGGTATTGAAATTGACCAAGCAAAGATCAAGGCCATCCAAGAGATGCCTGAACCTAAGAACCTCAAGGAGTTGCGTGGCCTCCAAGGGAGTCTCGCTTACATTCGAAGGTTTATTTCTAATCTAGCAGGAAGATGTCATCCCTTCAGCCATCTCATGAAAAAGGATGCCCCGTTCAAATGGGATGAATCATGTAAAAACGCCTTCGAAAGTATAAAGAAGTACTTGTCTTCTCCTCCTGTCTTGGGGGCACCAGTAAAAGGGAAACCACTCATCCTTTATATCGCAACACGGGAGAGCGATCTCTCGGGGCAATGTGCGCTCAAGAGCATGAAGATCGTAAGGAGACAGCTCTTTACTACTTGAGCCGAACTTTGGTGGGTGCTGAATTGAATTACTCACCTATTGAAAAAATTTGCCTTGCTTTGATTTTTGCTATTCAAAAATTAAAGCATTACATGCAGGCTCATACAGTTCATGTCATCTCGAGGTCTGACCCGATAAAATACATTCTCTCAAGGCCCGTGTTGTCTGGCAGACTTGCAAAGTGGGCTATGCTTTTAAAACAATATGACATTATGTATGTTCCGCAAAAGGCTGTCAAGGGGCAAGCAATAGCAGACTTTTTCGCAGACCATCCAGTCCCTGCAGAATGGGAGCTTTCCGACGATTTGCCAGGTGAAGATGTGTTTTTCATTGAAATACTCCCACCTTGGAAAATGTACTTTGATGGAGCCGCTCGTCATGACGGTGCAGGAGCTGGAATTGTCTTCGTTTCTCCAGATAAACATGTACTGACATACTCTTTCGTGCTAACTCAACTTTGTTCCAATAATATGGCTGAGTACCAAGCACTCATAATAGGCCTCCAAATGGCAATTGAAATGGGACTTAGAGATTTAGACATTCACGGGGACTCCCAATTGGTCCTAAAATAACTGTCGGGTGAATACGAAGTCAAAAAGAATGATCTAATCCCCTATCAAAGACAAGCGTCACAATTGCTTGACAAACTTGATACCATCAAGTTAGAACATGTTCCAAGGAGTGCCAACAAGATGGCTGACGCGCTCGCTGGGCTTGCAGTCACTTTGGCACTGGGGGCAGAAGAAACAAAGTCTGTACCCGTTTGCAAACGATGGGTTGTCGCTCCTGATGACGATGATGTTGACGAATATGCTGAAGAAGTCGACATAATCTCTGTCTATCAAATTGACAAAGAAGATTGGCGTCAACCAATTATTGATTATTTGGAACATAAAAAATTGCCAAGTGATCCAAAACATAAGACAGAGATTCGTCGTCGAGCCTCACGGTTCATATATTATAAGGGGACTCTCTATCGACGATCCTTCCATGGTCTTTGGTTAAGATGCCTCGGAGATGAAGAAGCAAAGCAAACCATGGAGGAAGCTCACTCTGGAGTTTGTGGCGCTCATCAGTCAGGTCCAAAACTACATGACCGTATTAAAAGAATGGGTTACTATTGGCCAACCATGGTACAAGATAGCATGGACTATGCAAAGAAATGTGAAGCTTGCCAATTTCATGCTAACTTCATTCATCAACCTCCAGAGCCATTACACCCTACAGTCGCATCTTGGCCATTTGAAGCATGGGGACTTGATGTAGTCGGCCCAATCACACCAAAATCATCTGCTGGGCAATCATATATTTTGGCAGTGACTGACTATTTTTCTAAATGGGCAGAGGCCATCCCCTTACGCAAGGTAAAGAAGGAGAATGTTGTCGACTTCATTCGTACTCACATCATCTACAGATATGGTGTACCCCGAAGAATTGTCACTGACAATCGGACACCATTATACAATAAATTGATGAAAAGTTTATGTGAGAAGTTTAAATTCACCCAACATAGATCGTCAATGTACAATGCACCAAAGAAACGGTCTAGTCAAGCGTTCAACAAGACACTTTGTAGTTTGTTGAGCAAAGTGGTTGCCAAGTCCAAACGTGATTGGCATGAAAGAATAGGGGAAGCTCTATGGGCATACAGGACGACATATAAATCAGCAACACAATCAACTCCATACTCGTTGGTGTATGGCGTTGAGGCCGTTCTCCCCTTGGAACTTCAAATTCCATAATTACGCATTCCCATACAGGAAGGCTTGACTTCTGAAGAAAATGATAAACTCCGACTTGCTGAGTTGGAGGCGCTTGAAGAAAAAAGACTCCAAGCACAACAAAAATCTGAGTGCTACCAAGCTCGTTTGTCACGCGCTTTCAATAAGAAAGTTCGACCTCGCTCCTTTCAAGTTGGAGACATGGTCCTAGCCATTAAAAGACCCATCATTATTTCTCGCAAGACAGGAAGTAAATTCAGTTCTAAATGGGATGGTCCATACGTTGTCAAAGAGGTATACACTAATGGGGTGTATAAAATTGTTGACGCCGAAGGATTACGTATAGGACCTATCAATGGCAAGTTTCTGAAGTGCTACTACTCATGAAAATTGAGAGCATTGTTCAACTCCTAAGAAAGAGGATAAACTGTATTTGTTGAAAAAAAATATATGTAAATTTGAACTACGTTGGCTTGATCTTGTAAAAGCAATTTGTTGATTTTTGCAAGTACGTAGGTAGCTAGGGTAACATAAAAATTACTCGAGTGCAGCCACACAAAAAAAAAAATTTGCAATCATTGTAATACTCCTGGCCCGCAAGAGTATAAACTGTGAACGGCGAAACAAAAAAAAATTTGCAATCATTGTAATACTCCTGGCCCGCAAGAGTATAAACTGTGAATGGCGAAATAAAAAAAAAATCCTATCATGTAATACTCCTGGCCCGCAAGAGTCTAAACTGTGAACAACGAAACACACAAAAAAAAAATGCAATTGTTATAGTTCTCCTAGCCCCCAAGAGTATAAATTGTGGACGGCTAAATAATAATGATAAAAAAGGGATGTGTTCATCTTATCAAAAAAAAAAAAGTAGAAAGGGACAAAGTCTCAATCCATCCACTCAAAGGGTTTGATGGCAGACTGAAGCTCGAGAAGGTTCACCCTATGTTGTTCAAGTTGGGCAATCTCATCAGTACTCAAAGATGGAGTTGCTTCCAACTCATCCAAAGTCCGCTTTGCAGCCTTTATCTGTTCTTCATAGGATGTTAAAGAGGTCTTGTTAGCTGTCAATTCATCAGATAGATGGATTTTCTCCTCACGAGTTTTTTGTAATTCAGCTTCGAGATCAATTATCCTTTTCGTGACTGCCGCATCATGCTCCTCCAACAGTTTTTGCCTCTCTTGCTTTTTAACAAAGTTGGACTCAGCTTGTTTCAGCAACTCCAACTGAGCACGCATGTCATCCTCCACCTGCTCTGACCGTTGGCGCCCTGCAACTTCTGCTTCTAAAGCAAGATAAGACTTGACAGACCAAAAATAGGAATCGACCTGACGCTTCAGCGGACGTGGGTCACCTTTAAGGTTTTGTATGCCTTTATACACCATGCGAGCTTCTGCATATTTTTCCTCAACCTCAGAAAATGGTGATTGTTGCAGCATGGTCAGATAGCCTGCTCCAATGCTTCTGATAGCATTGGTAAAGATGGTGGAAGAATTAGGCCCTGGACGAAAAGTGTTAGAAGATGCAGTAGGGACATGAACACCCTTTATAGCGTCATCGGAGGCGTTCACAGCGTTAGGATGAATATCCAAAGCCCTAGAGGCAACTTCAAGAGAATTAGGACCCTGAATCGATCGTTCACTGCGAGTTGAGGAAGATAGGCAAATTGGATGAGTCTGCTTCGATTGGTCCCCACTAGTCGAACCCTTTATGATCCTCAATTCCTTTCCTTTTCTGGTCGGAGGATGGGTATTGCTCTCTACAAACATATTACCATTTACAATGTCTTGAATGCTCGCATGCAAGTCAACGTCACCGTCCTAAAAGGAAATAAGTAAATAAAAGGAACCAATTAAATAAGTAAAAAAAAAAAGAAGAAAAAGAAAGAAACCGGACTTACCAAATGAAGATTGGTAGGAAGAAAAGGAGAACTCGGTATGTTGTCAAAAAACTCCCCAAAGCTCAATGTATCAACTTCTTGAGCCTGGGAGGTTGACTTCCTCTTTCCATTACGTTTGTGTTTAAAATTAACATCGGACTCTGTGTCACTGGTGTCTGCGCCACCAATAGATCCATGATGATTTACTGTTTGTTTATTACTGCGGTTGTCAGGGGTACCTCTATGACGTGAATCATCATCTTTTGGTTGACTCAAACGTTTTCTGTCATCATGTCGTTGATCTTGCTTGGACTTTAATGCATCAGTTAAGACGCTCGAACAAAGAATCTGAACATTCTTCCTTAAATCTCCAATAGTCACTTTAGGCCACTAGCTAGCAAATTAAGATGTCACCAAGTTTTTCCAGTCCAGTGATTGGCATGGTGTAAAAACACGAGACTGACTTCCTGAAAACAAAAGCAACGTCCAATAACGCAAAGCCTCATAGTAAGACACCTTTCGTTCTTGTACATCACGGCGCAATAGACCAGTGTAATCTTGGCAGTAACCAAATTGCCTCCCAAATCGATGGGGGGAGTAGGATTCAGCATGAAAAATGTCACAGGAACGCAAGACGAGGTAGCCTGATCGAAGAGCAACCATATAACTGAATTTGACAGGGTCCAAATGACCATCGTCATGCAAAACGTCATATTTGTTCTTATTCAACATGGTGCAACCCACGTTAATTGACGCCCCTGCATGTATAAGACTGTGAGCATCCTCTCCATTAAAGAGTTTTGACCCTTGTGCGCCTGAATATATGACCATCAAAGGACCAGGTGGAACAGGGTCGGCGTCATGGTGAGTGTTGAAATAATATGCTAGCCAACCATAAAGATAATGAGCTGGGAAGAGGGTTTTTGAGAAAGCTGGTTTTGGAGCTCTTGCAATAGCATTCAAACCGCGATATATACTGGACAGCACAGGAACTGTAAGACTAAAGGTTTGACCACATGCCATTAAGGTAGCAATCTCAAAAGTGCTCAGTCTAATCAACCTATCTTCAGAGTCGGGGAGCACAAAAGTGCATAACCAGCAAGATATAAAGGCAGCAACATAAGTATTTATTCTTCTATTCACAGCTTTGATCCCGAGAAGGTCAAACATATCTGATTATGCCTTCTCCTAAACAACTGGTTGAGTTTCAATGTTTACACTAGGATTAGCGGTAAATTTGGGACGAGACTCAGAGTACCTGCGCCTCTTGTTAGGTTCCTTGTGAACTCTCTTCTGTTTACACCAAAAATCAATCCAGCTTTGAGCACTCACACCTCTCTAAGAGTTGGCGTCTTTTGCTAGAGTATGATAAACAACAAACAGTATCTCACAAGCTTGAGATAATAATCGTTTCCCCTCGTGTCTCGAGCACGCATGATGTTGTAGCTAGGGACCTTGTCTCATCATAAATCTTCCCAACAATAGGTAACCCTCCAAATTTGTACATGTCCCACAATGAAATAGACCACTCGCCAGTCATGGTATGAAGTGTATTGCTAGTAGGGCACCAGCTCTCACAGAATGAGCGAATGATGTCAGGGTTCTTGTCATACAAATAAAGAGAAGCCTGAACTACAGAGTAAATAGAACAAGAGTCAAGAACTGCTCCAAAGCGAGATAGAACGTCTTCGGTTCACTCCCAATAGCCAGACAAATAAACTGCCTCGCCTAACACTCTCAAATTTTTCGAACCCCACCGCACCGAACCTGAAATGATACTGCGGCCAAGCATTGATGAAGACGTAGGAAGCTCAAAGTTGTCTCGAAGAGTGCTCTTAAAGACATACATCGGAATTGCATCGCGGGACCCCATGTTCACCTTTACTGACATTTCACTCAGTAATGATCCTTTGTTAATGTGCGTCTGCATGCCGTCAGGACGAAGTAGTGATTTGTGAATAGCGAAATTAGTGCCAGTCCGTAGATCAGCTTCTTCATTGTCGATTAAAGAGAGATGAATGTCTTCGCCTCTCTTAAATTCTTTGAAGTACACCATCCTGAAAAGAAAAAGAAAGGGTGTGTGTTAGAAAAAAAAAAATAAAAAAATATATATAAATAAACAAAGAGGGGAAGGGTTGGACGCTGCGTCTTCGTCTTCAAGGGACTGTCTGGAGGTGACATTGTCGCAGTGCTAAAGACATACGAATAACACCCCTGATATGCTCATAGTCGCAGATATGGCCCATCGCGACGAAATCCCCGTCTTCGTCTTCAAGGGACTGTCTGGAGGTGACATTGTCGCAGTGCTAAAGACATACGAATAACACCCCTGATAGGCTCAGAGTCGCACATATGGCCCATCGCGACGAAATCCCCGTCTTCGTCTTCAAGGGACTGTCTGGAGGTGACATTGTCGCAGTGCTAAAGACATACGAATAACACCCCTGATAGGCTCAAAGTCGCACATATGGCCCATCGCGACGAAATCCTCGTCTTCGTCTTCAAGGGACTGTCTGGAGGTGACATTGTCGCAGTGCTAAAGACATACGAATAACACCCCTGACAGGCTCATAGTCGCACATATGGCCCATCGCGACGAAGTCCCCGTCTTCAAGTGAACCTGTCATATAGTACAAAAAAATATACACGGGTACACATGCACACACACAACAACAACAACAAAAAAATAGACTTAATGGGATGTAACAAAAAAATCATTACCTTACTAGTCTAGACCTTCTGATATTGCTCCAAAGACAAATACAGAAGTTCAATATCTCGAAAATTTGATGTACTACAAGTCAAGCAAAGTATGTCAAGACCCAATTTTTTTTTTTTTTAAAAAGAAGGGTATATGATCCTCAAATCTGGGCAATTTGAAAAAAAAAAAGGGATACGTAAAGCTCCAAAATTGAGATCAATACAAATATCTTCATACAAGCACTGTGAGATGAGTTAGTACTCACGGTAAAGTCAAATTGTATTCATATTGGAGTATAATTTTGGAAAAGAAATTTTGAGCATGCGGACTTGCGGTTAGTTCGTTTCTACTGCAAAAGTTAGGCACTTGTTCTGGGATTTTGCGATATGTTCACACATATGATATGGTGATGATCATTATGCCAAATTGAAATAATACAATCCAAGTATGAATGCCAGATTGATCAAAAAAAAAAAAGGATGAAGCTTGTCCATATCTCTGGATATGTGTCAACAAGATGAATTCTTCCTATGTGATAAAAACACAATATATATGTTAAAAAAGAAAAGCAAGAAACTTGTTTTGACAATCTCTGTATCACACGCAGGATAATAATGACAATTAAAAAAAAAGAAGGAACCAAAGCAAGTCCGTGTTACAGTAGCATGCAATTCATGGTGTCAATACAAGCAATCAAGGGATCATGTGAGATCATCCTCAATTCCTCATCACAAGCAAAACAAATAATGAAGAAAACGGGGGGTATTGATTATAATCACAAAAGCAATTCCTACCATGCATAATCATCAAGCATGAGAATTCATGAAGACAAACAAAAAAAAGACGCAAAATTGTATGGGTTACCGCATGAAAAACAATAAATTGAAAGAAAATAAAAAAAAATTTCAAATAATTGCACAAGGTATAGTGCGTTACCTGTCGAAATTGGTTTGCAAAGTTGCAAGTCAAACTCAATGTTTGGGTATGTAGACGAAGACCAACAAATTGAGCAGCTCTCGATGACGGTTTGTCACGAATTGAGAGCGGTGTCAAGTAATTAATTTATCTCCTAATATGCAGGTCAAACATAAGTTGTGTGTATTTATGCACTTGGGTAAAAAAAAAACCCTTGTACTCATGCGATTATGATTATTTTTCCAAGTCCAAAACCTGATAGAGTTGTAAGCAATACATGACTCTACTAAAAAAAATCAAACCACGGTGGTTATCAAACCATTACCAAGTCAAACTCAAATTTGTCGAGATCTCGTCATGCCAAAACACAACAAGTCGTGTCCATAACATGGTCTCGAGGGGGCAATTTGTAGATACCAAAAATTTATTAGTGTTCTATATTAAAATAAGTTAATTATTATTGAGCTAAAATAAATATGATTAGCCCAATTTAATTAATTTAGCCCATCTAAATAAAGTATCCAAATTAAATCAATTAAATATAATTTGGGTTGTCAACTATTTGGGCCAGTCAATATTATAGTCCAAATAAAATGGTCAAATGGCAAAGGTAAAAAAAAGACTTCCAAGTTATAAACAGGCCCAAGCCCATAAGCTACCAAGTCCATGAAGGGTTCTCCATTCCCTATAAATAGACTTCACCTCCTTCAGTTGAGGGGGCCAGAAAATTATTATTCTCAAGAGCTCATAAAATTCTCTTGGAATTCTCTCTGCAAATATTCAACAAGCACATCAAATCTGTGCCGACTGTTCAGATACACTCAAACACATTCGATTGAGATTCAAGCTTTTGACAGCCCTCATTCGAATACACTCAAACAAAGCTCAAACTCAGGTTGACGTTGACAAAACATCATCCCACATTCAAACTCAGGTTGACGTTGACAAAACGTCACTCTACACTCAACTCCACGTCGACATCAGCACGTGTCACTCTCAAGCTACGGAACAGAATCAGAGGACTTAGTTTATTTTCATTATAAACTATTTACAGAGATTGTACTCAATACATTTATTGAAATATAATTTATTTGTTACTTTGTTTCTTGTCTTATATATTTTGACTCGAAATTTGTGTATACAGAGTTCATCTCTACAAGATCGATAAACGGGTGGCGTATGCATTAACAATCGTAAGCTAAAGAACACTAGTGGATAAAACCTCATCCGATCCGGTCAAAATGGGCCTTACTAATCCGGTTAATGACCGAAACGGATGGGGTAGTAGCAGTAAAATAAAATTTACTGATGTGGTTCACAACCGGATCAGTAAGCATACTAACTGATCCAGTTTCTTCACTGACCGCATCAGTTAGTGGGGGTGAACAGTAAAAAAAAAAAAGGAGAAAGCAGAGCCTGCCATAGACTCTGCTTTCTCGTTTTTTCACTTGGCTCATTATGACAAAAAAATAAATGAACCAATAACTTACCAAAAAATAAATGAATGCAAAAATCAACATTCAACATTACTGAAAATCAAAAAAACTGATCCAAAAAAACAAAAGAATAACATCAAAAAATCAACTCAGATTAACATCCACAAATTAATAACTCAGATTAACATTAAACAAAATTTACAGAAAATTACAACAAAAAAAATCGAAAAAGTGAAAGTTACAAAAATAACAATAAAAAACTAACTAAAAAAATATGAACAACCTTAGATATAATTACGAAAAATTACAATATAAATTAGAACATAAAATAAGAGCTCTAGATCTAAATACGCAAATGAAATGGAAATCATTAAGAACGAAAATAGAAAAAGAACCTCAAACCCTAGATCTAATTTATCCCACTCTGAAATTTTTCTCAGATTAACATCCAAAAATAAGATTAACATCCACAAAAAAACTAATTCCAAAAATCAGATTAACATCCATAAAGAACCTCAAACCTCAAAAAAACTGATCCAAAAAACCGAAAAAATAACATCCAAAAATTTCGTCGTCCTTCTTCTTCATTGTGAACTACGTTAGCATAATCTCGTCGTTCTTCAAGCTCTGAAATCGATGGCGGTGGAGTTGGCGATTCGTTGGCGACGACAGGAGAGAGGCGAGGAGGAGTGGTTGGTGCGGTGGGGTTGAAAGGAGGAGTGCGAGAATTCTGGGTAGGAAAGGAGAGGACAGCGGATGTTGTGTCTGAAGAGCTGGTGGGGAGTATGTTGTTGTTGATGATGATGGATGATCTAGGAGAGGACGGCGGATGAGAGAGGAGGGGGTTTAGGGTTTGTGAAAGGAGAGGGAGTTGATGAGAGAGGGAAGAGGAGAGGGGGCGGATGAGAGAGGGAAGAGGAGAGGGGGCGGATGAGAGAGGAGTTTTAGATTTGAGAGAGGAAGAGAAGAGTTGGACACTGAAGAGGAGAAATGTAGTGTGTGATTTTCTCTTTGACTTTGGGCACGCTGATTTGGGCCATGTGATTTTGGGCCACGTTGATTTTGTCTAATTTACTGATCCGGTTTGATAAATGACCGAATCAGTTAATTTTAACTGATCCGGTTTGATAAATGACCGGATCAGTTAATGTTAACTAATCCGGTTTTGAAAAAACCGGATCGGTTATCTTGTGTCATATATGGTTTTTTTCCACTAGTGGAAAGCCACCTAGAAAGATACTTCCCCCTCCCTTTTATTGATTAAATGCTTGAAATATTGACGGGTCATACCCATTTTTGTTTTCTAGATAGTTATTCGGGGTTCTTCCAAATCCCAATTCACCCCGACGAACAAGAGAATACAACATTTCACATGTGTATTTGACACCTTCATACAGAAGGATGCCATTTCAGTTTGTGCAATGCTTTTTCCACCTTTCAAAAGTGTATAACCGCCATCTTCTCGGATATGCTTGAATAGACAATTGAGGTTTTCATGGATGATTTTCCCGTAGTAGGTCCTTATTTAACATTTTTCTATCCAACCTCCAAAAGTTTCTGGAAAGATGTCAAAAGATCAACCTTATCCTTAATTGGGAAAAATGTCATTTCATGGTCGAAGATGGCATAGTACATGGTCATAAAAAACTCTCAAAAAGGGACTAAGGTTGATAGGGCCAATATTGAAGTTATTGAGAAATTACCTCCCCAACCTCGGTGAAAGGAGTGCGATCTTTTCTAGGACATGCGAGCTTCTATTGCCGTTTCATCAAAGATTTCTCAAAAATCTCAATGGTGAATTTTGAAACTTGAAAGAGTATATGGTGCAAAAAAAAAATATGTCAGGGGTATATGGTGAAAAAACCGAATATTTGATTTTTGTTATTATTTTATTTGCTTCTAATTATAGATTTAATTCAAATATGTACTTGATTTGAAAAATACCCGATCCAAATCATCTCGATAGCTTAGTCCCAAATCAAAATGACTCGGTTGTGTTGACCCAAACAGACCCGTCCTGACATGACCTGTTTGCCACCTCTAGTTGTAACACTATTTGTAGTATGAATTTTTTGTACAAAAAGTAATATATTGAATCACAAATATAGTTACATTAAATTAAAAAGATACTATCAAAAACTAACATATAATTAACATTATAATGATAATCTACGCAAGACTTCTAAAAAGGCCCTAAAGATGTGGACTGGACTGTACTATTTGGCATGCCCTATTAACGCAGTTCATCTCTATTATATATGACAACACATGGGGGATACCAAAAAATAGAAAAGGAAAAAAAAGAGGGTAACTACTTGCTTCATTTAAATGAAAGGGGGAGGGGAGTACCACATTTAAACTGAACATCAATTTTTTGGAAAAACAAAATGCAAAGACAATTCTTTAACACAATTAATTTATATTTTCT
>CANSZD010003412.1:65000-315000 GCA_947648045.1 Beta corolliflora
GCTTTATCTTTATTGTTCTATGTACATTGACAGCTTTACCCTGGTAGATGTTAGTAAACACCTAACTAAATTAACTATTTGTGAAAATTTGGTAATAGAAAAATCTTGCGAGAAACTATCTTATGAGGCACTTTTGGTTGTAAACCACCACATATGGCTACTCTATCCCAAGCAAAACTAGTTGTTGCGATAAGAAACCTGTCGTATTAGTTGTCGCCTATCGTACTAGTTGTTAACTGTTAGATACTAGATGTTTGACTATGAAAATTGCTTTTATAATAATTAGTACTATTAGTTTAGAAAAATAACACAATAAACTATATTAACAAAAGCTACTTCAAAAGATCCCTCTACCTCAAAAAGCTAATATTTATATCTCTCCCAAAACAGTAGTTTAGTTAGAGCTGGTAAAAGGTGACCCAACCCACCAATACAACCCGAACCGAATCCAATAATAGCGGGTTAGGTTGAGATTTTTTAACCCAACCCAGATATTTAAATTCAACCTGATTTCAACCAACCCAACCCATTTCTTTAAATTCAACCTGATTTCAACCCAACTTACCCATTTATATAAATCGGTTGGGTTGACCCACGTAACCCACTATTTTCTATTCCAAAATTTTCATTTTTCATGTAATTGAATGATTTAGTTTCTTGTTTGTTATTATGTAGGAAAAATATGATCTGAATTGTGGCCTAGATGTATGTACAACATACTCAAACCACTTAACTAATCAAGTTTCTTTATATGAAAATAAAAAAAATATTATTAAACGAGTTAGTTGGTCGAAAATAGGTCAACCCATTTATTATAAGGTTGGGTTGGGTTAAAAGTTCCAACCCATTTACCTAAAAAAGTTGGGTTATAGTTGAGGATCTCTACCCATTTACGTTAATAAGTCCACCCGAATCCAACCCAGGTCGACCCATTGTCAGCTATAAGTTCAAACACCAAAAGTTACTCCAAGACTGGAAATGCTAGAAAAGGAAAAGGCCAGTATCATGCAACTAACAATCACTGAAGAAAATCGCGCATCAAATTCAAGACTTAAATTCCAACGCATAAACACAACGCATTCTATTTTCAGCATTGATAAGATCGAGCAAACAAGAAATCAGCAACATGAAATTCTTCAAATTTTGAGATAAGTTACATACCCTCGTTTCAGGCGATTGAATCACTAGTTGGTAATTACGAACTCAATTGCAAATGGGAGAATCTGTACAACGCAAAAATTCATACTTAAAAAAAATTATGAGCAAAAAACTCAGTCACAAAGTTAAATATAACGGGAGAGAAGAGGAATTATAGATTGACCCGGAGGCAGAAATTTGTAGATGTCACTGCTTAATTCCCAAACAGCTTGTAAATATATGTATATATATTGTTATTTTTGGGAGACACAAACCAAACCTAGAATATCACTGAAGAGAAGAAGCAGTAGCACTGGAAGGAAGTGCGATTTTCAAGCAATTATATCGCATATTCTGGAAAGTATTTATACGATCGATTGGTAATCCCAAATTTATCCATAAAAAGTGGGATTATTTTCGAAGATATTATTCAAGGTTTGATAGGAAAGTTGCAGTAGCTATGGAGGTGTAGAGATGACGAGCAAAGTCTTTCCCGATTCTCGTAATATTTTCCCCTGAAAAAAAGGTAGAACGCTACTTTGTGAAACATAACGCTATATTTTCTAAAATTTGAGAAAAGTTATCCAAAAGCTACTTGAAAGTATAATAACTACTCCAACCTCTACTATGCCAAACACTCAATTAGTGTTGTGACCTAGTCAAATAATAAGAGCTAGTGTAAAAACTGTTGCCGAACAATCTCTTAGTCCAAACACTAAAAGCAACTTCAAAAGCTACTGGTGAACAAGGTCTTAGGGTCTGTTTGGCATAAAAAAAAGTAGCTGGTAGCTGTGACTTTAAACTTGTTGATGTCGAGGTAGTTGTTAGTTTTTAGCTGTGAAACTAACTAGCTAAAGCATAAATGTTCGATAATAATAGTTGTTAACACAATTTTAACTTGTAAATAATATGCAAAAAAATGAAAATTCAACTCAAAAGCTAATAATCTTAACTTTTAGCAAAAGCTAAAAGTTACCTGAAACCTATATCCAAAAACTACTTTGACAAACAGTAAAATAATTTTTTAAA
This sequence comes from Beta corolliflora, assembly GCA_947648045.1. Lineage (NCBI taxonomy): Eukaryota > Viridiplantae > Streptophyta > Magnoliopsida > Caryophyllales > Amaranthaceae > Beta > Beta corolliflora. Next base: position 67,167 of record CANSZD010003412.1, read on the forward strand.
AGATAAAAACTACTTAAAACACTACTTCAAAAAACTGCACCGAACAAGCCCTTAGTCTCTCCCTAGAACTTAAGATTTTGATGAATATACTCTCTTGGGGCCTAACTGCGTAACTAACCTCTTCGGGCTTTTTTTCCCCTATATAAGCTGGAATGCTAAACATCGCCCCAAAACTTTTTAAAATCGCCCCGGTCCCATCAAACATTTCCAACTTTACCCATCCCTTTAATTTATTTTCTTTTCCCAAACCACCACCTCCCGCCACCACCACCAGGTGCCACTAACTCCATCCCCACGACCACCTCTTCCACCACCCACCAGCAGACCCCCACGATCGGCCCCCCACCCTCCCTCCACCCCTACCAGCAGCCCCCCCCCCCGCAACCCCACGAGCAGTCCCCACCCCCGCAACCCCCCACGAGCAGCCCCTCCGCAACTCCCACGAGCAGCCCCTATCCTCCCTCCACCCCCACGAGCAGCCCCACCCTCCCTCCACCCCCAAGAGCGCCCCAACCCTCCCCCCCACCCCCCGCAAGCCGCATACTCCTCCACCATCGGGCCATGGGTGGAATGTCCTAGTCAGACGTTCCTCCTCATCACCCAATTATAAAATATAAAAAAATTCATGGAGTGGGTGGTGGAGGAGGTGGTGATGGGGGGGGTAGGTGGCGGTGGCAGGTGGTGGCGGGGGTGACATGTGGTGGAAAAAAGAGAAGAGGTAAAATAGTAAAGTAAAAGTGAACCCGAGGCGATTTTAAGAAATTTTGGGGAGACGTTTAACAATATATAAGTCCTTGTACTTCATTTCGTTTGTTTAATCTTTAGCTTCCTTCTTAATCAGAATATTCTAACAACCTTTTTCGCGTCATAACACAACAAAACCTTCATCTTCTTATTCTCTTTCAAACCTTCATTTCTCTTCTCCCTCAAAAAAAAAAGCTTCATTCTCATATCCATGGCCGCATTACTCTACGCTAGCATAGTAGCATGGCAATTGCAGTTTTTCTTGCTCTTTTTTTGTGTTGCACTTTATTCCCTAAGGGATGCCTATACTTCGATAACTTTTTGGCCATTTCTTCGCTGTATTGGTAAAAACCAAAGGTTGGTGATGGTGGTGCTGAAGTTGAACTCAACTGTAATTTTCCATTTTCTTTTCATTTCTTCTTCTCAATCTTCCCTTTTTTCCTGTTTCTTGGGTTTTTTTTTCTTTCTTCCATCCGGGTCTTAGTTCTTACGGTTCAACAAACATGAAGGTACTTCTTCTTAATCTTGAATTTTCTTTTTTGTACCAATTTTATTGAATTCTTTGGGATTTCATGGGTAATCTTTTTGGGGGGGTTTTCTACTATGTTTTATGAATGCGAGTATTATAATATTACTGGGTGTTTTTGTTTGTTGTAAATGTGTAATGTGTAATTCTTTAGACGATGATGTCATTTAGAAAGTTCCATCAATTTGGATCATTGATTTTTTTGGGTATTTCATGGGTTTTCTTTTTAGGGGATTTTCTACTCTGTTTTATGAAATATGAGTATAATGTTACTGGGTGTTTTTGTTTTGTGTAAATGTGTAATGTGTATTTCTTTAGACGATGATTTCATTTAGAAAAGAAAGTTTCATCAATTTGGATTATTGGGTACATTGATTTTGTAAATATCCACCAGAAAGAACAAATTAAACCCGAATTTACCATAATTCATGTATCCAAATTTATAACATCATGATTTCATTTGTTCTTGCAAGTTTAAAGTGCTAATGAAGTTCTTTGTGTGTTTGTGTAGATAAGTATGTTGTTTGCTATGGTTGCAAGAGTTTGTTTCAAAGAAGATATGAACAGGTAATTTTGGTGTCTGTTATTTCCTACTTCTGTTAAGTTAGTTATGCATATGACTCATAGTTTTTCAAGTGTGTTTTGATTGCTAAAATCTTCTTGTCCCAAAGTTACATTTTATGTTAAACTATAGTATAAGTTTTGGTTCTTGATATTTTTGCTTTTTCCAGTCAACTTATGTCTTTATATAAATACAACAGACAACAGTAGCTAAGTTGCCTAGTCAAACTACATTACTGCGTTCATAAAGATTTGGAAATTTTTGTCTGAATGCTATATTAATGTTCAAGATATTGTTGAAATTTGTTTGCTGCTCATTAAAACTTAGTTTGGTAATCTGTCTTAGAGAAGGAGCATGTGACGATATTTCAATTTTGGCCTACATTGTCTGATGTTACTATCATGAAACTATTATGTTAAGATATTATGTTCAAGATATTGTTGAAATTTGTTTGGTGCTCACTAAAGCTTAGTTTGGTGCTGTCTTAGAAAAGGAGCCTGTGACTATATTTCGAATTTCGCCTCTTCCCCAAAAATTTCCCCCTTGTTTCCCTCTCATTCTCACCTAAAACTGTAAGCTTTCTTCCCCAAAAACAAAATTAGGGTTCTTGTCCCCCCCTCAATGGTGTTCTTAGCGACGGCATGAATGAAGTCAACTCCGGCATCGTTGCAAGTGATATAAATATAACCGAGTGAATCAGTGGTGAAACGGCCAGCGAGAGCAGGAAAGTGAGTTAAACTCGTTGAAAGAGCATCTTTGAGGAGAGAGATTAAGGTTGAAGAAGGAAAAGGAGGACGAGTGAATAAACCTCCTTTTTAATGTAATAGCAGGAAAGCATAGGAAGGTCAGAGACTGAAAGTTTAAGGTCTTCCATGGTGGAAGGATGAGCAAGAAAAACAGTTGATTTTGAGATGATTGTGACAGAGGAAGAAGATGAAGATGGTAAAAATTTAAAAGTCAATGTTTTTTTGAAAAAAAGGGATTTTCTACAGTGCTAGTGGAGGAGAGAGAGGGGAGTGAGTGAGAAGTGAGGAAATAAAGAGGAGAGTTGACGGTCAACACACAATATTTAACAGTTAATGACGGAATTCCAGAAAAGGTTTCAGTTCGCAAAAAAAAAAAATGGTTTAAAAATTCATTTCGCAAAAAAATTTGGTTTTAGGTTGTAAGTTGCAAAAAAACTTTTAAAAGGTTGTTTTTCGCAAAAAGTGGTTTTAAAAGGTTGTTTCTGACAAAAAACTCTTTCTTTTAATAATTCTCTAAAAACATTAAAGCACACAAATAACTTTACTGCATGTTGAATGCATATATTCAATTAAATATATTTTTACAACCCTTAATTAAAACAAATATAAAAAAATCAAAAACAAACCCACGAAAAAAATCAAAACAAAAACCTAGCTACAAAATCTTAACATATCCAGCGATTCAGAAAAAAAAAAAAAAAAAAAAAAAAGATAAATATCATTTCTACCTCCAAATCTAAAGAAAAGAAGAAGAACCACGAACCAAAGAATTAAAAAATACAAACCCTTCGAACTCATAAGCAAAACTCATAAGCAATAAAACAAAACTCATAAAAAATAAAACTAAAAAAAAAAAAAGAAAACAAAACTCATGAGCAAAACGGCAGGAGAGACGAAGTGTCGGCAACCCTTCGAACTCCGGCAAGGCTTCAAACTCCGGCAACCCTTGTTTCACCGGCGGGGGAGGCTTCGAACTTCATTCCTTCGTGCGACGAAGGGTCCACAGTCCTTCGTGCGAGGCTCCGAACTTCATTCCTTCGTGCAATGAAGGGTCGGCAATCCTTCGTGCGACGCCGGTGCTGAGAGAGCGAAAGATTGAGATGGAGAACGAAGACGTGAAATCGACGAAGAGGGAGTTGCGACGGAGTGAGAGAGGATGTTGCGACGATGGGAGTGAGAAAGGGTGTTGCGATGGGAGTGAGCAGTGAAGGAGATCTAGAGAGGGAGAGGAGAGATAGAGGGAGGAATGTGACCGTGAGACAGTAAGAGGAGGAAAGAGGGTGAGGGTGAGCGTGATACAGTAAGAGGAGGAAGGAGGGTGAGAGGAGTGAGAGAGGGTGAAGTGTGAACTGATGAATGAGGGGTGAATTGTGAGGGAAACGGCGCCCAAGGCTCAACTACTAAGAGGAAAAAAAACCCTAATGACCCTATTGCTGCGGTTTCTTCTAGAAACCGCAGCAATAATTAAAATATTATTTAAAAAATAATATTTTAATCTATTGTTGTGGTTCTGGGTGGGAACCGCAAACCAGTCAACTAATTTTGAAAAAATTCCCGTTGACATATATAGTTGCGGTTTCCACCCAGAACCGCAGCAATAGGTAGATTTTCGATTTTTCCTTTTCTTTTGACGTGGTTTATTGCTGCATATTGGTAAAATCGCCGCAATTAACATTTATTCCACTAGTGCACTATGTCCCATGGATGTCGTGGGTTTATGATTAGTTGCAGTAAGTGGATCTTGAGTACATAAGGTGAAGCTACTGTGGAAGCAAGGTTGACAATTGACACTTTGAAGATAAGGTTGTTCAATCAGTGATAAATTTGGTAGAACTGGAAATGGGCTTGGGCAACCCGATAAGGAGGAGGAGAGTTCGATCCACATCCAAACCCAAAGGAGGTTCCTTACTAAATCCAATTGGCAATAGTTTGAGTAACTCATTTAGCTTATAATGTGGTATTTTATTTCCTCTTTCTCTAATGTGGGATAACTCACATGTGCACAACAAACAAGGGGTTTAACACTCCCCCTCACATGTGAGTGTCCCTATAATTAGAGTACACTTTCATTGGGAATGAGCGTCTAATAGAGGCTCTTATCCAGTTGATTGACAAATTCCAATATGAAAGGCCCAACAACCTTGGCCCAGATACCATGATAAATTTGGTAGAATTAAAAATGGGTTTGGGCAGCCCGATAAGGAGGATGGGAGTTCGGTCCACATAGAATCCCAAAGGAGGTTCCATACTAAAACCAATTGGCAATAGTAGGGGTAATCCTTTAGCTTATAATGTAGTACTTTGTCTCCTCTTTCTCCAATGTGGTACAACTCACATGTGCACGACAAATAAGGGGTTTAACAAGGGAGTTGTTTGTTGGGAATTTGGCAAAAGACCGTGGATTGTTATTTTCTCAAAATTGATTGGATCACCATGACATTTGTTCACTGTACAGTAATTGACACCATATGTTAGTGCTAACAAATGATTTCAGATAGGAAGAGTTGGAATAGAGTGAGTAAGCGTTGGAGAAAAAATGAAACACACTAATATCAAGAATAAACTTAGTGATTTCATTTTGAGGGAAAATTGAAGACGGATAAAATAATGTAAGAATTGAATCCTTTATATATAAGGATGATTAAGGGGTTGGGGATGTTACTTTCATTATCAAGAAATGAATAAGCAAGAAATTAAATGAACATTTTATAATGGGGCATTACAAACAACCACCACTTGTCCACTTCATCTATCCTATTATATTATTAGCAACATACTACTTTAGAGCATGAAGTGTATAAACAAAATACCATATCATGGTATTGCGTGTTTGTGAGTTATCCAGAAATGAACATGTTGTAATGGGGCATTACAAACAACCTATAACATGAACATTTCTAACTTTCCCTAGTATATCAGTCAACACACCACTTTAGAGTCGTTGTGGGCCTGACGGCCTTTATCATGCACTGACCGACCTTGAGTTATGTTGTTAACTTGTCATCGCGTCTATCATTATATTCATGGCCGCCATGGTAGTCGTTGGGATGAGAGTTGGGCTCATACCCATACAACTAAGTTATCGCATCCATCATTATATGCATGGCTGCCACGGTAGTGGCCGCAATGAGAGTTGGGTTCATAATCATACAACTAAGTCATCACATACATCATTATATCCATGGTCGCCATGGTAGTGGCCGCGATGAGAGTTGGGTTCATACCCATACAACTAAGTCATCGCATCCATCATTATATTCATGGCCGCTATGGTAGTGGCCGCGATGAGAGTTGAGTTTATACCCATACAACTAAGTCATCACATCCATCATTATATTCAAGGTCGCCATGGTAGTGGCTGCAATGAGAATTGGGTTTATATTAATACAATTAACCCTTCAAGCATATTTGTCGATAGGTGATACCATCGAGGTTCATTGGTTGCGACGAGAATGGATGTCATGATTAAAATAATATTTTAATCAGTTTTTCTTTTTTTTTTGTTCCTAGCCTGTCATGTGACCGCTAAGAAACTTGGTTTTGGAAACCATTTATTTTCCTGGCCTATAATGTTGCCGCTATGGAACTTGGTTTTTTGAACCATTTATTGAACCTGGGCCTATCATGTGGCCGCTAAGGAACTTGGTTTTCTGAACTGTTTAGTCATGATCAGTCAATGCATGATAAAGTTCATCAGTCCCATAGCGGTCATAGTCATGCCAAAAGAACACGTGCATCGATCATTACGCTACATTTGGCTAGATGAAGATCGTACGTACACATGGACATGGGGAACAGGGCACCCAAGAGTAAACAATATTACTATAAATACCCCATTTGTACTTAGATTGGGGGACATTATAGCATACTTTATCTCTCATTTCTCTCTCTAAATCATTCGCGGACATGTTCTGACTTGACCATCGGAGGAGGTTTCTTCAACACCCCCGGACGGGTGTTTAGATTCGTTGATGTACAAAGTTTCCATGACGGCCACGCTACACTTACCATCGCGGCCATGGTTTCCAGCACAAGGCGGTCACCAGTTTTACTACATAAATACTTAGCATCAAGATCAACTTGATCACCATTGAGGCATCATATCATCAGAATAGTAACATGACTATAAGTAAGAGAAGTAATAGTAGCTAATAAAAATGAGAAGACTGATAGACTATGTATAAGAATCACGGATGATTTCCTACAAAGACTTACTACACGAAAGAATGAGAATACTTAGCTGGAGTTGGTTTACACTTGTGTAAAATTGGTGACAGTATTCGAGCGGCAGAGAGGACAAGATGGAGTTTCCGACAACAACGTAATGATACACTCCTTGATGCGTGTCGTTTCCGCAACAAAATTAAATTTATAAATCACTCACTAACTTTAACAAATAGATAGGGAAAGTAAGGGTCGAACGCACAGAGACTGCGTTATTATCTTAAACTAATTATTTAATTATATAAATAACTATTACTATATAATATGGGGGGTTTAAACATCCACTAGTGGAAAAAACGCTATATGTCACAATACAACCACTGCGGTCCTTGAGAGAACCGAATCGGTAAATCCTCGAAATTTTGGGTATAAACCTTGGAATACAACCGCTGCGGTCCTTAAGAGAGCCGGATCGGTTAAAAGAAAACCGTTGCGGTTTTCTGTTAACCGCTCCGGTTTTATTAACCGCAGCGGTATAGTGCCCAATTTTATTTTGACTAACCCGCGTTTTCCCTCGCACCAATTCTCATTTCTTCTCCCTCTGCTTCCTTAGTTCAAAATCTTCTAGGGCAAAATTCACACACCACCCCCTTTTCTCGCACCCATCTCCTCTCCCTCATTTCCTCTCCTCTCACGGGCTAGGGTTTGTAACCCACATCACCTCTCCTCTTCTCTCCTCACCTCACCTCACTCTCAACCTCCATTTCATCTTCTTCTGCTATCGATTCGTACTCACCACCAATAACTTCAACTTCGACCTCCAATACAAAAAGAAAATTAAAAATATCAACTTCTTCCTCCATTTTTGCGTTTTTTCTTAATTCGTCGGTGACTCGATCAAAAATCCCCAAAATTTAGGGTTTGTTCATCGTAATCAGTTATGCTCTTGATTAATCCTCATTTCTGCTTTCTGATTTCTGCGTTTTTTCTGCTCTTGATCCGTCGGAGGTCACCGCGTCTTCGCCAAGACAACCCAGGTCACCAACCACCAACCTCTGCCAGCTCAACTTGGTAATTTCGTTTTTAAATTAGTTTGTAATTAGGGTTTCTTTTTTAGGGTTTTTGATTTTTTCGAATTACTGGAATTAGGGTTTTTGAAATTTTCGAATTACTAGAATAAGGGTGATTGGCCGTTATCCTACTACTTGTTGTTAGGGTTTTCATGTGATGTTAGTTGTTTGTAGTCGTTTCTATGTCGAACTTGAATTGATTTTTCCTATTATTTTGTGGTTCTGATTGTAAAGGATCGATTGTTTGCTTGAATTGGGTAATGTATATATTATTTTTTATTATTAGTAAGTTTGAAGTAAATTACGTTGTTTGTGAGGTGTATTTAATTCGTATTATCTGGTTATCTGATGTGGGTTTTTCTAGGGTTTGCTCTAAATTGCTGCATTTTTCTTGCCTGAAATTGCTCTAAATTGCTGCATTTTTCCTCCCAAGCACTTTAGAACCCAGAGAGCAGAAAATTTCCTTCTCATAAGTTGTTTTAAACCTTTGTGCAGCTACTAATTTCACCATGTGTATGGTATTGGTTAGTTATAACTTGTTAGTTTTTTGTAGTGTAGTTTATGGGTGTTAATTGTCCTGACATCTGAGTTGGTGAATAGTTTTGTGTTGATTTTGCTGCTTTCAGTTAAATTTGATTTGTTATATACTTATTTTTTTTAATTTATCGTTAGTATTGGAGATAGATACTTCCTCTGTCTGAATTGCTTTTTTTTTAAGATATATGATGAATTGTTTGGATAATTTAGGTTGAGTTTGTCTCGTTTTTAGTAAAAGAATAGGGCTACAAATTGCTGAAGCGGGTTCAAATTATCACCAATTTCTGATGATGGAAGTATAAGATTTTAATTTGAAACGATTTTTTTCTAATTCAGCTGTTGGAAGACATCAACTTAAAATTGGTATATTGTTGTAAAAAATGATATTAAGTACCGTTTAGTTGAATATGATTTCACAAGTTGATATGTACTAGGAATTTAGGATAGAGTTATCGGATTTTTCGCTCTAATAGTTTAAAGTTGTAGTTTGTTTAGTGCTTTGGATTGGGAAAGCGGAAAACTGAAAAGCAACAGGAGAAGAAGAGAGGATAAGCTGAGTCTAAATCGCCTAGACACCTCACAACAATATTAGGTTTTTATATCGTTGGCATTCCGATCTTTAAGAAGATGTTCGATATGTTGATCATTGTTCCGTCTTATTCGACCCCGAATTCTTGTCCAATGCCCTTAGATTGTTTTGAGCCCAAGTTAGAACTCCCGATATATTTCAACTCCATGCAAGCTTAAGGATATTTATTTCCCTTATATTCAGGTATGGTTTTATATCATATTGTTTTAATTTGCTACTTTTTCATTATTGATGGAGCTTAGAGAAATAAATGAGCACAAAAATCTTCATTTTTCTTTTATATTTTAAGATGAATGAGCTTTTTATTTTTACAAGAACAATTTAGGTCGTCTCTGCTCATTTTTTTATTTCTAGAAGTTTTTCTGTTTGTGGTTGCTCATTTTTTAATTCAGGTATGGTCTTTGACTGGCTTCAGAAAGTGTTGTCCTGTAGAAGATTGATTGACAATCATTTTTCTCCAAGAATCAAGTTTCTTGAAACATTTCCTCTGTCTCTTGACTCTGGATGCTCTTTTAATCAATTACTAGGTATGAATAAGTATGAAAGGAGCTTTGATCCTTTCATGTTGGTTTTTTTAGCATAGTACTTTTAGATTATAAGCTGCTCTTTCTCTAGAATTTTATCGTTAATTTAAATAGCATCTTGACTACTCTCTAAATAATGGTAATGAAGCATAACTGTCATTCTTAATTTAGCTATATGTACTTACTGATATTTATATGGAGAACTAGATAAAAGTGAGTTTATTGGTCAATGTGTTAATTTAGAAACCTTCACTCACATTCTTGTAATCACCGAGCTTAGAGTCCGTATTTTAGCCGTCCCGGGAATGATGTTCAAATTTTCACTTGTCTAGGATGAAGATAAAATATTTGATTTGGGTGGTCCATCGAAGGAGAGAATACAAGTTATTGGGCTTTTAAGCGAGAACAAAGACCCGCATTGTTAGCATTCTTGTCCATGTGATATTTGTTATAAACGCACATCCATTCTCACTATTCCTTGATTTCCAAAAGTGTTATGATTCTACTCCTAGTTGCTTCTATTCTCCGAGATTGAATTAGTATTAGATAATATATGCTGGATTAATATCGTGCAGCATTTCATTGCAGTGTGATGAGATATCAAAGACCGGGAGGACTACAATGTCGGTGGATTTCCAGGTCGTCCACCAAATTTTTTTCATTTCTTTGATGTTTATGAGTAGAAAATCCTACTTTCTTGTAGGATTCAACAAAGACTTATATATGAAGCTCTAATCAGTTCTACAAGGAGCGCTATAGCTTTCTTTTATTATTAAATTTAGATATCATTAGTTGATAATGAGTACCGGCGACTGGTAATTGTGCTTTTATCAAGTTACTATCTATCTGCTGAGATTAGAAGCCACAGTCCATGGTGGCTGCTTCATGTCACATTATAAGAACGGATTGGCATCTGGTTAAGTTATTTCATGGTGGTCATAATAAGCTCATATTTTGGCTATCTACAAGATTTCCCAGGTGCTTACTGGTGTTCTTTACTGATCTTCGGTTTTTGTAGATCAATGGCATCAATTTAGCTGAAGTTGAAGGTGGTGAAGTCGCAGTGACGAATCTGCATTCTTCCAATGGCCCAGACTTCATCCTAAATCTTCACGTTTCTTTTGAAGAAGATAAGGTTGCGTCTAAATCGCCAAGTAAGACCAGTATTATATCTTAATCTGTATTTTAAAAATCTACTCTAGAAAGTCTGCCTCTGACAGTGAAGATTTATCGCCCTGCCGCTTAGTTGGTTAGCGTCTAGTTCTCATCGTAGACTTTCTTCCTGTCTTCTTGACTAGCCGTGTAGGTGCTTTATCTATTTTAAGATGTTGATTAACTTCTTCTGACTGTGCTTTCAGTTGTAAAAGCAGTGCGAGAAGGGAATACGCGCCTGAAGTGTGTTTACTTTCCCATTGTTGAGGTATAGGCTTTTGTATAGATTTTGTTTTTTTTTATGGCTTTCGAGTCTATTGATGATTGAATGATCTCTGCAGGGAAAGGAGAGTATGAAACTTTTCGCACTGCTTTAGTCTGTACGCTTCAAATGTTAGTTTGTTGTTTTGTAGTTCCTTTTTTATGGCCATTGATCGAGGAGAGATTTTAGTGGACATATTTTCTTCTACTTCTATATATTTTTGTTATTTTTTCTGGTAACATCAGTTCTCTTATAAAGTAATCTGTCATCTTTGCCTCAATGTGCTTATTAGGTGTACTAGATTGTTTGTTGTTATTTCTCCTGGCTTTGGATTTTTACATTTGATAGATAATACTTCTATTGTTTCTGACCCCCTTGCACACAATCTCCCAAGAAGCTTTCGGCTTTTTAGCATGTCCTCCAATTTTCGCATGATTATGAGTTGAACCACATCTGTGTCAGCTTGCTTTTTAGGTGGCTTAGATGTAGCTGGAAATTCTATTTTGTTTATTCGACGTAATCTTATAGTTAAGATTTTTGACTTGTACAAAAGATGGTAGTTTCCTAAGTCAGCTATGCAACTACTTATAGATAAATTGGTTTTCCTCGTGTGATGTAGGTTAAGTAAGATCGTAAGTTGCATATGGGCGTGCATTTTAGGTGCATTTAGATTGCCTGTATACGGAAGGATGAGTATTATCTTTTCATCTACCTCTAAGTAATATAGTAGGTTGCTTTTACTCCTGCATTTTTGTATGGAATTAGACTGCGTAGATCTGGAAGGATGAGTGTTATCTATACACATTAGCTTGGGAGTAATATATTTTCTTCTTAGTTTTTCATTGTTCGGGTGCTATATAAGAAATCTTTTCTTTCTTCTTTCTCTGAAATGGGAGAAAGAGAAGAGTTTGTAAGATATGGAGTTTGCAGAAATAAGACTTTAATTCTCATCCTATCACTAGGGGAAAAAAAAGGAAGGGCTGCGCAAGAAGGGCTGCGGTTTCCAAGGAAACCGCAGCCCTTTTAGTGAAGGGCTGCGGTTAACAAGAAACCGCAGCCCTTCATACAGTATGAAGGGCTGCGGTTTTGAGGCTAACCGCAGCCCTACTAATGAAGGGCTGCGGTTAGCCCAAAAACCGCAGCCCTTCATAAACGAAGGGTCTGCGTTTTACGGACTAACCAGGCCCCTTCACATCCCATCCCATATTTCCGGTTTTGCGCGCACATACACACAGTAGGTAGACATCTTTTCTAAATTTCCCTCCCTTAGACGCATTTGACGAGCGAAAAACCCCTCCCTCTCACTCACTCGCACATTAACCCTAATGCCCCATCACCGGAGCCCTGACGCCGGAGCACCCACATTGCTTCACCACCACAACCCTTCTCTTTCTTCACTTCTCTTCTCTTCTCTTAGCTTCTCTTCTCTTAGCTTCTCTTCTCTTAGCTTCTCTTCTCTTCTCTTCTCTTCTCCACCATTTGAGTGGGTTTAGGGTGTGGAGCTCCTCCACCACTACGCAGCGCCACCACCCACAAGCGGCAGCAACAACTACCACCACCACTGCCCTACTCTTTCTTCATTATATTGCTCTTGGGTTTAGCCAATTTTTTGTTTAGTTAAGTATGAATTAATCTTGTTTTTAAGTTAGTTTTGTTTTTCTTAATTGAATTAAATGATTAATGTGCAATGTGGGTTTTGTTAATTATAGGAACAAGAGGCTTAGGAAGGCAAATAAAGTTCCAACTATCTCTACTCTCTTCATTGCTTATCATTGGTGTTAAGAGGTAACTAGTTTAATTTCGTTGTCTTTTTTGTTTGATTTAATTTGCTGATGAGACAAAGTTGTCATGTGATTCAATTTGATTAAGTTATGATAATTTATTGATATATATATATATATATTTCTTATAATGTATGTATATTTCTTGATATGAGATTGTATGAAAACGCAATGTAATTTAGCTATGAAATCTACAAGTTGTTTGAATTGTCATCATATGCCTAGATACCCGTTCAAGACTTACTCATTAGGAGTAAGTCTTGAATAGTCCCCGGTTTGGGACTGTTCTTGGACGTTTGATCTCACTTAGGTGGTGAATGTGTGTCTTCTTTTCAATTATGAGGAAATTCTTGGCTCATCGTTTCTCTACATTGTTCTATGGGTACATATGTAGATAAGCAATTATCTACATTGTGTACTTGGAGAATCGTAGGGAAATCTTTGCCGGATTTTCCTTAGAATTGAAAAGTTGGCACACATTCACTAGTGAGATTAGGCGTCCAAGGATGGGTTAGGTTGGAGTGATAAGGACCTTCGGCTGCATGCATACAATTGAACATGTCACTATCTTAGATTGCTCTATACGTGTGTGATATGAATATGTGAGTGTATGTACTTAAATAATGATTGATGCATTATAATGAATGGTTGTGTTTAATTATTAGAGGTCTTCTTGAATGAGATGGATCGTACTTGGATGTATGGTAGTCGTGAATCGATTGAGTTTGTGAAAGGGGTCTCGGAATTCGTACAACCGCATTACAATATCAAGCATCCTCTGGGAGCGATCGACTTTTATTGTCCTTGTTTCGATTGTAGAAATGTGAGCAAGGTTAGTAGTATACATGTGGTTAGGGAGCATGTCTTTCGCCGTGGGTTTAGGCCTCAATACCACGTATGGGTTTGGCATGGTGAGCGGGGAAGTATATAGGAAGCTCTAGAGTAATGAACGATGTATGTGAAGAAAAGAAGGATGATGAGTTCGGGGATGAGAATTTGGATGATGAGTTTGTCGATGATGATGGGGATCGGGTAGACGAGATGATACACGAGGTTGAAGATCGGTCGTGTAAACGACCTCGTATTTTTGAGTCTATGTTTGAAGGCTTGAAAAGCCGTTGTATCCAGGTTGTACAAAGTACACCAAACTTTCCGTGGTGATAACACTTGTTCAACATTAAGTCGAAAGTCTGGTTGGACGGACTCTAGTTTCACATCGATGTTGGAAGTTTTAGGCGATATGCTCCCCGATGGAAATGAGCGCCAAAGTCGTACTATTATGCGAAGAAACCGATGTGTCCTTTCGGTTTAGAGTACGAGCGGATACATGCTTGTCCTAACGATTGTGTGCTTTATCGTAATGAGTATAAGCATTTACATGAGTGCCACGTTGTGGATTGTCGAGGTACTGAGCGTGAAGGAGGCTGGAGGTAGTGAAGGACCACCGGCTAAGGTGTTGTGGTATTTACCCATAATACCTAGATTTAAGCGCATGTTCTCAATTAAAGGAGATGCGAAGAATTTGAGGTGGCATGCGGATCGTAGGAAGAAAGGCGGTGCGCTTTCGAAGCATCGCTGATTCGCCTGAGTGGAAAAGTATCAACAGGGTGCATAAGGCATTTGGTAATGAGGATAGGAATCTGAGGCTTGGATTATGTACGGATGTCATGAACCCTTTTGGCAATCTCAGTTCGCAGCATAGTACATGGCCAGTAGTCTTAGTGGTTTATAACTTGCCTCCTTGGTTGTGCATGAAACACAAGTACATGATCTTTGTCGCTTCTTATATCGGGGCCCAAACAACCCGGAAATGACATTGATGTATACCTCCGGCCGCTTGTTGAAGATTTACGGAAGATGTGGAACGAAGGAGTGTTAGTATTTGATGCGTATGCTAATGAGATGTTCACTCTGCGTGCCATGCTTTTTTTGTACTATGAACGATTATCCAACTTATGAGAACTTATCTGGGTATAAGACGAGAGGAAAACAACCCTGCCCGATTTGTGTAGATGACATGAAATCTACACACCTTAAGGGATGCAAACATGTGTATATGCGCACACGAAGGCTCCTCAGACGCGACCATCCCTATCGGTTTAAGAAGAAGGCATTCGATGGGACGGTTGAAGAAGAAGTTGCTTCATAGACCATTAGCGTGCTGAAGTTTATAATCGGGTGAAGGGCATTGAAACAATCTTTGGTAAACCTGCTAGTGAGGTTGATCGACCTACGGGATTATGGAAAAAGGAGTCCATTTTTTTGGAAACTCCCATATTGGAAAGATCTAAAGGTCAAACATTGTTTGGATGTCATGCACATAGAGAAGAATGTTTGTGAAGCTATTCTTGCGACACTTATGAATATTCCGGGCAAGACAAAAGATGTTAAGGCGTCACGACTTTACTTGGAAAAACAAGGGCTTCGACCAGAGTTGTGGGCTCAGAAAAGGGACGGAAGGAAGAAGAAAGTAGTGGAGGAAAGGGTTGATGATGAAACTCAGAAAAGTAAAAAGAAGGTGGAGGATTCGGAGAAGAATTATTTGCCACCGGCTTGCTACACGATGTCACGTGCGAGAGAAACGGATTTTTGCGAGTCATTGTATGGCATTAAGGTCCCAACGGCTACTCATCGAATATGAAGCGGTTTGTTACCTTAAATGGTGAATTGAAGTTATCGAGTATGCAATCTCACGATTGTCATGTCATGATGCAAGTATTCTTACCGATTGCAATTCGTGGGATACTTCCAAAGCATGTGAGGCACACCATTACGGGAACTTTGTTCATTTTTCCATACAATATGCAAAGAAAGTCCTAGAACCGTCGACCCTCGATTCCTTGCAGGCCAGAGTAGTTGAAACTCTATGCAAATTTGAGATGTTTTTCCCCCGCATTCTTTGACATTATGGTCCATCTCATTGTCCATCTAGTTCGAGAAATTAAGCTGTGTGGTCCAGTGTTTTTGAGGTGGTGCTATCCTTTTGAGAGATATATGGGCACTTTGAAGGATAAAGTTCGGAATCCTGCACAACCAGAAGGTAGTATAATTCAAGGGGTTGTGGGTGAAGAGATCAGTAATTTTGTGGCTGAGTATTTTGCTAGTGTTGATCCTGTTGGACTTCCGACATCCCGACACGAGGGCAGACTTGAGGGCAAGGGCACAATTGGTTCAAAATTGATCACACCTTCCGTAGAAAAGCGTAAACAAGCTCACTTATTTGTATTGCATCACGTAGCGTTTGTCCATCCTTATTTAAATGAACATATGGAGGAATTACGTGTTAGCAATCCCTGGAAAAGGAGTTAGGGCATTGACGCAAATGCATAACAAGACTTTCATTGATTGGTTTCATAAACGAGTAGTGAATGATTTGGATGAAAGTGTTCCCGAAACGATCAGTGGTTAGCATTTGGTCCTCGTGAAGCCGTACGCTCTTATGAGGGTTATGATATTAATGGGTATACGTTTTGGACGGAACGTCAAGATCCGAAGTCAACATCGCAACAAAATAGTGGTGTTTCACTTGTGGCGTCGGCTACACAATACGCAAGCTCGAAGGATAAGTCGCTTGTACATCCGAAAGCAATTATTATGGGCGAATAGAAGAAATATGGGAGCTGGACTACTGTACTTTTAATATTTGCCTCTTGTGTTGCAAGTGGGTTGACGATAATCGACGTTGCGTAAGAAAAGATGATCCTTGCGGATTCACTCTTGTTGACCTTAGTCGTCTATGTGAAACTAAGGAGCCATTTGTAATTGCATCACAAGTTAAGCAAGTTTTTTTTGTAACTGATCCTGCTGATAATAAATGGTTAATTGTCGTACCTGGTAAAAGGAGTATCCTCGGTATTGGTGATGTTGATAATGAGGAAGAATATGATGCATTTGAGGACCACCCCCCTTTTACCTATCCTGAAAATAGTGTGGAAGATGATGTGAATATGTCGGAGAACTATATGCGTGTAGATCACACGGAAGGGATACATGTACTTGAGGATCCTAAGAAACGGCGGAAGGTCAATAAATCATGAGACATAAACTCGGTCGTGTAATTTCTCGATTTTTGCATTTTCGCTTCCAAATCGTACTTATCGAGTCATTTAACCCCAAATGCATTTTGAACATGATAATATGAGGCATAATGTAACTATTGTGTAGATTTTTAGGTTTGCAATTGTTGTAGGTTGAATTTTGGGAACGAAAAGGGCATTTTAGCCCTATTTTTGCCTTTTCGCGTCCAATTCATGTTTCTCGCTTCATTTAACCCCAATTTCATTTTGAACATGATAATATGAGGTATAATGTAACTATTATGTAGATTCTTAGGCTTGCATTTGTTGTTGGTTGTATATCGGGAACATAAATGTGATTTTAGCCCTATTTTTGCCTTTTCGCCTCCAATTCATGTTTCTCGAGTCATTTAACTCCATGTTTGGTATCACTACTATCTTTCATTTTCTTTTTTGTTTTATAATGTAACTATGTAGATTTTTAGGCTTCGGAAACGAAAATCAAAGGTCATTTTACGCCTACATGGCAATGAGGGAGTGCAGTGGGGGGCAGTAGTAGTGGCGGTGGTGGTGGGAAACGAAAATCAAAGGGCATTTTAGGCCTATTTTAGCCTTTTCGCTTCCAAATCGTACTTATCGAGTCATTTAACCCCAAATTCTTTTTGAACATGATTATATGAGGTATAATGTAACTATTGTGTAGAGTTTTAGGCTTGCATTTGTTGTTGGTTGTATTTCGGGAACGAAAAGGTCATTTTAGGCCTAATTTTGCCTTTTCGCTTCCAAATCGTACTTGTCGAGTCATTTAACCCCAAATTCTTTTTGAACATGATTATATGAGGTATAATGTAACTATTGTGTAGATTTTTAGGTTTGTAATTGTTGTAGGTTGAATTTTGGGAACGAAAATGTCATTTTTAGGTCTATTTTTGCCTTTTACGCTTCCAAATCGTATTTATCGAGTCATTTAACCCCAAATTCATTTTGAACATGATAATATGAGGCATAATGTAACTATTGTGTAGATTTTTAGGTTTGCAATTGTTGTAGGTTGAATTTTGGGAACGAAAAGGGCATTTTAGGCCTATTTTTGCCTTTTCGCGTCCAATTCGTACTTATCGCTTCATTTAACTCCATTTTCTTTTTCAATATGATAATATAAGGTATAATATAACTAGTGTGTAGAGTTTTATGCTTGCATTTGTTTTTGATTGAATTTCGGGAAAGTATATGTCATTTTTAGAACTACTAACTACGGTAAATGATTGAATTCTTATATTATGTGTTTATTCCTTGGTTGTTTTGCAAGGTTTATATGAATAACACACCATGTTTGAGGGCCTTCACCACAGACGAATTACATGAAGTTCGGGATAAGTTGGCGTCCCACATTTGCGATGATTGCTTATGATACATCTACTAGTTTGTATCAATTCTATGTACACTTTTTACATTATTAAATATATACATATTTAAAGTTAATTATTATATTACGTTCACAAAATTGTCATATATTATTATTGCAATTTGATCGATTTTTTTTTGTGTCGAAGGGAGGTTTTGGGTGGGTGGTGGGGTAGGGGGCCGCCATGGTGTTCTTCAGAATTGGGGTTGGGTCTTTGGGGTGGTGGCAGCAATGGGTGGAGGAGGTGGCGGAGGGTGGGGTGGGGTGGGGGTGCAGGGAGTGAAGGGGGGTGGGGGGTGGAGCGGGGGGCGGGCGGGGGCGGGGGGGAGTGCGGGGGGTGGGCGGGTGTGGAGCGGGGTGGGGGTGGGGGTGGGAGTGCGGGGGGTGGGCGGGTGGGGGTGGGGGGATGGCAGGGGTGGGGGTGAGGGGGGGCGGGGGGGGGGGGGGGTTTGAAGTGGGCGGGGGTGGGGTGTCTTTGGGGGCGGGGTGGGCGGGGGGTGGGGGGTCTTTGGGGTGGGCGGGGGGTGGGGTGTCTTGGGCGGGCGAGGGGTAGGCGGGGGGGGGGGTCTTTGGGGTGGGCGGGGGTGGGGTGTCTTTGGGCGGGAAGGTGGGGGTCTTGGGGTTGGCGGAGGTGGGGTGTCTTTGGTGGCGGGGGTGGGCGGGGGTGGGGGGTGTCTTTGGGGTGGGCGAGGGCGTGGGGTGTGATGGGGCTAGCAGGGGTGGGCAGGGGTGGGGGGGTGCAATTTATTTTTTAAAAAAAAAAAAATTGAATGTGAAGGGGCTGCGGTTTTAAGCCTAAACCGCAACCCTTCACTTATATAGGCTGCGGTTTAAGCTTAAAACCGCACCCTTCATTAATGAAGGGCTGCGGTTAAAAACCGCAGTCCTTCTTATTTATTGAAGGGCTGCTATGGAAAGGGCTCGCCGCCAAACTGACCCCCTTAGGGCTGTTTGACCCTGCCCCTTCCTTGTTTTTCCACTAGTGTATTCTGATGCACATATGCCTAAAGCCTTTAATACACTAAGCCATACAAATTTGTCATTTGTTTTCTATGGGTGGATGTATCGTTCTTGATGTTTTTACTTTTGTTGCTAAAGCTGCTTCTTTCTCTAGGCTTTCTAAACCAAGAGTGAATTTCTTGGATTTATCTACAACCACAGTAACAGCAGTTAATGCCAGCCATATCTTGCCTATAGTGCAGGTTCTTGTTTCCCACCATTGACAGTTGCCTGTTGTGATGAATATGACAACATAATTTCTTTTAAGAGTATACTAGAGATAGAAATCCAGTTAACGTCTAATGGTGTTGTGCTTTCTCATATAAAGAACTTGAAGGTGGATTTGTCAAAACTGGGGAGATGTGTCATTTCGTCAATTATTCTTCCTTTAAGAGAAGGAACTTTCTGCATTGAGGCCATTCATTGTCAACACCTAGAGCTATGTGCCAAGTTTGAGGTTAGTCAAAACTGTATACTTGTGTCCATTATCCATTTGCGTGTTACATACATACATCATTAATGTATCCTACTTCACTTTGCAGATTAGAGTATCGAGATCAACATGTAGAGAATATGTTTATGATCTCCGGGCTTCAGAGCAACTGCATTTGAAGGAGATATCTGCTTCCGAATCAGCATCCGATGTTGTAAAGCCTGTGACAAACAGGAAGAAGTCTCCATTGCGACACTCAAAGGTACGATGTTGGAACATACTAGATCTTGTGTTTGTTCTGTGTTGGAGTTAACTGATTAAACTGTTTCCTGAATATGTGGAGAAATCTGAACAGAGTCCACCCCTTGCTGTAAAAATGATTTATGTTTGTTCTCATGTACACAGTCAAAGACTCCAAGCTTGAGGAGGACGTTTGGTTCGTTGGTTGAGCTACATTGATAGACATTGTAAAGGATTCTTTATTAGGATGCTAAGTTGAGCTACATTGATAGACATTGTAAAGGATTCTTGTGCTTCAATTGAGCATAATATGCTTAATAAAATGAGTATTTATATATATTATTGATTTTGTATAAATTAATAATGAAAAAATGCAAAAAAAAAAAAAAAATTGTTTTTGGGGTGGTCAACCGCTGCGGTTTTGGGTCAAAACCGCAGCAGTTAACTTGCTTAACTGCTCCGGTTTTCACCCAAAACCGCAGCGGTAAATGATTAACTGATCCGCTTTAGGCTCGGATCAGTTAATATTTGGGGACTGCTGCGAGTCCAACCGATGCGGCCCAAAACCGGGGCGGTAAGCCCGGTTTTGACCGCAGCGGTTGAACTTTTTTCCACTAGTGATCAAATCTATACTAAAACTGTTAAACTAAAATAATGAATATAAATTACAAGAAATAAATTCGGTTTTAAAATATAAATAAGCAGCTAATAGGAGACATGTAACTTTCTATAGATATTGGGTATAATCATTGACTCATTCGACTAGCCTAGGATATATTGGTTAACTATATAACCCATTGAAAGCAAGTAGATTACTAGTTTTATCTTTTTTACTCGTTAAATCCCGTGAAAGCACGAAAATTTAATCATAATCAAGCTAAATTAATCCCACCATGAAAGCATGTATTAAATCGTCAAACTTAACGACATTAGAAACACCAATCAACTGAACCCAAATTAGCCAGTAAGCTGCAACTAATTGAATTCAGTTGTTACACAAGATTCTAGCAATTATAATTAGACCAGAAAGCTGCAACCTAATTAAAGCTACTATCAATCTAATAATAAAAACATTAAATAATTTAGGTGATCAAACTAAATCAATAAACATGAATCAAAAGCCAGATAATAAACCTTGTATAAATACCCAAAAAAAACTAATCGTTTATAACACAAGCAAAATCGTAATCTCTTAAACCCATATATCAATAGTCAATTACATCTAAATTAGACATGAAAACAAAGAAAGAGATAGAAGAGAGTGGAGAAAACTCATTAGGGACGAATTTTCAGACTGAAATTTCCGTCTTCCTACTGCTGCGTAGTCCTCTGTATATCTCCTTCTAATGCCTTCTCCTCCCCCATTCTCTTCTTCTACTGTTTCTTCTTATACTCCTTTAAACCCTCTTCACCTTTATTTGGGCTTTTTGTCCTTTTTCTTTGCTGCGTGGGTTCTTCTTCATATAATGCAATCAGGCTTGTTAGGTTTTGTTGCTAAGTTGATACATGTGGGCCCAACCATTAATATTTCAACTCCTTAATACAATTAAAATATATGGGCTGCTTCTCTATAATGTAATTTCGACCCAGCAAACAGCTGAATTAGCTCTTGCTTCCTTCTCCAAAGTTGTAGGTTTCGATCTCAACTTTCCGTAGCCACTTGAATCGTCTCGTTTTAACTCCGTATGAGTGAGAAAATACTATATCAGCCCTGCAGAATTAGTAATACTCGAATTTAGTGCATCTTTCCAAACTCTTAGTTAAATAGGTTATCACTAAATAATTAATATAGACACAAATTCATCTTTTAAACACTAAAAATAATTATCAAGTGATTAAACCGAAATATCTTAAAAGTATAATATTTAACTCATCAGTTGGTCTTGTAAGAGACCGCCTACTTTTAGTTTAAAATTAGGCACGGTCCAAGTCCAATATTAAGAAGAGAACATGCCACCTTTTTTAATATAGTGACTAGTTTAATCTATTTAGGGACCAGTTTAATCTATTACGTGACCAATTTAATCTATTCAATAATGACATTCTCTAACCCATTCAGTGACTAGTTTAATCCATTTAGTGACTAGTTTAATCCGTTCTGTAAGACTACCGAGATATTTTTTGAAATTGTCTGTTGTAGTTTGATAATCAAGAAAACAAAGGAAGGAGAAGAGAAGGGATGACTAGGATAGTGTTGGGTTAGAGTGAAATGGAATGGGCTTGTTAGAAAAAGTCAGTATTAAGTTCGTCTAATTTTATGTTAAAATTAGACCGTCTATTCTAATAATTTGTGTTAACTCATATAACTCAACAGACGACACTAAAAGTATTATATTAGAGGCTAAAAATATGTATAAATAGGCACTTATCACTCGTCATGAAACATATGGTTACAACGTAACATTTTATCACCAAGAGAAAGATAAAATTATTGAGTCTTTTTTGAGTTGTTAATCATAAGCAAAGAAATAAGTCAAAATATGGTTATGCTAACAATTGATTTCGTTTAGAATTGCTAAGATTCCAATACTCGGGCAGAATCTCCAATCGCCGATCACATTTATGCTACGTGTTGCACCTCGAGTTAAAGGTCATGCTACGAACTACACCAGCCTTCAGACATCCCTGGAAGATCATGTTCCACATCACAACAAGAATTGAGAAGAGCATTGGGAAGTTCCACAGAAAACCCTACTAGACAAACTAAACATGTACAGTCTTCCTCTATTATCTCCACATCCATCTTTTCTATCTTTAATTTAATAATGGTTTCACTTCAAGCAGCAATCCATTGTTTCCTCTCCACGCCGTAACATGCTTAACTATATCAGACATATCACGATCAGGTTCATTAGTATCGGTATCATCCTCATAGCAATCGCCGTTGCTGATCCTAAGCCTTAGCCTCAAAATTTATCTTGGCAAAAGAACACCCTGATCCTGTGTTTTTCTCTGCGTTATTTGTATCAAATTGGTAACATATCATATCATATTTGTTATGAGTCCGCATGTAATCATGTATGTTCCTGGCTAAATCAAAGGCAATCTCAATATCAGACCATGTAGTAGTTTCCATAATGTTGACAGCCAGAGGATATTCAATGGTTTCGACGTCAGGATGGGAAAGGATGAAGGTATTGGTATGCATGGGGTGGATGGTGGATCCAATCTTTAATAAAAAGAAAGTACCTCATTTTCTTCATAAGAGGAGTGATTTCATGGTTTTTTGGATACTTAAACAACCTTATATTCTGAACAAGTGCTTATGTTCTTTCATCCAAGCTTATGAAACAACGTTCTTCGACTTCTTGGATTCCCCCTTCTCGTAAACTCAATGAACCCATGATTGTTTAACTTCGTTCATGAAACAAACAAACAAACAAAGCTTTAGAGAGATGTGTTAAAGATAAGTATTTGGAGAAATTATCACTTGTATTTTATAATGAACAAACGTGTATGGTATAATAGTATATTACACCAGAACTCCTAAACCAACTAAAACAGGATAAGATAAAAACATATATATTCTACTCTACTTATTTTGTACTAATCTTATCTTACATTATCTAACGTATCTTATCTTAACTAATTATCCTCTATTTTTTAGAAGTAATCAGATCTAATTTGAACTTATATTATTATCAGAACTTATCTTATTTGGACTTTTTTTTTTTTAAAATGAGTTTAAAAAAATTGAAAAGATTAAATTTTGGGTAAATCAATAACAGAAGTGGGTCATTTTATCTATTGATATGAACTCTTTCTTAAAACACCTAATTTTTGTTTTGATGAGATGGGTTCTTGTTTTGTGGTTTGGAAATATAATATAGTATAACTTTTTCTAAACGCAGAATTTCAAAAAACTACCTTTTATAATCAACTTTTTTCAAATAACTACCTTTTAAAAATTTTCTTTTAAAAAACTACCTTATATAACAAATTCATTTCAATATACTACCATTTTACGTTTATATTTATTACTAATCAATAAATGACAATCGTCGTAGGTGTTGTTGCTTGTGGGATAGCGAGAAAAGAAGAGAGAAACGAGAGGGGAAGAAAGAAAAGCAATTTACGGTGACTCAATTATTAGTGATTAAACCCCACTAACGGTAAAATGGTAGTATATTGAAAGAAATTTGTTATATAACGTAGAAATTTGTTATATAAGGTAGTGTTTTGAAAGAAAATTTATAAAAGGTAGTTTTTTGAAAAAAGTTGATTATAAAAGATAGTTTTATGAATTTTTTCCTTTCTTGTATAACAAAATTGGATAATTAGAGTTATGAATAAATTAATAAATGGAAGTTGGTTCTCAATAAACCACAAGAGATTGTCATATTGTATTAATTAATCTAACTTTAGCTATACGATTCAAAAAATTAGAATTTTTATTAACATTGAAGGCGGCTCGAAACATAATGGTACTTCAAATAAGACTAATTTATATATATTTATCTTATTCTTAGTTTCTGAAGTCCGTGCAACATACATGTTATTATATTTTTAATATGGTAGACTTTTGTTTATATGTCATTAAGTGTCATAAAAAAATATATAAATTGGATACTTCCTCCATTTTATTTTGTTATAAACTATTTCTCAGGGAGATTCGCTAATATAAAAAAGACTTTTCGTGTCGCCTGTTATATGATATTCGACACGTTAGGTTTATGTGTCCAACTTTCAATAACAGGCGACGCCTTAGGTGAATTGACCCCAAATAAATTTTTGTTAAGGGAAGTACCTATCGTGTCACCTAATAAGTAAGAGGTGATGTGATAGGTTTTCGTGTCGAATTTTGAATAACAAGTGACTCTATAGATTATATAAGAAAATTTTGGAGACCCGCTCATTTAAATTTTTGGGCGCCAGGTTGGGGTCCAACCTACGACCTTCCCATACTTTATCTAAAACCCTTTATTGAAGTCCCCTAAAAAACCCTATTGAAAAAAAACAAACACCTAATAACCATCACACGCACACACTCACTCCGTCTTCTGCAAACCTCCTAGGGTTCTTCGTCTTCGCACCCACCGCATTCGCCGGCGCACCATACTCACTCTACCGTATCGCCCTCTCTCTGCCGCACTCGCCGACGCACGAACATCGTCTTCTTCGTCGGCGCACCAAACACCCACTCCTTCGCCTCCTTCGTCTTCTTCAAAGGGTCTCAATTTCATCATCTCTTTCGTAAGGTTTCATTTCGTCCTTTCATTTCTTTTGTCTTTTTACTCTCATTCTCCCCCCCTTGATAAGGTAGCTCAAGCTAACCTTCTGTTAATGGCAGAATAGAAAGAGAAAGATAGAATAGAACAGAATAGAGAGAGAAAAGAATTAGAACTTTAGAGAGGGAGAGAGAGAAATTCAGATAGAGAGGGAAGCTTAGCTTTCATTTTAATGATTGATTGATCAAACAATCTTATTACAGCTCTATATATACAACTCTCAGCTTTGAACAACAAACAAAAACAACAGAATGTTTAAAACTGAATTTCAACTAGTTTTGGCGCCAAGCAACCAACAACTAACTAATTAGTTTTAACAACTAATAGTCCTGTATCACCCCCCCTTTGTTGTGGCTCTCAATTTCATTTTTTGGGCATTTGTAATGTTTATACGAATTTAATAAAATCCCAGAAAAAAGAATCCCAATTAAACATGATATAGTTGCCCATCTTTTTGGGTGTTTTTAATTCATTTAGTTCTCATTGATGTTTAAATTCCTGGGTTCTGCAACTTTGTTTGTGATTTTACAAATCTGCATTTACTTATTGAAACATCTATCATTTCATTGTTTCTTGGATTTTTACGTTTGTTTCTAATTTTGCAATTTGCATTTACTGATTATAGCATTGTCATATGAACACTTAGCTGTTGCAGTGATTTTAAGATATTAGATTGTTAAATATGGGCCAGCTGATGATATCAATTCGTTTTAGACTTTAAGAGTGATTTTTCCAAGTGTTCGGCTCTATACTTAGTTAGCTGCTTCTCAAGGTTGTTATTTCTTCAGACAGTTTCAATGATGAACAGACTTTCTACTTATTTTGCTGAAACGTCGTAATTATAAAATAATGGAGAAAGTAAATTTGTTGAAATATAGATCGACTTGGTACTCAATAAGTAATATACCTCCTACAAATAACAGTAGGTAGTAATAGAACTTGTGTGTGCTAACTTCCTACTTTAGGTGTCTGATTTCTTATTTGTACTAATTGCAATATTAGTGTTCTGTACACATTGTCTCTCTGATGTGGAAATGCAAAAGTTTCAATCAGAGTGGTGGAACTGTATTTACCTTATCAGTGGCTTCTTTTGACAGGCTTATCAAGATTCAACCAAAGATAGGCGATGTGCACAGATTGCACAAGGTTTTTTTTTTCCTTTCCTCTTTCCATGACATTTGTCTAATTAGTAATTTTTCATGAATTTTAGTTGCCATCCATTGTTGTAAAGGATGCTAAAATTGATCTTGAGTCTCTTATTTTTTTTGTGAAGTGGATGTGAATAAGTCAATTGAATGCTTATACCTGCAGTCTTTGTGCCTCGTACTCAAAAAACCTTTTGAGGAAGAATAATAATGGTGGTCTCTGGTTGGCCTTTGTTCAACACTAGGTGTAAATGGTATCTGGGGATGTTTGGCAACAATCTATTATTCTCCAAGTGTTTAATCAATAATTTTTCTTTAATCCTCTTGGGTAGGATACTTAAATAGTGAAATGTAACGACATGGTTGGTAGCTTCCTGGTAGTAAAGCTTTTCTGCAAATTTCTTTCCATTTTGTAAGTTTTATTCTCCTAAAAATCTAATAAAACGTATTCATATTTTTCTGGGACAAAACATGTGGACTCTATGCCTGTCCGACCTATCTCAAGTACTGAAAGCCAACCTATCTACAAGTCCAATGCATGTGAGGAGGAGAAAGATAGACCCCCACATTCATAAGTGAGGGGACTCAAACTTGGGTGATTAAGAAATCTAAAATATATATGTGCGATTAAGAAGCCCTCTTTTCATTAGCTCTTTTTTTCCCTTAATTATTACTCTATTTTTCTAAGCAAAATCACCAGTTTTGACCCGTGTGATATGCTTTTCCAATCTCCATTATTATATATGGAGTAATGTTTAGTCTTTAGTGCTCTCTTTGTCCTAGTCCAAATGTCAAGTTTAATATTTGAAATATATATATTTGTGATTAAGAAGAACCTGCTCACCAAAGAAAAAAAAAATGTTAATCTCCAAGATTTTTATTTGTATCTTCCTTTGTTTGACTTGTTGAGTACGTACCTGTAAACCTATGTATATGTCTGTGTGCCTGTGTATTGTGCGTGACTATATGCATATATATACAAATTTGTGTATTTGCATGGCTGCACTTGCGCGCGCGTGTATATATGTTTACACAATAGCTTCCATGATTCCCTAGTTTTGCAAATTATTTGACCAATATTCACTTGTCGCTGGTTTTGATTGTTGGGGCAATTTAAAGTTATAGACTTGTGTCCTAAACTTCCTAAGAACATGCTGGAAAATCATGATATATGCAATATTTACATAGTGAATTTTGTAAATAGAAGAGAGTTTGAGTATGGTATAAAGCTTTTTTTAGTTTATCCTTTAATTATACCAAATGGGTATTTTTCTGAGATATTTGTCGAATTTTCTGGCTATATTGCAATCGAAGTAATAATATTTGGTTTCTTGTTTTTCAGATTGTGTATTCTGATTGAGTAATTGATATGTAAGATTGATGCTGCTGGGATTTTGAGTTCTTCTTGCTCTGATTTTGGTTGCATAAGAAATTTTTTATTGGTAAGAGTTAAATCCTTAATGTTCCTTGATACCACTTTTTATAATTTTCATCTAGAGAGCTTCAGATGGAAACATGCAAGCTTTGGAGAAAATTAGATTTTATTTTATATGCTCTTGATTGCATTTAGTGTCCTCAACAATCTGCAGGAGTTGAATGCGGCTATTATGTCATGAAGTACATGGAGCAAATAGTGTCCCTTGTGTCACAAAAAGCCAATGAAGTACAAAAGATGTTATACAAATTAATTTTCAACATATTTCATATATTTACTTTAATTATATGAGAAATTAGTAATTATTTATCGCCACAAGTTACTAATAATTCTTTATTTTTTTGTGTAGCATTTTTCAGTGGAGCCTTATTCTCAAGAGGAGATCGATGATGTAAGAGACACATGGTGTAGATTTTTTATTACTTATTGTTTGTAGCATTTCCCTTTTATTGTACTCTTGAAGCAAAGGATATAAAATAGAATTTGTAATGTTACAATGTAATTAGTTAATTATCTATTATTATATTGACATTTTTTTATGTTCAAATATTTGTTCTAGTACTGGTTGTGATTAGTTTATACTAGATCAATAAAATATGGCGTGAGGAAAAAAAAAGAATTAGCGATCTAATGCGTCGCCTACAATTAACAGGTGACACAATAGCCTTCACATAAAAATTCATCAGAAGATCTATAGTCGCCTCTTATGTAGCAGGCGACTCCATTGCCCGTTAAATTTTTTCCACAATTTACCTATTGCGTCCCCTATTATGTATCCAGGCGACTTCATTGCCCTTGAATTTTTTTCAAAATGTACCTATTGCGTCGCCCTATACTTTTCCAGGCGACTCGTAAAGTTCATTTTCATATGTGGAAAAGGACCTATTTGTGTCGCCTAATACATAGGAGGCGACGCAAAAGGTGGGTTTATGCATCGCTTCACAGGCGACTCCGTAGACCATACCCTATTGTGTCGATAGCTATGGAGTCGTCTCTGAGGCGACACCATAAGGTGTTTTGAAGCGACTCCATAAGGTATTTTTGTAGTAGTGATATTCCCTTATTCATCATCATCCCTCCATTCCACCATTGTTGAAGAATTCTGGAGTAACCAAGTCTACCAAACAAGCAACAATGTCGAAGAGTTCGAGGAGGGAAGCAAGCAATGTGGGGATTGTCGACAAGAGGCTTAATGCCCCATGTGAGCTACATGACCCTGAATCCCCTTTTATTGAATTTGGTAGTAAATATCATTTTGATCGCTTTCAAGCTATATATTAAAATGAATGAGTTTGCTCCCACTAGATGGGTGGATGATGTTATTATAACTCTATGGGGAATTAAGGGTGATTTGAATAATATGGAAAATGAACTAAAATTAAGAAAAAAAATTACCATGCGATTAAGAACTCATATATGTTTAAATTTAGAGTTCTTGAGTTCATTTAAGATAGTTGGGGAGGAAATATATGCATGTTCATCTAGCACACCCCTTTTATTAATCCATCACAAACCATCCCACCTAACCCGCTTTGTTCTCTCCTCCAAAACTTTAATGGTTTTTTTTCATTTTCCAAAACAAATTAAAATCAGTTTTTGGTGCACTTTTCTCATGCATTTTTGTGCTTTGTCTTGGTTATTCCGTAACGGGAAGTACAATAATAATAATAATCTATATAAGAAATAATCATAATCTATATATACCCAATAACTATGGTCTAATAATTAGTCAAATAAAATGAAATAAGTCAAATTAATATATAAGTAATAATTATTAACTTAGAGAAGTTCACATAAGTTATCTAGGTATATGATAAGCTAATAGTGATAAATGTTATTGGGAATGAATTAGGATACAATTACCGGTTACAAATTATTACTATTCATATAAAATTATAGCTAATATAGGTCGGGTCGATTCGACTCGGGTCATTTCTATATCGACTGTTTATCAATTATCAGGTCATTTGCTATATTGAGTTATTATCGGTTACTACGAGTCTACAATCAATTGCAATAGGATTACATAGTATTATGATAAAGTATAAAGTTGATATATATATATATATATATATATATATATATATATATATATATATATATATATATATATATATTATATATATATTATTTTTTTATATATTTAGTAAGCACCGAATTGTTTACAACCTAACACAACTCCAGCAAAGGACCAACATTGGACCTAAAGCAAAGAGAATGCAACAAGCTAATTAATACAACTATATGAACAACAACTAAGAAACACCACAAATCACTACCTATAAGGTGCTAAACCAACTAACATCTCTCCTTGAAATTTTATGAGGCAAGACAGTTGCAATTCTCAATTTAATCAACTGTTTCAAATTTGTAATTGTATGTTGCACAGTACGGATCTGTTGCTTCTAATAAGCATCATTCTTGCACTTCCAAATTGCATTAATTATTGCAGCAACACCAGCACACCACACAACCTTCTCGAACTTAGAATACTTGCTATTATTTATCCATTGAATCAATCTATCAATTCATGAACATTTTCCTGCATCCTAACCACCTTTTGATGATAGTAAAGCATTGAATACTGAATTGACATTGAAAAATTAGATGATTGTGATCTTCAACTCCTGCTGCATAAATCAAACAAACATTGGAGTCCCAAATTCCAAGCTTAGCTAGCCTCTATGTAGTTTGAAGCATAGTCTTCACAACCAACCAGCTAATAAACCTATGCTTTGGCATGTTTAATTTGTTCCAAACCAGCTTATCCCACGGCACTGATGGCATATCACCAATCAACCTTTCATACACATTCTTTACAGAATAGCAAGCTATGCCATAAAATTCTTGCTTAATATACAACACTTCGAGCTTGTCCTTTGTCTCATTCTTCCAATACCAGCTTGCCCCAACATTTGGTTATTAATCCCACTAATCCACATCTTTAAGATGAACAACATATCCATTTAATACAAATGTTGTCCTACTTCTTGGTAACATACCAAACCTATTTACCCATACTTGCAACATTCCAATGCATTATATATCTGAATCCTAAACCTCCCCGAGCCTTCCCTAACAAAGCTTCTCCCAAGCCACTTGCCCTGGCTTAGTACTATAGCTCTAACCACTCCAAAGAAAGGCTATGCATACCTTTTCAATCCCATGCAACACACTTTTGGGTAAAATATAGACCTGAGCCCAGTACATATGAAGACTTATCAACACAAAGTTAACAAGCTCCATCCTAGCTTTGTAGGAAACATTTCTTGAATGCCAGCTTCTAATTCTAGCACCATTTTCTCTATCAAAGTATCACACTGAGCAACTAAAATTTTTTTAGAGCATATGGGAACTCCTAGGTATATGAAAGGCATTGCACTCCTCAAACCCTGAGATATCTTGCACTCTCTGTAAATCTGTCTTACTCATGCTACAATAATGGATAGCAGATTTTTGAACATTTAGCTTCAAAACAGAAGCATCAGAAAACAACTTGAAAGCTTATAATAGGAGATATGGAGTTAAAATCACCTTTGCATCACATAATAAGATCATCATCAAAATAAAGACGTGTCAGTTTGATACTGCTACACCTAGGATGGAATTTCAATTGCTGAAACTCACTCATATTCTTCAGGACTCTTGATAATTACTCCATACACACCACAAATAGTAAGAAAGATATTGGATCTCCTTGCCTCAACCCCCTTGCAAAGCTAAAGAAGCCATGCATAATGCCATTGATCATGAGTGACAACTATTAGGAGTGGAAACACAATTTGTTACAAGCTCTACAAACTCTGGAAATTAAAGCCTAAATACACCAACATATCTCTAAGAAAACCCCAATCAACTGTATCATATGCCCTTTTCATGTCAACTTTGATAATACAACTTGGACTTACAACTTTCCTCCCATAATGCCACCACCATGATGTTATGCAAAAAAATCTCCCATGATCAAATCCTCCTTGATTCTCCACAATAAGATCTGGCAGAATTCTTCTTAATCTTCCACATATGACCTTTGTAATGCATTTGTACAAGACATAACATCATGATATTGGTCTAAAGTCACTAACATTGAAAGACATTTACTCTTAGGAATAAGAGTAATAGCGGTATCATTGAGCTCTTTTAAAAGCTTTATCCCCCTAAAAGATCCAGAATAGCTTCAATAACATCATTCCCTATGCTATCCAATGAATCTCTATAAAAATGTGCTCTAAAGCCATCTAGACCATGAGCTTTATTGCCTGGGATAGAGAATAAAGCACCCTTGATCTCCTCTGTAGTGTATGGAGTAGCAAGAATAGCTTTGTGTTGATCATTTACTAGAGGACCACTCTGCACTATTTGTGCAAGCACATGCCTTCTATTCCCTTGAACTGTACTAAGCAACTTCTCATAATAAGATACGAAAGCATTCGATACTGCTTCAGGTGAATCATGCCAATTACCCTCCACATCCTTAATAGCATACGCATGATTTTGCACCTTTCTAGGAACAAAGCAATGTTCTCATCACCTACTATAATCTAGCTGAGTTTAGCTTTATTTCTAGGATACTCAAGATAAGATTGATACTTTATTTTGTATTTCTTAACTGCCACCAACTCAACATTTGCATACCCTTGTTGGCCTAGATATTAGTGCATTAAACTTTAAGCTGCCACCATTTCTTGATAAGCTTTCAAGTCTGCTGCCTGAACATCATTAAAACCCATTTTGTTTAACTCCTTTATCTCCTTCTTAATGAGTTTCAATCTATGAACTATGTCATACATGTTTGTCCCTAAGACTGCTACATTTCAACACCTATTCACGTTTTCACTAAAGTGAGGTGATAACCTTCACATAAAAAATTATAACCTTCTTGGATACACTATAACCAAGCCTGGCGAGTGGTCATCAAATTCACCTTCGTGCATAAAACTCATTTCTGCTCAAGAGTAAATGACCTGCCAAGCTACATTTGCTAGTTTTATATCAAGCTTGGAATAAACTCTTAACTACTACAAAAAAGGGCAAACATAACTGTTAAATGAGCCTTAACATAACACTTATGAGGTGTTATCCAAGTCGGTGTAATGTTAGGTAAAGAAAACATCTCATAGAGGTGTTATCTTTGATATAAGCAAAGATAACAGCTTTGCCTCACGACTGTTATCAATCATGATAACACACCTCAACAAGCACTGTTATCTTTTCCCTTTTTAGCCTTTTGTTAGGTCAAGCTAAGATAACATCTATTACTAATTTCCATTGTTATGTTTGACATGTTTTCTTTAAAAAAATTCAAATACGCTAATAATACACAACAAATACAAGAATTGATGTCATTAAATACTAAATAATATACCAAAGATAATACAATGTCAACCACCAACAAGGTGATTAATGAACACAAAAAAAATTTTACAAGAATATTATCACTTAAACAATGTCAACTCGTAGAAATAAAAATGCCCAAAAGATTCAAAACCTATATCTAAGTTCAAAACCGAAAGAAAAAAAAGGAGAAAATGTTAATGAGTAAAGATCAAAACCTAGATCAAAATTGAAAACAAAATTTCCCGAAACTTATTTTTGGACATTTTGAGTTAAATCATGTTTGCTTCAGATATGAGCTTTGTCTACTTTGCCACAACAGTGGATTGCATCCGATTTAGTGGCTTGATTCCGCCGATATCGCGCTTGAAGTTGTGTCCATCATCGTCCCAAAGCCATTGTCGTCACGAAGCCATCGCCGCCTTCTTTCGTCCGCTTCACCGCCACGAATCAAAACCTAAACAATCGCTAAAATTGATAAAAATTACAAGTTCGACTTCAACGAGAAGATCAAAACCTAAACCTAAGATCTAAAAGCAAGTCAAATTTGTACGAAACACAATTCCAAGAATCTTGCATAAACCCTAAAAATCGAGAAAGAGAGAGAAAAATTGATAAAAATTTCAACCTGTAAGATTTGAACTTCAAACAATTGTTGCTGAAGGTGACACCAACTATGATGATTGGTTGTCGAAGCGAAATGGAGGCAAGAGAAACATAGAATGGTGGAAAGTGAAATTGTGATGAATTAAAAACTGGATTGAAGACCCTTCAAAAAAAATGGATTGAAGAGAGAGAAAGAGAAAAGATAGAGCTAGAGATATCAGAAAGATTCACAATGAAGAATTCAATTTAGTTCAAGTTGAAAGTTTTTAATTAGGCCACGACGTCAACTTGTACAACTAAACTTAAACTGCTTTAATTTTCCCCATTTCCTTCAAATAAAAAAATAAAAAACTTAAACTGCTTTTATTTGAGGAAAGAGAAAAAATAAGAAAAGGTAGGAGTTTTATTTTGGGGTGGGCATTAGATAATGGTTAGTCAGTTAGGGAGTTTTCATGTTCTCTTTTCATTTTCCTTAATATTTTAGGGAAGGTAAAATTAACATTTGGGTTACTAATATGTTATCTTTTCTTCTTTCAATTTTTAAATAAATTTGGTT
The DNA here is from genome assembly GCA_947648045.1 of Beta corolliflora. NCBI lineage: Eukaryota > Viridiplantae > Streptophyta > Magnoliopsida > Caryophyllales > Amaranthaceae > Beta > Beta corolliflora. Next base: position 101,221 of record CANSZD010003412.1, read on the forward strand.
GATAAAGAGACAACTTGGGGGTCATTTAAGTGTTATCTTTTCTTTACTTAAGATAACACCTTTCTAGTTTACTAGTGTTTTATTCTTAAGATAACACTTGTGACACTTAAACGTAATCTTATACGTGTTATCTTTTCCACAATTTGTACTGCTCCTTTTTTTATCGTTCCAAGTATAAAACTTCCCAGATGCTTTAATGTCCTCCATACCACAATCAATCATGCAAGTGTTGATTGACTTCATTTCGTTGCTTCTAACAGCTGCTCCAATTCTTTCTTCCACACTTTTAACACAATTAAAATTTCCAAACTGATGTATTTCCTTATGCAAGAAACACAAAGTTAGGCTCTTTATATGTAGTTTAGTGGATTTTCAGATTAAAAATGTAAACTTTAGTGACAAATCTAACCAAGATCCGAATTCTTGATGATGAACAACAATAAGTTCGAATAAGTAACAAAGGGATATGGAGAATTTCGATTAATCCAAATCAAAACTCAACTAGGGTTGGATTCACTCCTGAAACTTGTTAATTCACATGAATTAAACTCAAAACATTCAACTGATTTTATTAATGCTGAAAACCGAAATAAATACATTAGAAGAGTCCTAGAAGAGTTCAAGTTCTAATGCAACTAACAAACTTAAAGATAAGAACAAGAAAATTCTATCACACGCCTAAGATAAAGCAAATACTCGGCTGGTTGTTATCACAACACAAGCTTATCGTATGAACACTCCTACTAGTGTTCTAACTCTTAAAACAAAGTAAGGAAATTAAAACAAACTAGAGTTCTTAAGCAAATAAAATACATAGTTTCCTAACAGAACTAGGGAACTACATAGAGAATCCTAACAGAACTAGGATTGTTAAATCTTGATGCATCTAACACATCATCCTCTCCCCCTTAGAAACCAACTTGTCTCAAGTTGCATCGAAGCATGGAATCAAGTCGCATGATGGAAGCGTAGCACAGATGCCATTGCCAAGAAGAACTTTGAATGTCTCATAGCCGACTTGATCAACAATTTCAAAGGGACCTTCATCTATAGGCTCATCATGCTTGTGACTTAGATGAAGCTTTTGTGCAGTGAGAGATAACCATACACGATCCCCAGGAGCCAGATTAGTACCACGTCTCATATGCAGCAAATTGTCACGTCTTGCTTGCTTGGTTGGGGCGGAGTCTAGGACTTCTTTGTGGCACGAAGTGAGGCACACATGCCACGCACAGGTGCAGCACTAGGCGAAGCAAGGGCAGCATTAATCAAGGAATTGAGCGTAGGAGGAGGCGGGACAACAACAGCTTCGTAAGGCATTGGCGAGGTTGTGCGAGGAGCAAGGGATTTGAGCAGCATTCGTTTCTCACCCACAAGCACCGAATAATCATTGGTGCGCCCATTATGGAGGACACGACGATCACTTTGCCATGGACGGCCAAGCAACAAACTACACGCCGTCATTGGGACAACATCACACCAAAGCTGGTCCATGTAATCTCCCACACGAAAACCCACAAGAGCTTGCTTTCGAACCCAAACACCATCATCATTCAACCAACTTAGTTTATATGGATGCGGATGCGGATGCTTGCGAGTCTGCAGGTTTAATGGCTCAATCAATGACAAAGCACACACGTTAGTGCAAGATCCACTATCAATTATAAACGAACACAACTTACCATTAATCAAGCAATTCGAATGGAAAATATTGTGGCGTTGTGCATCTTCTCCATCAACACGTTGGTTAGTCATTAAAGAACACCGCAAGATCATATTTTTATGCTCAAACTCCAGGGTACAAACTGGCTGTTGAGACCAAAATTCATCATCATCCATTTAAGGGTCTGGTGGGGCCACAGTAGAGGTGCGTCCTTGCGTCTCTTGTGCCAAAAAACAAACCAACTCCTCACGGGTGGTGAGGGTAAGATTGGGGCAGTTCTTCGCAATATGGCCGAGGCCTTGACAACGAAAACACTGTGTTTTCTTGCTTTTGAGAGTCACACTTGGAGGGGTAGTAGAGGAGATGGTAAATGCGTCGGGCTCCTTAGGCGTAACCACAGTCAAATCAGTCGTGGCTGGGGGTGTGCTAGGCGAAGCATCCGACGAGGCAGCAGTGTGTTTAAACCACGAAGGCGTCTTAAAACGAGAGTCGTTTTGTTGCCTTTCAATCTTGGACGCAAGTAGGCATACGTCATCAAACGTGACGTATTGCTGTAGCTCGACCAGATTGGCGATGGATTTGTTTAAACCCACAAGAAAACGTGCAATCTTTTGTTCGTCCACTTCCTGAATATCACACGCCATGTGTAGGCGCTCAAATTCCTTAATATAGTGTTCGACACTCAATTGGGCTTGCTGCAAGGAATTAAGCCGCACAAAAAGTTCTTGTTTGTAGGTACGAGGGATGAAACGTTTACGCATCTTAGCTTTGAGGGATGACCAGCAATCAAGGGATGGTTTGTCTTCACGTTCACGCCTTAGACGCATAGAATCATACCATAAGGATGCATATTTCGTGAGCTTCAGAATAGCATACGAAAACGAGATCCTTCACTCAAGTTCTTATGATCAAAGAACCGATCTAGTCGTCGTTCCCATTCCAAATAGGATTCGGGGTCGAGGTCGCCATCAAAAGAAGGCAAATCAGCCAACTTTACTTCATCCTAACGCCTAGGTTGATTTTGAGGCGGTTTATGAAAGTTTGCATCACGGTCAAAGCTAGTAACTTTAGTGGATATAGCAGCCATCTGAGCAATGAGGAGCTGCACTTGTTCGTTGGTGGCTTGAATGGCGTCTTTCAAAGAGGCGTTATCGTCAGGCATGGTGCAACGCAACAAGAAAACGTGAGGGGTGTGCAGCAATAAGAAAACGTATGTTTGAGGCAGCGGCCACACCAAGATGATGTATTTCCTTATGCAAGAAACACAAAGTTAGGCTCTTTATATGTAGTTTAGTGGATTTTCAGATTAAAAATGTAAACTTTAGTGACAAATCTAACCAAGATCCGAATTCTTGATGATGAACAACAATAAGTTCGAATAAGTAACAAAGGGATATGGAGAATTTCGATTAATCCAAATCAAAACTCAACTAGGGTTGGATTCACTCCTGAAACTTGGATTCACTCCTGAAACTTGTTAATTCACATGAATTAAACTCAAAACATTCAACTGATTTTATTAATGCTGAAAACCGAAATAAATACATTAGAAGAGTCCTAGAAGAGTTTAAGTTCTAATGCAACTAACAAACTTAAAGATAAGAACAAGAAAATTCTATCACACGCCTAAGATAAAGCAAATACTCGGCTGGTTGTTATCACAACACACGCCTATCCTATGAACACTCCTACTAGTGTTCTAACTCTTAAAACAAAGTAAGGAAATTAAAACAAACTAGAGTTCTTAAGCAAATAAAATACATAGTTTCCTAATAGAACTAGGGAACTACATAGAGAATCCTAACAGAACTAGGAGTGTTAAATCTTGATGCATCTCACGCATCACAAACAATACCCAAGGTAATTGAGTATTCACTAACCTCAAATCATTCCACAAACTGACTCTTTTACTACACTCATTAAAGGCATAAATGGATGTACACAAAAAAGAATTTTAAACATTGTAATAATTTACTAGTTCCCTTAAGCACACTTACAGTGAAAACTCCAGGCTTCCAAGCAACAACAACTCTAACGGCCTCCAGGATAGAAACTAGAGTTTGTTGTAAAGCACCATCCACTAAACATATTTTGATACATGCTTCCCATATGAGCTACCTTCACCTTTGTTTCCAGAGACTAACCAACCTAACTGAATGCTTCTGGATGAATTCTTTCACATCCTTCTGCTTTCTTGAACAGTTGATTCCTTTTGCATTCCAGCATAAAATTCTACCCATCAACATCACCACTTGTTTCTCCTTCCACTTCATCGAGCAATCTAAAAGCATTAGTAGTGTTGGTTGCCTTGGAAACAACCACTTTAACCTTGATTGGTTTTAGAGCTCTTTGGAACCCTATAGGATCCACTAGGGGTGTGCATTATCGGATATCGGATCCGATCCAAAAGTTAGGATCGGAAAAATATCGATCCGAATCCGATCCCAAAATTTCGGATATCCGGACTTTTCGGATCGGACCGGATCCGATATCCGATCCGAATATCCGAATATCCGAAATATCCGAAATCAAATAAACTTGCCATATACTCCTGTATTATTCAACTCGGACTTGCTTCAAAGTTTAAATATGTCTTACCTGCTGCCCATTGCAGATACAAACGCTACATGAAGTCATGAATTACAATTTTGATCGGCGAAGTACATACATAATACAAAATGTGTCAAGTAATAAGTATAATCATCTTTGTTTATAAACTATACATAATGTACATAAACTGCTGCAGTGCTGTCAAAGTGCCAACAAATAGTCAAATACTATTTAGTTATTAACATTCCAAAACCTTCTAATATAACAAGTACAATAATATATAATGCATAAAACCAAATAAAATTAAGCCAAACAAAAGCACTTATATGCAATTCTGCATTTTCTAATACAACCATTTAACACCAACTACAAGTCTTTAACAACATGAAAATCAGAGGGAGGCGTGCACTGATTTTTGGAGTTGATCTTTGGACTGTTTTTTGTCTGTAGAAATTGAGAAGGAAAAGGGAAAAGAGAGGGGCGTGGATTTACCCCTGACATGAACGGATCCGGCTGCTTCGCCGCAGACCGTTCCATTTTGAGGTGAACTCCGGCGTGAAGAGGAACCGGTGAAGTAAAGAGAGGCGTGAGAAGTGAGAGAAAGGAGAAACTGAGATCTAGAATTTTAGGCTTTCCTAAAATATAAAAGGATAAACTAGCAGTCTAGCAGGAAGGGAGTATTTGCATATTCATCTTTAAAAAAAATCGGATTTTCTGATATTCGAAATCAAAAAACATCCGATCCGTATCCGATCCGAAAATCCGAATTTTTTTCCGGATACCCGATCCGAAATATCCGAAAATAAAAAATCGGATAGGGTATCCAAAATTTCGGATCGGATCGGCAGATAATCGGATCGGATCAGTCGGATCGGATATTTTTGCGCACCCCTAGGATCCACCACTACTTCCTTTAGGGCTTTACTAACTTTTGAAGTCTTCACAACTTGATTGGGAGGTTTCTGAACCTAAACCTTCTTCTTCCTCACCCTACAGTCAATAGCTTCATAACCAATTGCATGACATGAAGCACATGGCAAAGGCTTCCATTCATACTTAACTTCTACCATAGTTTTCTCTCCATGCTCATTCACAAAATGAATGCTACTAATGAATTATTGAGTTAATAGAACCTTAATCATAACTCTAGCATACTGCACTTATCATACTTCCTAGTAGCCTCATCCCTTTGGACGAGTTTTCCCAATTGTTTAACAATCTTGTATAATAATTTCTCACCCCAATATTTTATCCCAAGCTTCAATTGCACCCAGATTGCCAGAGATTTGAGCCTCTTTCTAAAAATCCATACATGGCATCCATGGCTTAATAACCAATGGCTTGTTATCAAAGAAATAGTGGCCATGAACAATCTTATCTCGGTTCTCCATGGTTGTGAACCTTAATATAAACACACCCTTCTTAATCATGGCCACCTTGTCTACATGATAATTCTTCCAAATTCGATGAATAAATCCTTCCATTATGACCTGAATTGGAGGATTTGCAACAATTGCAGAATTCCAAAAATAGATTTCATCCTAGATGTCATCTAGATCAATTTTTACTTCAGGTGTACTCAAATTTTCATTCACAGCCTCAACATTCAAACCATTCACAACCTTCATACGATTCACATCATCAACATCATTAATTTATAACATTCATATTATTCACAACATCATCATCAATCGTTACACATCCTCAAATTGTTGCAGGATTAGAATAGTTGAGCCAACCTATTGCCCATAATGGACGTTGTTGCCTGGAATTTGATCTAGCATGAATTGGTTTCAGCCATTCATTAAAAGTATGCCTTATCTCTGATTGTTGCTTCAACATCAAAATAGAGGATGCCGGGTCAAAACTTCACCGACACCAAAGCCGAAATCAATAGCCTCCACTCCTATAACCTCATCAATAGAACGAGTTTTCAACGCTTGAGAAAGCGGTGAGGGACCTCTAGGCTTTTCTACCTTCTTTCCAGAATCTCTAGATTTTCTTGCCATGGCAACGGTGCGCGTTAGCAAACATGCGCTGAGAGAAAACTTGGAGGGAAAGAAATATAATTTTTCTTATTAGACCTTCAATGGTTAGAGATGTGCATTGAAGGAAGTGAAAATCCTTATCACATATATATTTAGCTGACTAATAAGTCAGACAAAATCATATACGTCGACTTAAATTTATCAAGACTATTTATAAACTTATTTTCAATAAATCTATAATACAAGAGCTTATAAGATTGTAAGTTACTATAATAAATGAATAAGAATTATACAACATTAGATAGATTGGTGTGTAATACCTGTCACTTGTAAAAGTTGAAGCAATATCATTTTCACGACTATAATTATATTTTGAATAAGATAAGTTCACATAATTAAGTTAAGATAAGTACATATATGTTTAGTTTAAATTAGCTAAGATAAGTTTTGTTAATATATAAGTTTGATCTTGTATGATTTGAAGAAGTTAACAACGATATATTAGTATGTCTAATTTATAATGAGCTCAATCTACATGCAGAATAAGTTTGATAGGATAGGTTCACATAAATGAGTATAATTAAACTATGTGAGTATTAAGCTACACCATTTCAGTGCTTTAACTTTTGATATTGTACTGATATTGGGATACAATATTAATAATAGTATTAGTAGTGTTTCAAGTAGTATAGAACGATATTTGATGAAGACTTTCAAGTAATATAGAACGGTATTTAATGAAGACAAGGGAAACAAAACATATAGAAGTTAAATGGTGGTTAAAACTATATTCATGGAATTAGGTGCACTTGCACAAATAATTTAATGCTAATTGACTTAATATAGAGATTAAGATATAGATATTTTCCCTAGCTACACCAACAATTAGTTTTACCGAAGACTATTGTTTAAAATATTCCGACAGCTAATCAATACCATAATTGGAAACAATAATCGCGACAGCTAACAACTATCATACATGTACCTTTGTTGTACTGACACTTACAAGAAATGAAACAATCAACTACCGAAAGGGTACATTCATACAAACACACGAAATTAAAAATATTGTGTTATCTACTCTATATACAGTTGGAAACTTCGGTTTTTTGTTGGTCCAAACTTGAGAAGTATGTTTACTTCATTTGTTGTTGTCCCACATTGGTAGTGAACAATGTTGTACCTCACTTTATTCAATGAAGTGTTCCCTTCTATGTTAAATATGTTATGGAGGAGATACTAGACAATCTTCGACGCGTCGGCCGGCTCGGCTCGACTCAGCTCATCTCGGCTCACACGTGTTTGTGTGGCTGTTGTTTATGAGACCCACAATTAGTTTACTTTTTTTCCGTTGGATTGAGCTGGCTGTTACACTTTTGTAACGTTTGATTAATACCCATAATCTCCTGCATTAATCTTTTTGGTGTTGGAGATTATCTAATAATTTCATTCGTTACACTTTCGTGATTTCACCTATAAATTGTTGCTCTCCTTCTCAGATAATATGCAACAAAAAAATACTCCATCTCTTCTGCTATCAGATTCTTGTTGCCCAAAACACAATTCTTCTTTCTTCGAGTCAATTTACCACCCCATCTACCGGAGTGCGCCAGTTCGTAGAGGTGACGTTTACTCACGAGTCGGTGCCTGCTATCCAAGTGTACATATTGTGGATGTCTACAACTTAGGGTAGTGATCATATCTCGACGTCTCGATTTCCAGACATGTTTGTTCTATATAATTTGCTAATAGTTAAAACATATACTACTTGCCCATTCCTTCTTAAATCATTATAGTTCCGTGTAGGAAATATGATCTTATTGAACTAGTCATGAATAACAAATAAGACAAACAATAATACTGATAAACAATGAAAAGGATAAAAACTACGAAGATATGTAATAAGAGGAATTGTGCATGCCGTGGTGCCTTAGAAACAAATTTTGCCACTCCCGGGGTGGATTCTTGATGATGTTCGTCTCCAAAGTTAACACAACTATCACTGACTCCATGCACCCAGATCAAATATTGAAATTTCTTAAGAACTGCTCAAACTTATGGAAAATAGGTTGGCTATGCGTATGTATAAAAAAGAGTTTTGCAAGTGCACGGTGTACGATATAGCACAACTAGAAAATACTGGTTGAACCGACAAGAAGATTGGTATCGAGTTGTATTACCCACTTAATTATATGAGTTAGTCAATTAGATTCAACTATGATTACTACCAGCAAGATATCAGAAGTAAAGCAAGAAAGTTAAATAAGAAGAATTAACTAAGATTAAAAACTAAGACTAAATTATAGGAAATACTAAAGAAACTAGCAATACCATTATCTAAGTCCACTTTAATCAAAAACCGAGAGCACTAATATGAAAAACCCATCTGACATCATCATAAAAAAAAACAACAAAACTCCTGAAAATATAAATTAATGATAAGACAAACCTTATCTAATATTGAACTAAGATATTAGAAAGTAAATCTCTTTGGTTGAGATAGATAGATGCATATAGTAAAATGCCAAATAGGATGGATGCATATGACGAATTGGAATAAGGAAAATTGTATAGTGAATTGAACTGCAACGCCTAATACGATAAACAAACCAATGAAGGATAAAGTTCATTCAATAGCAAGACCACTGCAATATCTAAATCAAACAATAAAATTGTCGGCAAACAGAGAACTAACAAAGTAAAAATGTTCGACTATTAGAAACAATTAAGAAAATTGCAGTTAATTGAAGAACGGAATGAAATTACCAGAGATCTTGCAATTGAATTAAGTGACAAAGAACAAAAATCAAATCAGATCAAGTGTAGTCGATAGTCGTCGATGTCACCGGCAAATCGATTCACAACCAAGACTGAATTAAAAACTAAAACTAAAACTATTGTGGGGAATGTGTCTTTTGTTCCAAACTGCCTTCCATCTGTAATGAAAATAAAGAGCTTTTATATCCCAAAAACAATAAGATAATAAAGGAAATGAACATTATCTCCTACTATATGTTTGATCCCTATCTTTGAGTTTTTTTTTCTTGGAGAAGGAAGTAACCACTTGAGTCCTATCCTTTAGCTTGCTTAATTAATATTGTTGACTTGTGTAAATAATTGGACTTGGGCTCTTATTCCTTGTACCTTTTACTTGGGTTGCCTGTTATTTAGGCCCGTACTCTCTTATCTCACGAACTGAATACCTATCATGAAATAAAATACTAATTACACTCAATATGTGATAAAAATAATAACTAAAAGAAATAAGTACACAATAACAAAAGTCATCAGAAAATCCCATATATAGATATCAAATATATTCAAACAACTAAAATATAGGGGTAACAATATGTAATATAATGAGCTAATCACTTTGTGTTTTGGGTTATGATATTGTGTTTGATGATATCATGGCGAATATGAAGGAGTATTCATAATTAAGGAAGCACGAAATAGGAAATAAAACACAATAGGTGGTCGAAACCATAGTGATAGAATTAAATGGTGGTGTAAACCATAGTCATGGAATTTGGCGCACTTGCACAATTAACATTATGCCAATTCACTTAATATAGAGATTATGACATAGATATTATTCCTAGCTACACCAACCAATAGTTTTACCAAATATTATTGTTCAGAATATTCCGACTGCTAATCAATAGCATAATTGGAAACAATAATCGCGACAGCTAAAAACTATCGTACATGTACCTTTGTTGTACTGACACTTACAAGAAATGAAACAATCAACTACCGAAAGGGTACATTCATACAAACACACGAAATTAAAAATATTGTGTTATCTACGGTATATACAGTTGGAAACTTCGGTTTTTTGTTGGTCCAAACTTGACAAGTATATTTACTTCATTTGTTATTGTCCCACATTGGTAGTGAACAATGTTGTACCTCACTTTATTCAGTGAAGTGTGCCATAATATGTTAAATATGTTATGGAGCAGATTCTAGACAATCTTCGACTCGCCGACCGGCTCAGCTCGGCTCGGCTCACACGTGTGTGTGGGGCTATTGTTTATGAGACCCACTTGGTTTACTTTTTTTTTTTTTAGTTGGAAGGAGCTGGCTGTTACACTTTTATAACATTCTATTAATACCCATAATCTGCTGCATTAATATTTTTGTTGTTGGGGATTATCTAATAATTTCATTCGTTACACTTTCGTGATTTCACTTATAAATTGTTGCTCTCCTTCTCAGATAATATGCAACAAAAAATACTCCATCTCTTCTGCTATCAGATTCTTTTTGCCCAAAACACGTTTCTTCTTTCTTCGAGTCCAATTACAACCCCATCTACCGGAGTGCGCTAGTTCGTGGAGGAGACATTAACTCACGAGTCGGTGCCTGCTATCCGAATGTACATATTGTGGATGTCTATCAACTTAGGGCAGTGATTATATCACGATGTCTTGATTTCCAGACATGTTTGTTCTATATAATTTGCTAATAGTTCGAACATATACTACTTGCCCATTCCTTCTTAAATTGTTATAGTTCCCTGTAGGAAATATAGGATCTTATTGAACTAGTCATGAATAACAAATAAGACAAACAATAATACTGATAAACAATGAAAAGGATAAAAATTACCGAAGATATGTTTTAAGAGGAATTGTGCATGTCGTGGTACCTTAGAAACAAATTTTGCCACTCCCGGGGTGGATTCTTGATGATATCCGTCTCCAAGGTTAACACAACTATCCCTAACTCTATGCACCCAGATCAAATATTGAAATTTCTTAAGAACAACTCAAACTTATGGAAAATAGGTTGGCTATGTGTATGAATAAAAACTAGTACCGCAAGTGCACGGTATACGATATAGCACAACTAGCAAATACTGACCGAACCCACAAGAATATTGATATCGAGTTGTATTACCCACTTAATTATATGAGTTAGTCAATTAGATTCAACTATGATTACTACCAACAAGATATCAGAAAGAAAGTAAGAAAGTTAAATAAGGAGAATTAACTAAGATAAAACTAAGACTAAAATATAGGAAATACTAAAGAAACTAGCAATACCATTATCTAAGTCCACTATAATCAAAAGCATAGAGCACTAATATGAAAAACCCATCTAACATCATCATAAAAAAAAAACAACAAAACTCCTGAAAATATAAATTAATGATAAGACAAACCTTATCTAATACTGAACTAAGATATTAGAAAGTAAATCTCTTTGGCTGAGATACATAGATGCATATAGTAAATGGCTAATAAGATGGATGCATATGACGAATTAGAATAAGAAACATTGTATAGTGAATTGAACTGCAACGCCTAATACGATAATCAAATCAATGAAGGATAAAGTTCATTCAACCGCAAGACCACTGCAATATCTAAATCAAACAATAAAATTGTCGGCAAACAGAGAACTAACAAAGTTAAACAGATCGGCTATTGGAAACAATAAAGAAAATTGCAGTTAATTGAAGAACGGAACGAAATTACCAGAGATCATGCAATTGAATTGTGTGACAAAGAACAAAAACCAAATCCGACCAAGTTTAATCGATAGTCGCTGTTGTCACCGGCGGATCGATTAACAACCAAGACTGAATTAAAAACTAAACCTAAAACTATTGTGGGAATGTGTTTTTTGTTCCATACTGCCCTCCCTCTATAATGAAATAAGGAGCTTTTATATCCCAAAAACAATAAGATAATAAAAGGAAATGAAGATTATCTCCTAATATATGTTTGATCCATATCTTTGTTTTTTTTCTTTTCTTGGAGAAGGGAGTAACCACGTGAGTGCTATCCTTTAGCTTGCTTAATATTATTAACTTGTGTAAATAATTGGACTTGGGCTCTTATTCCTTGTAGCCTTTTACTTGGGTTACCTGTTATTTAGGCCCGTACTCTCTTGTCTCATGAACTGAATACCTATCATGAAATGGAATACTAATTAATTACACTCAATATGTGATAAAAATAATAACTAAAAGAAATAAGTACGCAATAATAAAAGTCATCCGAAAAACCCATATATAGATATCAAATATATACAAATAACTAAAATATAGGTGCAAAAATATGCAATATAATGAGCTAATCACTATGTATTTTGGGTTATGATATTGTAATTGATGATATCATGGAGAATACGAAGGAGTATTCATAAGGAAGCAAGAAATAGGAAATAAAACACAATAGGTGATCGAAACCATAGTGATGGAATTAAATGGTGGTGTAAACCATAGTCATGGAATCAGGCGTACTTGCACAATTAAATTTATGCTAATTGACTTAATATAGAGATTAATATATAGATATGATTCCTAGCTACACCAACAATTAGTTTTACCAGTGCAAAGACTATTGTTTAGAATATTCCGACAGCTAATCAATAGCATAATTGGAAACAATAATCGCGACATCTAACAACTATCGTACATGTACCTTTGTTGTACTGACACTTACAAGAAATGAAACAATCAATTACCAAAAGGGTACATTCATACAAACACACGAAATTAAAAATATTGTGTTATCTATGCTATATACAGTTGGAAACTTTGGTTTTTTGTTGGTCCAAACTTGAGACGTATATTTACTTCATTTGTTTTTTATTTTTTTTGGTAAAAATGTAAGAAATTTTTTATTACCAAAAAGCATTAAAGCCCCAGCAAACAACAAGCCATTACATCACACGTTACAACAAAACACACAGAAACCAGCAGCAGGACAAAACAACAGCATCCTGACAGCACAAGCTAACAACACAAACAAAACTAAACCTCATCCATTGTTCCCAATCAGCTCAGCAAACCAGAGTTGCTCTCTAGCACTCCATCTATGACTCAACTTGCATTTAACACGAATACAAACATCAAGCTGAATCTTCTTGATAACAAAATCAGGCCTCCAAACTGCTCCCTCCCACAAAGCATGATTCCTTGCTGCCCAGACTTGATAAACAGTTGCTGCAAGACAAGCATAAGCAAATTGTTGTTGGGCTTTGCTGCGAAATTTGCTCCCCCATTTCCTTCAGTGCACATAAATGTTCTCGTGAGTACTAACTTTAATGTGCAACCAATTCATAACTCCTTGACACACCAGCCTGCTAAAGGGACATTGAAAAAACAAATGAGAGCATGAATCAGTCCCCTGATTGCACATCAGACAGGTGACCTCCTGACAGATACCAGCCTGGAACAATTTGTCCCTAGTTCGAAGCTTCCCCAGCATGGTCAGCCATGCAATGAAAGAGTGTTTAGGAATGTTTACTGAATTCGACACCCAGTGATGCCACCTTACATTATCTTGATCCCCTCTAAGCCATTTATATCCTTCCTTCACAGTGTAAACCTTGCTACCATCAAGCCAAGAGTTATTGCTATAAGCATTTATGAGTTTATCTTTCACTTTACAGATTGCCTTCCAAGACCAACTCGCAGAACTAGGAGAAGCATAGCCCCACCAATCATCCTCCTTAATATAGATACTATGCACCCACCTAATCTACAAAATATCTTCTTTTTTTGCAATCTGCCAGGTGTACTTACCAATAGCAGCCACATTCCACAGAAGACAATCCCTAATACCCAAGCCTCCATTCTTCTTTGGTTTACAAACCCAATCCCAAGCAACTAAAGGAGATTTAAGTAAATGAGTCTTGCCATCCCATAAAAAAGCTCTGTAGGTCTGCACAATCTTCTTCAACACTCCCTTAGGCAACAAAAATAGTTGAGCCCAGTATGTATGGATGCTGAGGAGAACAACATTCACTAAGACATTCCTAGCAGCATAGGATAAATGTCTTGAAGTTTAGCAGAGAATTCTATTAAGAATATTATCAACAAGAACATCACAATCTGCAATAGAAACTCTTTAAGAAGTAATAGGCACACCCAAGTAACGAAAAGGGAAAGTACCCTTCTTAAACCCAGTCACCTGTAACATCCTCACTTGGATCGCCTCAGGAACATTTCCAAAATAAAGAGCAGATTTGTCACTGTTAGCACTCACACCAGAAGCTTGAGAAAAAGCATTCAGGGCCCTAATCATGAGAATAACAGATTTCACCTCCCCTTTGCAGAACATCATTAAATCATCAGCAAAAACTAGGTGTGTAAGGTTAACAGCAGCACATCTATGATGATAGACAAAACTAGCTTTTTGACTCATCTTCTTCAGAATCCTAGTGTAATATTCCATGACAAGAATAAACATGTTATTGTCCCACATTGATAGTGAACAATGTTGCAGCTCACTTTATTCAGTGAAGTGTTCCATAATATGTTAAACATGTTATGGAGGAAATAATAGACAATCTCCCACACGCCGGCCGGCTCGGCTCGACGCTCGACTCGCACGTGTGTATGTGTAGCTGTTTTTTATGAGATCCACTTGGTTAACTTTTTGTCTGTTGGGTTGAACTGATAGTTACACTTTTGTAACGTTCTATTAATACGAATAATCTGCTGAATTAATCATTTTGATGTTGGAGATTATCTAATAATTTAATTCATCAGTTAGACTTTCATGATTTCACTTATAAATTGATGCCCTTCTTCTCAGATAATATATAACAAAAAAATACTCCATCTCTTCTGCTATCAAATTCTTTTCGTCCACATCACATTTCTTCTTTCTTCGAGTTTAATTACCACTCCATCTACTGGAGTGCACCAGTTCGTGGAGGAGCCGTTAACTCACGAGTCGGTGCCTGCTATCCAAGCGCACCTATTGTGGATGTCTAGTGATCATATCACAACGTCTAGATTTCCAAATATGTTTGTTCTATATATTTTGCTAATAGTTCAAACATATACTACTTGCCCTTTTCTTCTTAAATCGTTATAGTTCCCTGTAGAAAATATTGGATCTGATTGAACTAGTCATGAATAACAAATAAAACAAACAATAATACTGATAAACAATGAAACGAATAAAAACTACCGAATATATGTAATAAGAGGAATTGTGCATGATGTGGTATGGATGCCACTGCGTTAGAAACAAATTTTGCCACTCCCGGGGTGGATTCTTGATGATGTTCGTCTCCTAGGTTAACACAACTATCCCTGACTCCATGCACCCAGATCAAAGATAGAAATTTCTTAAGAACTGTTCAATCTTTCGGAAAATAGGTAGGCTATGTGTTTGGGGTTATGATATTGTGTATGATGATATCATGAAGAATATGAATGAGTATTCATAAGTAAGCAAGAAATAGGAAATAAAACACATGAAATAATCGCGAAAAAATAGCCTCACGGGTCGAGCAAATGTGCCCAATCGGACGAGAAGAAGATTGTCGTCCGACACATCTGGCAAAGCTGCATGATCGGGGACGAGGGGAAAATAACTTTGGTCAGAAACATCGCTCGATCGAGCAGCCTCGCGGAACCGTATTGCTTCGCGTTCCTTTAGATAACATCCAACATTTCCTCCTAAAGTCATTAAATTGAAAGCATATAATTGGCTTAACTACATACCAAGCAAGACTTGGCGTAGTGGTAAAGGTTTGGCCTCATGACATCAAGGTAGTCATGGGATCAAACCCCACTAGGGGCTCTTTCGGGGTGAGGTTTCCCTTACCATCCCCCTCCCTCCAATGAGTCTGCAAACCTGACTGGTTAAAAATGAGCAAGGTGCCAGTTCAGTAGGGTCCTTCATCTTACCTACCTAAAAAAAAATGGCGTAACTACATGCATATATAATTGTTTTATTTCTCAAAAATAGTAACATTGAAAAAAAAACAATTTTTTAAATTGAAAGCATTAATTGGAAAAACTACTTGTAATAGTGTCATCTCTTAAGAAATGATGACATATAATTTTACAGTTCAATTGTAGCCATTATAACTTGTCTAATCCAGACCGTTTATTTTAATCTAAAATCTACACCATTCATTTAATTAAGTTTTATAATTATACTGAAACTAAAACTAATAATTATATATTAATAAATTTACAATTAACAGTTCACCTGGTTTTCGGTAATTTTTTTAAATGGTTTAAAGGTCAACAAAATCAATGGACAAGATGAATCACTAAAAATCGAGGGTTGAGATTAAGTAATTGTAATAGCTATAATTGTTTTTGTAGCCACTCAAAAAGCCATTGGAAAAGAGATATTTTTTACATACAGTTTCAAGTATATGTTAATTGAAAGATATTGAGCGTTACTCGAGTATAAACCAGTATCTTTACAAAAAGAACATCCGTTATGCCTCTCAATTTATCTTCTCCTTGAGGAATCATTAAGAAGGGAAAATTCTTGCAAATACTTCTCTGTAATTGCTCCGCAAAAGAATCCTCAATTGACAAAAGATTCAAATGAAACAATATGTTACCCTAACATACATTGAATAAGTATGCACAGTAATGTGAAAAGAAGAATGTAAAGGACTTCCATTACTCGGTTTCCAGATAAGTATTTAGGCCCCATAACTAGATAATGCTAGAGAAGAGATACACTCAATCCTACAAGACAAAAAGTTATATAGCATCAATAATAGAGGGAGATAAAAAAATGTTATGTTGGATCTTAAATTCGGATTATTATTAACGTGTACGGGGAAGATCAATTGAGAAAAGTGTGAAGAATCTCTTACAAATTTTTGTGATAAAAAGAATAGTTAAAAATCTAGAACTAAGTTAGTCACAACCACGGAGTACGTATTATAATATTTAGTTTGTGCTTGCTTATGCTGTATGATGTGAAATCTGTATAGCACCATATAAAAGTCATTCTAGATAGATCATATGATATAGAATTGACTAACTAGAATAAACTAGGTTATGCAATCCACTAGATATTTTTTTATGTAGAGAGAGTCACAAGAACAATTGAGGTAGATGAGATTTAATTTGATCTCAGGTCTTGGGCATCACGTTTCAAGACTCTAACCAACTAAGTTAATTGACATCCACCATCAACTAGATATTATGCTTTATCAGAATTTTAGTTTATGGTTAGTTATATGTTTCGTGAAAAATAATTGTGAATACCCAATTACATAATTAATACAATTTTTGTTTATGAATTATTATTTTCTATGCATCACAAAAAGATAGATTTAGCTTTTGTAATTTTTGGGTGTCAACCAACACTCCTTACCTCAATAGAGATTGTATATTGTTTATCTCGTGTATACTCACTACTATAGTATCATTAGGGTGTCATAATTTTTAAGGCTTCCCTTCTTGATTGTGTGCCCCTTTCTGAGGCATGTGATCCACACACTAGGCAAAAGGACAAAAGTGTCTCCACCATGATTGAGTTATTAAATTGTTAAATTAACTTTCTGTTCTTGTGTTGGATTGGATTAGATCTGGTAAAAGAGCCCTAAAATTCTAAGGTTTAGATATGTTAGAATTAGATCCATCATTTAACTGTATTGCCTTTATCTGATCCATCATTTAAATGTATTGCACCGTTGCAATCTTTTTCACAAATTCTTAGTACTTACAATAATTTATTATAAATTTAGAGTGATTTTTCCATTTTAATAAAGGATTATTTTACATTACTTTCAGACTTAAAATAACTTTTAACGTCTTACATCTATTGCAAATTACGGACCTAGGAATCTTAAAACTTTTATATTAGAAAAGTCACCATGAGCCTTTAGAGTATCTTGGTAATACTGATATACTTTCTCCATTTTAAAAAACTTCCAACACAATAAATTTTACTTTATTCATATAACAACTTTGACACCATTTTTTAAAAGAATATATTGTAATTATATGAGTAGAAATTGTTGGATAAGTCTCTATGTATATATTTTGACAAGCGAAAAAATCAAAAGTGCTTCAAGTATTTTGGAACAAATAAAGTACATATTATCTAGCTCTTTTCAAGTACGGATATATTTGGGATCTTAACTATAAGTTCATAACTATTCAATTTTAAGGAACATAAATTTTCTAATGAGTGCCTGTGGTCACTTGTTAAGTTATTTTAGATTACATATCAAATGCACTCAAAATACAATAAAAAGAAAATAACATTTAACAAAATTATTTTATATGGGCTTCATACTCACGCCCTTCCTAAAAGGTAGGGACTAGTGAATACTGATGCATTTTCTTAGTGATTGGAGTTTTGTGATGTTTGAGCTTTGGTGTATGTTAGGATGTATTGAGCTCCATCATTCTATCTCCTTTTCGGTAATAAAATTCAATTTTTCTTGCCAAAAAAATTTTAACTAGTCAACTAAGAAAACGGATATAATAGTAAATATGAAATATATTAAATTTCCATCAGTTTTCACCATTATTCTTTTTTTTAATCACTTCCTATTTGAATTTTTAAAAAGGAGATCCGGAAGCCATTGATAATATAATATGTTTGTACCCTAACATATTCCCATTGACACTCATTAAACAAGCAACAAAGAAATTTCCAAATTTAATAGGTGGACCTTAAAAACATAATATGACGATACAAGACAATACTAAGAGTGATATGATGAGCTATTTACTTCGTAACCTTGGCCTAAAAATAGATAAATGCTTATGTGCAAAGTAAGATATTAGTCAATCATAAGAGCTGTCATTTATGAAACAACGCCTAATGCTGCCCACAAATGGGTTGCTATTAGTATTTAGTATGTACAACAGGACTTGCAAAACTAACAAACTCCAATTATGCGAGAACGGATACTGTGTTCTCGAGAGCATAATAGGCTAGTTGAGGGTATGTAATTAAACGTTTAGTTTAGACAACAAAGGGAAGTGAAATAGCGCAATCTAGCTTCGCTAGTTACACGATACGAATAACAATCCGATTATTTGGCGCCTTGGAAATTATCGTCTATGTTCCACAAACCACCCAAACAAAGTTGATCCTCATTGTAAGCTTCCGAGGTTGAAATGTTACTACTCAACATAAAAGATAAGATTTCTTGCTCTTCAGTTGTACTATTGGTAGGATAATACATGTTAGTCACCATCTCAGATTGTCTAGGTTGCGGTAGACTAGTTGTCGGTACCTTAGTTTCGTTTTCGTCGAGGAGAAGTGACATGATCTTTTTCATGTCCATCGACGTAAAATGTTGTTGTAGTACTTGTTGGTGGTGGTGTTGTTGCTGATTTTTGTATTGTTGTTGAAATTGTTGTTTTCTTAATAAACGAGTTTTTGATTTTTCGGGGTTGTTTGATGGAGTCTTTTCTTTTTTCTTAAAATGTGTCCTCCAATAATTCTTGATCTCATTGTCTGTTCTTCCTGGCAAGCTTCGAGCAATAGTGGACCACCTAGTACAAAGATTATAGTTAATTGAATGTTAATGAGTCATAATTTTATATTGTTAGTGGAAAGCGTAATGTGAAGAAAAATCTAGCTAAATAAAGGTAGAAAATTACCTGTTCCCCCACCTAGCATGGAGTTCTAGGATGATACTTTCCTCGTGTGGAGTGATTTGTCCCCTCTTGAGGTCCGGTCTTAAGTAGTTCACCCACCTTAATCTACAACTTTTACCATTTCTTCTTAATCCTATTACAACCAATTGATAGCAGAACATTATTTAAAACTTTATTAATTGTTTATGAAACTCGACAGTAGTGCCAATTAATAAAAAATAATGGCTTAATTATGAAGACTCGTTAATTAACTAAGTAAATCATGAATCAAGTAAGGAGATCAAAAGCTTGCATACGTCATGCTAATAAACATGGATATAATATAATATATTAGAAGCATATAGAAGTATATGTGACTAATGCACTTACTATGATGTTAGATATTTTTTGTTACTTCTCAATTCAAAGAACTATATATGATCAAAAGCTTCTCTACTGCTTGTTAGAAAAAGGCAGCAAAATTTTGCATGAGGTTTGCACACTGGACATAATTAGCAACATTATTGTTGAAATTCTAACATTAGGAGACTCTAATTTACAGTGCTCGATACTCAATATATTCATAGATATACATAAAGTTAGGTGTAATCACGCCTATTTTTGGCAACTTAGTTTCTCATTTTAGGCAATTTTTTTGCTCATTTGAAACTATTCAAATGGAAATAAGAGGATATAATTCTCTAAGACATGGTAGGTATGGTAAAAATCACAAAATTGATAATTAATAGAATGTTTGGTTGTACTAGAAACATCATTTTGAATGAAAAATGATTTTCCAAGAAAATCGGGAGAATCACTTTTCGTTCGAGCCGATGTTTTCCAACTTCCAAGTGACCAACACTCTATATACTAACCACTAACATGAATAGCAACTAAGAAACAATTAAGAACTAACCAGTAAGCCTGGCAACAGAATTCCATCTACCTTCACCTTGAAGATTGACATACTCTATGAGCAACTTATCTTCCTCAGCAGTCCAAGGCCCTTTTCTCCACCCATAATCTCCCATCATTCCCCAACTCATCCCCATATATGCTTCCATCACTCCCCTACTACCAGACTTAATTTTAAGAAGATTTTTTTTTATAATATAGCTCTTATAACTAACGTAAGCTTTTGCTTCCTAAATTCTCTTACACCTTTAGGCTATTGCTTGTTGCATATTTATACCCGTGTGACACACCTCATTGCTTCTTCCCATCTTTCCCTTTCAAGTGTCTTTAAGATAAGTACGTTTTTTTTGTGACTCCTTATTAAAAATGTTGTTTTACCAATATGCCATTTGGTGATCAATGGATGAGATAATACCTTTTACTTTCCTTTTGTCCCCCTTTTTAGTTCTATGTTTAAGAACTATTAATTTAGTACAAGAGCATAATTATATTCACCCATCATTTTTAAATCTCAAAAAAGAATAATCTATAACATTAGTAATTGAATTACTAAAGATTTTGTATCTTTTGTCTAATATAAGCCTTGCTTAATATATATAAAAAGACGGCTATATACAGTTTGTTATTGTTAAGTACTTTAGTTTCTTTCTCCTTTATATATGGATAAGAGATAAATAGTACTAACCAAGGCTTGGTCTAATGGTGGAAACTCCACTTAGTGATTTGAAGGTCCAAGTTCGAGTTCCATCACTATTGCTCACGATGAGTTTACCTCTCTGTCCCCTTCTTACGAGTTAAGCTTGCAAATGAGTTGGCGTATAAATTAAACCTAAATATAGGTGGGTTACTTATAAAGCCGGTATATGTATCATCCAAAATAAATAACTAAGAATAAGAGATGAATAACTAAACTGAACCTAATCACATATATACGCGACAATTTAGTTCACTCTTTTTGAGTTAGTCCACATGAAATAGGGGAGGGAGAATAAATCACGAGAACCCACCCTCAAAAACAAGTTGTCACTTATAGAGGGCTTTTCTGCATACAAAATATAATATATCTTAATTTTTTCTTAAAAAAAACTACAGTATACTGATTGTAGGCGTAAAGCATATTTCGCCTACGCGGTGTGAGCGCGTATTAGATTTGACTACCCCACTGTAAAGGTTTTATTGAAAATTGTTTTGTATTGAAAGAAGTCGCCAACAATTCTTTTTAGGAAGAATCATAAACCTAATTGGATATGGGAAAAACATAGGGACAAATTATCCAATGTAGATTTCCCCGTCCTGACTCCATAGATGGTCAAAATGAACCAAAGATTGAGTTCGGGGGTGAGGGTACGAATATAGTCATAATGAACCACATTCGCCCAAAGTTGGCCTCTACTAAACATCGATTCATTACAGAATTTATGCTACAGAATAATCAAATAATTTTTTAAACACCCTAAAAATAATTAGTCTAAATTGGTTCAGGAAACACATAAAACGACTAATTTTTAGTGACAAGTTATTATGCAATCAATATTACAAGGAACCTAGCAAGTTGTCCAAATTAATCTGATTAATGTTAGAACAATTCTTTAGGTCTTTGATTAGCAAAAATAACATGTGGGGTGATAAAAGCAATAAAGCAGGGACAATCATATAATAGGCATAGAATGATCAGGCAGGCATATAATATACAAAGGCATTGAATAATAATAAAATAAAATAAAAGAAAGTATAGAATAAGGGTTAGAATATACAGTATAGCGATTTTACATTAAAGATCTACACCAGGAAAGGAAACTGTTAGTAACTTCAATATAAAAATAATTTATTTAAGGACCCTCAGGATTATATCGTGGCTTGGGTCTGCGAGATTGACAACCTTCGGGACGAGCAATCGTGAAGCCTGAAAATCTGAATGTATGAAAGTATGTAGATTGAATGTATTTGTGTTTGAAAGTATGAGTTTTTGTAAGGAAGTTTTGTAGTTCGTAGAGAGGTTCGTAAAGTATTCGTCGAGTTCGAAGTGTGTTAATGTGAAAAAGCCGTTTTTCTTTCTGTTCGGAAATCAGGCCTATTTATAGGGAAAACAACACTGCGCCTCACGCGCTGGCTGCGCTAGACGCAGCTGACGTGGCAAGCGTATGACGCGGCATGACCAATAAAAAGTGTACACGTGGTACGCGCTTTTAGAAAAGATAAGAATGAAATTCTGCGTCTCAAGCAGAGAGTTGCGCTTGACGCAGGACTCTACATGAAACAGAAGTCTACGTGGCAGTTCTGGTGCGCTTAGCACAGCCTACGCGCTTGGCGCAGCCTATGTGGAAGTCCACATGGCAGGACACGTGCGCTCAGCACAGTCAGCTACGCTCAACACAGTCAGCTGCGCTCAGCACAGTTAGTTGCGCTCAGCACAGTCAACTGCGCTCAGCGCACCGCCTTGTTTTTGATAGTTTTTTTGATATAAACGTGTTTTAAAGATTTTCTTTTATCTTTTAACTCCGGAAATCTGATTTTACGGGATAAAATCTGATTTTGACCTAAAAAATATCTTTTGAAAATATTTATTTATTAAAATAAATCAATTAATTATCAATTAATTGGGCTTTTCAAAAAATTGGGCTCAAATACAATTAATTATCATGAATAATTATTTGGGCTTTAAAATAGGACTTTAACACTTTTCGAAATGGTTTTGAATAGCTTTTCAGACTGCTCTGCCCTTGGATCGGACAAATTAAGACCACGATATGTTTCATCATCGGATCCTTAAATGCGGAGACACGATTATGTGTCTACAGAAGCCTCCACTTTGACTGAGGTTCAGGAAACCGATAGTCAAAGTATACGGTGTCGGGACGGAGAACGATTCTAAACGCTCTGCAGTTTATAATTGATCTATAACCGCCGGTCTCTGCAAAACAAAGTTAGTATGCAGGACAATAACTACAAGCAATCTGATTACCTGCAGGGAAAGATGTTAGCAGATAGGTGCAAACAACTCACATAAGTACATAGTGATGCAATAATGCAAACTTAGACTCTCTAAGGATGCATGAGACGCAATGCAAGGATTAAGGTTATGCAAAGCTAAAGGGTGACACGTCATGCACGGGCAGGGTTATGCAAGACTAGAATGTATGAAATGCAATGCAAGGTCAGGGTTTTACAAAGCTGCAATGCAAGGTCAGAATTTTGCAAGGCTAGAAGATGTATAGAATGATAGAATGATCAGAATGATTAGAAATAGATTGAATGATTTTCGAAAATCGTTTTTAGTAAACAATCGGGGTTCGTAAACGAGGTCCGCGGATTACAACTTCTCGGGAGTTTGATTTGAATTGGAGGAACCACCACACATAGGAAGCCCCTACTTTGGGTGAGCTTGCCTTGAATTAGGCATGAGCCTTAATCAAAATGTACTTGATTCGATATTGAAACGTAGTTTATCTGCCTTGAACGTTGCAAGTTGTCACTGGGGATTGTACTGAGGATTATTCTTTGGGAAATTGATATAGGCAAAGTCAAGTATCGCCGGAAATCATAGAATTGTCGGAGAGTCCTTCAGGGACAAGGAGAGCTTGGATTGAAAAAACAAAAAGTTAAAATTTGTGACTCAAATGAATGTAGGTGGGAAAAGGCTTTGACGAGGCTAGGTGCAGACTCGAGTCTATGTCGGGATCTAGAAAGAGTATGCTCCTAAATTCTAGAAAGTTAAATCATTAGACCATGACTAATTTTTATTTTGTTAAAGCGGTCGGACCTCAAGATGAGGATTCCTACGTATCCTTGCGGAATCAAACCATTCGTAGTTCCCGATCTGATTTTTTTTTATTCTCTTTTTTTATGTGCCCCAACTTTTGCCTAGGCCGCCCTTTTGGGTTTTCAATCTAGCGAGCTTAGACATGCCTTGAAAAATGAGTTATGGTTGATGAAAGATTGAATGGTTTAAAGCTTGAAATTTTGATGAAGGTTTCATTGGTTTGAGGAATGAAGAGTCATGGATTTGGATTAAAGGTTAAGGGTTTTGATAGATTGAAGGATTTGAATAAGGGGTAGAACTTGTGTGCAAGCCCCCTAGCTTGATCTTTTATTTTGCCTTTGGCTTTTTATTTTTTTTGCATTTTTTTTTCTTTTTGTCATGTGCATTTCTTTTGCTTTTGCTTTTTTCGCACTTTGAATTTTTTATTTTGCCTGGCATTTTTTTTTTTTTAATGTAGTGAGGCTTGCACACAAGTTTGTTTAGGGTATTGAAAGGTTTGAAGGATATCTGTGGAGCTTTGATGTTGAAGGGATTTTGTTTTTCTTTGGTTGTATGAGGATGGCTTATGAAAGGTAATGGAAGAGAGAGGGGAATAACTCCTTATCCAAAGTATGTGTCCTCTTTTTTTATTTTATCATTTTTTATTTCAGATCTGTTTTTTTTTATTATTAGTCAAGTTCATTAGGTGATTTAAGTTTCATCATTGAGTTAGAAGCATAAATAAAATGATGGAAGGCCAATGAAAATGAAAATGAAATTCTTTTATTAATCAGAAATAAATAGAACAAGGCTTATTAGAAATAAAAACCTAAATTTCATAGACTCGACAAGAAAGAAAATGAAGGAGCTAGGGGAGGGACTCTCCGACTCAACCTAGAAAACTAGCGTTAAATGACTAAGCCCCGACGTTATTTAGGCACTTCCCAAGGGGTTGCCACTGTTGCTGACTTTTGCTGCAGGCGGAATTGGCAATCTTCCGTCTTCAACCATATCCTGCAGAGTATTCTTTAAGATCCAGCACTGTGATGTCATATGCCCCTTTCCTTGGTGGTACTTGCAGTAAGCATTAGGATCCCACCTCTTGGATCTATTCTCGGGAGCAGGATCAGGAGTAGGGCCAATAGGCTGAAGTGCTCCTTTTGCATGAAGTCTAGTAAAGGCTTCTTCTAGGGACATGCCTAAAGGTGTGAATGTTCTTTGAGGCTTTTGATAACCTCTCTTATCAGTAGCTATGGCATTGACCTCATTGCTTTTGGAACTAGAAGGGTTATTGTTACTCTTCTTGAAAGAGTTGTTGTTGTTACCCTTGTTCTTGTTCGCTTGTACCTCCTCCTCAAGCAGCAGGGCTACCTTATAGAGCTTCGTGAAAGACTCTATGGGTTGGAACTTGATATGATCCCCATACTTGGCCGCAGTTACGGATCACCGGTCGGACTTGATCCTCCTGAGATGGCCTGTTAATCATTTGTGCAGCTTTATCCCTCCATCTGTTAAGGAAGGTGACGAAGTCTTCGTTGGAGTTTTGTTTGGTTAACTCCAACTCACGGAGGCCAATGGGAAGCTGAGTATTGTATACATATTGTTTGTGGAACTCTTCTTTGATGTAGTCCCAGTCATTCAGCTTGGCCTTATTCAGTTATCTGAACCACTTGGATGGATGTGCATCCAAGGTCAAAGGAAAGACATAAGTAAACAGGTCCTTGCTCATGCCTTTCAGAGCCATAGAGATGGAAAATGCTCTCAAGTGATCATCTGGGTCTTCGACCCCCTTGAATTTTCGGAGGTCACTCAATGTTACCTTTTTAGGGAGCTTGTCCCTCAGTTCAGGATCAATGATGTCATGGCCATGAGCCTGACTCTCGAGTGCAGGAATTGACTGGATCAATTGCTCGAGTTTTTCAAACCTCAAATCTGTGTCGGTTTTGAATGGTGGTGGAGTGTCGCCTTGCTCGTCCTCTTCAGTTAGCTTCTCCCTCAGTGCCTTAATCTCTTTGTCTTGTTCCTCAAGACGAGAGTTCATCAGTGTGAGTTGAGCCATAATGGCACTGAGTTGTTCATTAGTGTCTCCCATTTCAGATGATGATTCAGAAGAGTCGGAGGATTCGTTTGAAAAAGTTAGGATGCGCTTGACGAGCCTGGGAGTAGGTCGACCTTGTTGCCTCTTTGTTGGACGTTCCCAAGTTATAATCTCACGACTTGTCCTGTACAAAAATCGGATGGACCTCGTGAATTTTAAGAAATAATGTTTTCGAAATGAGATGAGAAATGGAAATGGAAATGGAAATGGGGAATGAAAATAGAAAATGAAAATGGAAAATGATTTTGAAATGGAAATGGAAATGGAAATGGGAATGAGAAATGATTAGGAATGGGTATGGTTATGGACTTAGTATGGGCTTGACCATGATGGAGACATGGGCCTAACTATATGCAAATGCAGACATGGACTGGATTGGACTATGCAAGCAGACTGGATTGGGGTTTGGTGATGATAGGAGAAACTAGACTTTGAACTTACGGGTGAGCAAGTTGGCTAGACATTAAGTAAGACTGGACAATAAGGGAGACTAGACTCTTAGCTTAAGGCAAGCAGGCTAGGCAACTAGACTTTGAACTTACGGGTGAGCAAGCAGGCCAGACAACTAGACTTCGAAACTTACATTAGACTAAGCGGGCTAGACTCGAAAATTGCCTATGGACTTATGAAATGCTAGACTTTGAACTTACGGGTGAGCAAGTAGGCTAGACATTAAGGAAGGCTGGACAATAAAAGAGACCAAACTCTTAACTTAAGGCAAGCAGGCTAGGCAGCTATATTTTGAATTTACGGGTGAGCAAGCAGGCTAGACAACTAGACTTCGAAACTTACATTAAACTAAGCAGGCTAGACTCAAAAATTGCCTATGGACTTAAGGAATGCTTAGACCTTGAACTTACGGGTGAGCAAGCAGGCTGGACTTTAGAGGAATTTGGGCTATTATGAACTTCTGAAGGAATTGGACTTGACTAGGGCCTACATGGAGATGCAAACTAGACCTAGGATATGAATTGGGCCTAAATGGACCTAAGTTTGGATTAGATTAACATACAGGTTTGATATAGACTTGGAGATGTATATGGGCTTGACAGTGGAAATAGACTAGGATTGGACTTAGAATGGAATGGACTGGGATTAGACTTGGACTGGGCTTGACATAGACTAGGGTTCACATAGATATGCACATGGGTCTAGCTTTGACTTGAACTAGACTTATATGGGCCTAAGATGGACTCTAATGCTTGCGGGCCTAATATGCATGCATGGACTTGAATTAGATGGACCCTATATGAATGCAAAATGGACTCTAATGCACATGGGCCTAGAATGAATGCAAGTGATTGGATTTGGTTGATGGGATTGGATTGAATGAAGGTGTTTAGAATGGGCTTAGAATTTTCGAAATTCGTTTTTGAAAGGAACCCCTTGTTTTTTTTATCTTTTGCTAGGAAAAGATGATGGATTAATTTTGAAAACAATATTTTTGAAATGTCGTGGTATTATGATGATTAGTAAATATTTTCGAAAAAGGTAGAATAAGATATGGTGTAGGATTGATTTTGAAAAGATGTAAGTTTTGAAATTGATGAATATGGTAAGGTAAGATCGACATGAAAGATTTGTTGAACCGCAGGGAGGATGTGGGAAGAGGTAGACATGCATGATGACTCTAGCTCTACAATGACCATTTTAGATGAATTTTTTTTTAGACGGACTTGACCTTGCATGAAAAGACTGAATTTTTTTTGAATATGATACGATGCAAACTTGTTATCTTAGACTCGAACAAAGGTCAAAAGGCCAATAAGCATGGGACGAATAGGCTGCGTGCCACGCAACTGGTGTGCGCGTCGCACAGCCTATGCGTCTGGCGCAGGTGCATTGCGCCAGGCGCAACTTAATGCTTTTGGCGCAATGCTCTGCGGCACGCGTATTGTTAAATTGACGAATGTTCGGGCGAAAACGACGATTTATTTTAGACGCGAGTTGCAATAATTTCGGGCTTAAAGCATATTAGCAGGCAAAAATTGCAATCACACATAAATGTCAGGTAACATGGATGCAAAAGTTCTCAACCTAAAGTCCAGTTCTACATTCAACTATTGGTCAGGTTTAAGTTCAGTCTGAAAAGGGTCCATGACTAAGAGATTGATCCCACGCTTTGTACCTCTGCTTAAAGAGGTGGCCACGTGTAAGACGCACTCCAATCTCAAGTCAGGAACAAGAGAACAATGCCATGGTTGGGTAGATTTGCTTATGACTAAGATCTAACACTATCGCTCAGGAAGCTTTTTGGAAGGACAAGGCGCAAACCCCCCGGGGGTGACCTCACACATAGAACATGTGCTAATGAGGCAAGGTAGATTGTCCTTATGGTAGCTTGTACGCTCAAGTTATACGGTGTTTATATTATATTTTGGGTGCTTTTTGCTAAGGGTCTTGATCATAATTGTTAACGTTTGCGTTTTATTTAGCTCTTAGCGGAAGTTCGGAATTTTGTATATTAATTATAGTTAAAGTTGTAAGTTCCGAGCTCCTAGAAGCATTAGTGGTTGGAACGACTCAACATCGTTGTACTTGTCAAGCATCGCCGCAAGCCGTAGCCGAGCATAGCACCAAGCCTACCGAGCAGCGTAGCATCATCGCAAGCCCAAGCAAAGCTGCCCAGCATCATCGCCTGCCCAGCTCTCGTGCGCGCTCGAAGCCAAGCAAGCCCAGCAGCTCGCACCTCGCGAGCTAGCTCGCACCTCGCGAGTTCCTTCGCACCTCGTGACCTCTTGACCTGCCCAGCTCTTCAGCTCGTGTTGGAGTCAGTAACTCATCGCACGGTGCGACCAGACTCGCACCTCGCGACCTGCTAGGTCGGTGTAATTGTCGGCTGATTTTTGAGCTTTAGTATAAATACTAAACTTTGTTTTTGGACCTAAGGGGGCAGCAGCCACAAGGAGAGGGAGTTTCCAAAACTCCACTCTTCTCTTGTTGTCTTCTCTTTTTAGTTTTTATTTTCTAGTTTAGTTTTTAGAGATTTCAATTATGGAATTGGCTTATGCTATGCCGATTGTAGCTTGAACTGTTCTTGAATGAGGTTAACATGGAGCTTCAAGTATTATTGTGAGATCTTTCCTCTCTATCTAGTTTCTTTGATTATGGTTTAATTTCTATGATTGTTTTCTATGATTTTTGCATAATTATGCTAGGAACGTTAGTAGTTTGATTGTGTAATTAATCTAATGCTAGATTAAAGAATAGAATCGGATTGTTTTATTCTTTTATCAATTGGTAGCAAACTAGGGAGTAACTTTGATGCAGATCGTCTTGGTTATTTCTTGGGGAAATTGAATCAACTGTTGAATGTTTATCGCTTGTATGACGTTAGCAGGTATGTTGGTTCTCTGTGTTTATTGCTGCTATTGGTTTGAACTTAGACGCTATCGGACTAGGTTATCCTTTAGTTAGGGTTTTATAGTCACGCTGATCGTGCTATTCAACTAAGAATAAGGAGAATGCGAGATTAATTCTCAACAATAGATAATCATGAAAATAATTAGAGTGGAGGTTCAAGGATCGATAATGAATTGAAGTGGATGTTAATCGGATTCAAGATCTTTCCATAATTGATTTCTCATTTTGTTTATATGCTAGTTAGTTGTAGTTTAATCATAACTCTCTTGAAACCCCCCTTGTTATTAGGTTTCTCGGCCCTTAGCTTAATCTAGGTATTGGATCCCGCTAAATATAAAACTCGTCCCTATTTCCCTGTGGATACGACCCCTACTTCCATTATACTTGCTTAGTGTAAAAGAGAGTAGGAAAATTTTTATCTTTGGTTAGGAGGCGTACACGACAAACGCCTCCCACCAGTAGCTGAACAGTAGCCATGCATATGCAAAACAGTATATTATTCAAAGGCATAAAAATAAGAATGAATCGTATTTTTCAAGTTTCACCCACTCATTTAAAAAATTAATTTTTTAAAATCCTCCCCAGTGGAGTCGCCAAATTGTAGGCGTAAAGCATATTTCGCCTACGCGGTGTGAGCGCGTATTAGATTTGACTACCCCACTGTAAAGATTTTAATGAAAATTGTTTTGTATTGAAAGAAGTCGCTAACAATTCTTTTTAGGAAGAATCATAAACCTAATTGGATATGGGAAAAACATAGGGACAAATTATCCAATGTAGATTTCCCCGTCCTGACTCCATAGATGGTCAAAATGAACCAAAGATTGAGTTCGGGGGTGAGGGTACGAATATAGTCATAATGAACCACATTTGCCCAAAGTTGGCCTCTATTAAACATCGATTCATTACAGAATTTATGCTACAGAATAATCAAATAATGTTTTAAACACCCTAAAAATAATTAGTCTAAATTGATTCAGGAAACACATAAAAAGACTAATTTTTAGTGACAAGTTATTATGCAATCAATATTACAAGGAACCTAGCAAGTTGTCCAAATTAATCTGATTAATGTTAGGACAATTCTTTAGGTCTTTGATTAGCAAAAATAACATGTGGGGTGATAAAAGCAATAAAGCAGGGACAATCATATAATAGGCATAGAATGATCAGGCAGGCATATAATATACAAAGGCATTGAATAATAATAAAATAAAATAAAAGAAAGTATAGAAAAACACTAGTGGAAAAAAACTCTTTTGCTACATTACAAATGCTACGATTTTAATAAAAACGGAGCATTTGGAATTATAAAAATAACGAAATTTGAAAAAAAAATGTAAAATGAGTCAAATGCTCCGTTTAACCGTAGCATTTGAGTAATTTAACCGCTTGAAATGAAAAGCAAACCCTAGCCTCGGGTATTCTTCCAACGCCCCCTCTCACATTCTCTCTCCTCAAATTGACCTCTCTCTCGTAATCGTTCTTCGCCCACCGAAAACCCTCAAATTCCTAATATCTCACCTCCCTTCTCGCCAACGCCTCTCGACATTTTCTCTCCTCAATTCGACCCTCAATCATTCTTCTCGGTTCTCATTTTCATTTTCGATTCTTTTTATCTTATTAATCGCATGCGTAAAAACCCCTAATTTTCATCTCGAATTTGGTGTTTTTTTTTTACGAAATGGAGTTCTCTTTGGAATGAGGTTAGACGAAGTGCTTTAGAGATGAATCCGGTTTCAAATTCGGATTCGTTATCTTAACATCTAAGAAGAAGCAGATGTTCTTCAGGCATGGCAGCGATGGTGGTGCAAGTATTCTTACTTTTGCTCTCCTTGTTCTCGGATCCAAAAGGTAACCCTAATTCTCTCGCCCTCTTTCGTGATTCTTCCGGATCCGGAGCCATGATTGTCATCGTCTTCGGTAACCTCCAACTCGCCAGCGAACAACACGCCGTCAAATTTAGTCGAATTGATGACTTTCATTTAATTGTTCTTTATTTCGTAAAAGTTCGAATCACGGGTTCATAATAATTTGTATTCATTTGAGTGTAGTTAGTAGAACTGGATTGTTGTTCTACCGATGAATTTATCATTCGAAGATTAGCAAACGCCCAAACCTTTCTTCCCTTATTCAATGCACCGCACCTCTGTTTCGCAACCTCGCGCCCACTTGCATGCTTCCTTGTCACACACTCCCTGGTCTTTAAGTGTCTCGATTTCATTGTTATTGTTTTAGTTATATTCATGTCATTGCAAGTTGTGAAATGTGGCATCTTTACATCAATTTAAGAATGATTGTGGAAAATATGTTTTCAATTTATGTGAAAGTGAATTTTGAATGGAAAAGCTATACTAAAACATATCCTTTTGCTTTTTAATGTGTTCTTTCCTTGCATTTCGATTGCTAATCATGTTCCTATATTTTCTTATTTCTTTCCTCCCTATTTGGGTCTATTGGAAGCGGGTGGGATAGAGGGAAACAATCTCATGTGGAAGGTTCTTTGGATTCTATCTTTGTGTTGGTCGTTGCCACTTTGTTAGCAGTGCAATCTAGATTGGTGCTTGTAAAGAGCTCGATTCCTATTTGAATCTTGATTTGATTTATTTCCTCTTATTCCTTTAGAAGGCTTCTTTGTCCGTATGGATCTCTTTTCGTGGCATTGTGCTTTGTATTTTCTATTGGTTATTTCAAGCGGGGCTCATTTGGTACTTTTTACAATTAATATAACCTTTTGTTTCTTATTGAATTTAGGTTTGTTTTGGTTGTGTTTAGAATCTTGCTATCGATTCACACAACCTCTATATGTATCCTATTTGGAAACCCGTAAACTGTTAGTTTGTTTCTATTCTAATGGCAATGAATTAATTAATTGTGATACTTAAGAAATAGATAGATTCTGGTCTCCTTTTTCTTTCAGTGCATTAGTTGTAACCCCTAATTTGCCAAAGTAAATCACCAGTTTTCTCTATAACTATTGTGTTGAGTATTTATGGAAGTATTTGTTTTACATTTTTCTTTGAACTTCGTACATGCTTCGGATGGTTTAATGTTTTGAAATTCGGGTTTGCGGTGCTTTGCTACCCATTTTTGATATGGTTTAGTTGATTCGAGGAGAGCTTGCTCTTTTATTTTTCAAGGTCCTAATTCGGGTATGGTTTTTGAATTCGATATGGGTTTAGATTTTCGGTAATTTTTAGATAAATTGAAAGTATTTGTGAAAGCGAGGTTTTGTAATTGTTGGACTTTTTTCAATTTGAGCTGAATTTTGAATTATTTTTTAGAATTTGAAATTTAGGATATTGATGTTGTATTGTATTCTTATATGTTTGCTTTTGTTGTTACATTACTTATTCGTTGCATTACTTATTGGTAAAGTTGTTTAATTTTTCCAATTTTGTGGACTTTGGTGGTGGTTGTTATGTGGTGTTTTTAGAAATTGGGATGTATTGTTATGTATACACGAAAAGGAAACTTGGTAATTTGGTGCCAAGTGATTGGAGTCTTTCTTTACTTCGGTTGTTTTCTTCGTTTAGTGAGATAGAAATTGCGAGTACGATTTTGGTCTTTTTTACTCTTGGACTTTGTGGTAGTTATTACTCTAAACTTTGATCATGTGGAGTTTTCGGGCGTAGCTTCCTAGAAAATGCAATGATAAGGAAATTTTTTCGGACTTTGTGATGTATGTTACCTCCTAATAATGATGAGCTTAAACAAATAGTTAGATGTTTAATTAATTTTGGGCTAATTCCTAAGTAAGTGATTTAAAGAGGATAACCAAGCAATTCTCACTAATAGTCAAGTATTTTAAGCACTACCTTCATGTTTAACTAATGATATATTAGAAATCAAATTCAATTGATATGTTCTCTTTTTTTTTTTTGTGAGGTGTTTATTTTGTTTGTGAGAGTGTTTGATTTGTGATTGAATGAGGTAATGCTTTTGAGGTGGGTTAAGCCTTGGTCGCTGCCATACCATGAAAGCGCCCCAAGTCGTGAGCCTACTACCATAGGTGATTATTAGGTGGTGCCTAGGAAAGGTAATGTACATTTGCAGTGTCCGATTTTCGTAGTTTTGGAGATCGTTTGCTCTACACCACATAAATGTAGATTAACAATTTAATCACACTTGTTTGGTCCATATCTGTTTGAGACAAATGGAACCTGTCTTTTGACTTTTGAGGTTTGAGATCATTGAAAGAGGGAGAACGGACACTATATAACTTATAATTCCTTTCTTTGCAGATATTGAACATCGATGGGATAACTGGCGGGTTCAATTTTCAGGTACCTCTCCTCCAAATGCTGATATTTCCTCATACTTTCTTTTTCGGGTCATACTAGTGGAAAAAAGTGCTTTTGCTACTTACCAAATGCTCCGGTTTCTTCCTCAAACGCAGCATTTGATAAGTTTTCACCAAATTTTGATAAATTTTTTAACAAATGCTCCGGTCAAACGGAGCATTTGTGATTCCAGGCTTTTTTTTTAATATTCCCTCGCTCCCTCCCTCTTTTATAGTCCCTCCACCCAAGTCCCTGCTCCCCACCCCTATTTTCTCTCTCATCTCTCGTTTCTCGTCTCTCCTCTCGCAAATGGCGACCTCTCCTCTCTCCTCCCACGACGAAAACACCGACCATCTCCCCAATACAAAATCTAAGAACTTGAGTTTTGATTAAAACATGGTTTTCTCCTTGTCTCACTAACTCCTCTTTTTTCTCTTTTTCACAAGTTCTCTCATGAACTACTCTGTCCCTAACAGAAAATTGGTTCTTCAGCAGCGGCGACAGGAGGCGGCGGCGATGGTTGTGCAGCAGCAGTAGGAGGAGAGAGAATATTTCGTCAATTTCGTTGGATCTAAAGGTAACCCTAAGTCTTGCTTTCTCTCTCCTTGTTCTCAGATTTAAAGGTAACCCTAATTCTCTCGCCTCTTTTGTCATTCTTCCGGCTCCGGCGCCATGTTTGTCTTCTTCTCCGATAACCTCCAACTCGCAGGCGAACAACAAGCTCAAATTTACCCTCAAATTGGTATGATTTTATTTCTGTTTTGAAAAAAAAACAATTAACTTTCTAATTTATCTGCTATGTGATTTCAATTTTTACTATTGAATTTTTATTGGGTGTTGTATTAAAAACAAGTGTTTGGGTTTTTTAATACTTTTTAAGGTGAAAATCTATATTGTTTTCTGCCATGAGATTTCAATCGTGTTTTGATTAATTGAAAATCTTATCTGGGTTATTGAAGTATGTTTGTGATTTGTGTCCTTTCTCAAACATTATTATTTTTTAACTTTGTATATATCTCGTTTGTAGGTCTTTTTTTTTTTTTTTTTTTTTGCATTGTAACTGATGAAATGTGCTTAAAATATGCCATTGCTAGGCTTATGCATGAATGTTGAGTATATTTTCATCATGAGACTCTGCTTATCTTAGAGTTAGACTTGCACGTGTTTTGTAGTGTATTGAAAAGTAGGATGAGATTCGAGCTTCTAACGAGACGAGACGAGCCGAGCCTTCAATTAGTCACACTTCGAGCAGAGCCGAGCTTAGAGAATCTAGGCTCGACAAGCCACGAGCTCGAGCCGAGCCGAGCCTTCGTATTTTTTAACGAGCTCCAGTCGAGCCTAGCTCTATTCGGGCTCGATAAGCAACCCTAGATGAGATTGATAAGGAGGAACTTTGAATGACCATGAATTTGGAGAGAATAAAGAAATTTTAAATGCTATTTTGTCTCGTTATCGATTCAAGTTTACTAGCTCTGAAGAAAGTGCTCAATTTAAATGGCCATCTACGAGTTCCCTTTTTCCCTAAGTTACTACTATTTGTTTTGAAATTATCTTAGCTGACTATTTTTTGCTGCTCAACCTTGGTCCTTGTAAAATAAGGGAATAAGTTAGCTTATACATTAACTCACTCTATCCATGGGAGATTGTCAGTAGAGTGTGGGTGATCAGTTTCCCTTCTTTTGTCATTGATTTTCTCTTCTGAGCTAGCAATTTTAGTCCCCTTTGTGTGGCATGTTTCGAAATATGTCCTAAACTATGAATTGAAAATTTTATTTACTATTGTTAAGTTGGTTATTTTTTAAAAAAAAATTGGTCAACTTACACCTATGATGGCCACAACTCATTTGTTGCTCCCATAAGACACTCGGCATCACTAGAATAGCAACCAACAACCGATTTTTTTTACCGTGCAATTATGCTTGATTGGTTTGTCTCATGTAGCTGTGCTTTTTTGACCATTATCTCCATACCTTTTACCTAACTAGAGCTTTTATTTTGTTTGAATTAAAATCTCGATACTAATTACTAAGTTTTTTCTTTTTTCCATGGACAACATGGGGAAAGTCCGAGAATGAGACAACAAGTATGGTGGAAAATCTAAATTTTTTCCGATTTGATTAGTCCCGAATTCAAGAGCAGTTTGGTGAGTTTCATGTTGACGCTGTGAGTAAAAAATTTCAATCTTATCATGGTTTATGGATTTGAATATCATATTAGAGCTGTTACATCAATTTGAAAATAATTGTCACTTTACGAATGTTGCTAAGAATGTCACTTTCCTCTTCTAGAAGCGGTTCTTGTTTACCTTTTGTCTTGTAACTTATCCAAGCTTTACGAGATCTCTTGTTCTTACAAAGGAGGCAAAATTATTTTCCTGGATGACAAAATGTTCACTATGATCCGCTACTTACATGTACATGCATCACTTTAAACTATTTTCCGGATGACAAATTTAACAAGGTTGACATTCTTTTTCGGGTGTCGCATGTTTTTCGATTCTTTGTCATTTTCGGCTCACTTGCTCACCATCAAATGCATCCGATAACAAGAAGAAGCTCAGCCATTTGTCAAGTGGTGTTACGGGACAAAGAGTATTTCACTTGTTTCCTCTTGCTATCTTTTCATAATATATCGTAACTAAAGAATTAAATGTCATGACATGGATTTTGACATTTTAATTTTGGTAACAAAATAAATTATGACAAGTAATTAAGGGTGCTTTAAGCTTGACTCGAACATCTATTGACAAAGGTTAAAAACTCTCGGGAGATTATGTGCTCCACTTGCTCCCGTTACTCCGGTATTTTGATATACTTGGAGTTTTATCAACCACTTCTCTAATACTCGGTCTTTTGATATGTATAGCTAATTCCATGGATCCCGAAAATGGCAAGAAATCAAGGTAGGGGTAGAGTTTGGGACTTGTAGAATTCCCGATCGAACTAGAGAATAAGAGATCCATAAAGGTACCTTTTAGTACAAAGCAATATTTTCGAGGAACACCTATTTGTGCTTATATATATTGGATATATCGAACTTTTTGGACTTAGCTTCACCTTTTTTTATGGTGAAAAGAATGCAACCTTAGTTGTCTATGTATTGTCGACCTAAAAATTCTACTTGTTAGAACTTGAAGTTGAAAGGTTGTTGTCTCACCGATATCAACCTAAGATATCTTTGTCGCACTTGTCGCCTTATTGATTATAGTGCTTCTTGATGATATATTTTCTTTGTTCATATATAGGTCTCCTTTTTTTTTTGATTTCGAGGGATGTAGTTAAAAGTTTATGCCATCGTGGGTGTTCTCTATGCAATTGATGTCCTTATCACTACATCAAATGCTAAGAATAATACATAAAAATTGAACTTTTTTGGGGTTACTTTTACTATACAATCTTGAGACAACACTTCCAAGTGGTGTAGTTGGTGGAAATAACTCTTGTAATAGATTGTTTAAGCGGTTTCTACCCATAACGATAGTGGACATACCATTACTCATGTTGTTGCTTATCTCGTGGCGAAAATCGGGAACCCCGCTAAATCGAA
The DNA here is from genome assembly GCA_947648045.1 of Beta corolliflora. NCBI lineage: Eukaryota > Viridiplantae > Streptophyta > Magnoliopsida > Caryophyllales > Amaranthaceae > Beta > Beta corolliflora. The sequence continues at coordinate 138,699 of CANSZD010003412.1, forward strand.
ATGTGGTAAACTTGCTCGGACAGGTCTTGCATTTTTCTTTATGTCTCCGTATTGTGTATGTCTTTGGGTTGAATCTAGAACCGACGAGTTTACGGTGCTTTTCGGGAGAGAGAGGCGGAGGAGCAAGCGTAAAGAGAGAGGCTTAAAAGTCGATGGTTTAGTGAGCGGGAAATGATTTAAAGTACTTATGAACCTTTACACATGGCTTTCCATCTAATACACCTATATTCTTTACTCATTGCTTTTTTGCCTTTTGTTTTTGAATTACGAGATGAGCCTCTTCAAATTACTTACGGTTATGTTCCCTGGGATGGAACAGTCACGGACGCACAATCCCAGGCTAGTGATTTTTTTTTCTCATTCGGTTTATGATTTATCTTTGCGCTTTTAGATTTTTCGAACATAACTTGGCTTCGTCAGTGTGCAAATGACTTGATTTTTTAATTACCCAATGATTGTTTTCCATTTTGATGTTTCAAACTGGTTATTCTAAAATGGTTATAAAAAGTTGTTAAACTATCTGTTACGATAAATCTCATGTGGAAATAGATCTCAACAAGTGGTCAAGTTAACCTTGGGCAAAGGTAGCATTCAAAATGATAAAAGTGGGGATTCAATTTTAAGTTTTTACGTGAACCTTTCATTGATAACAGTTTGCTAAGCTCCCCTCTCCCCGGGGTGGTTAAACTTAATGCATTTAGTTTAGCAAGTTTGCATGCCTCGCTAATATACGTGGCGCTATCAATCCTTTGAAGTGAATGGGATAGTCTTGTGTAGCTTCAATAATGCCTTTTTATTTTCTCGTTTCATTCTCGTCTTTATGAGTTTAGCAAGTTTGCATGCTCAGCTTAATATACGTGGCGCTATCAATCCTTTGAAGTGAATGGGATAGTCTTGTGTAGCTTCAATAATGCCTTTTTATTTTCTGTTGCATTCTCGTCTTTATGAGTTTCTTTTTCTCTTGTTAAAATTAAAGCATTTGTTCCATCTATTTTTAGCCGAACTTGTGGATGATAATAGTAATTAAGAACATGTGGCGTATTGAGTATTTTGTGGATGATACGGGATATATATCATGCTCAGGTTCCAATAATTCGACAAGTAGTTGTGTATTGATTTCCTAGGCTTGAGATAAGGCGAGCGAGTGAAGGAATGCTCCATGTTCCCTGGATTAGTTGAAGCATCTCGTAAGCAACATTAGTGAGGTTTGGGAAGTTCTACAAACTAGAAGTATTGTCGGGGAAGGCTGGTTCCACTAATGCAAATGATAGATGGTATTGAGAATTATACTTTGGTTCATTTTTACTAGTGTTGTTTCTCTTTAAGATAGAAGATAATGTTTTTTATTAATTGTTTTTTGCTTCTTGTTGCATTGCTTAGCTTGTTTTTGTACAATTGATAGATGGTATTGGGAATTATACTTTGGTTCATTTTCGCTTGTGTTGTTGTTGCTCTTTAAGATAAATAGATAATGTTTTTTTATTAATTGTTTTCCACTTGTTGTTGTATTGCTTAGCTTGTTGCTCTTTAAGATAAAAAGATAATGTTTTTTTTATTAATTGTTCATTTTCGCTTGATGTTGATCAGCTTGCTGTTGCTATAGAGCTTCAGTAAGCTGTATTTTTTTAAAAATAAAAATTAACAAATGCTCCGGTTGTTTAGGGAAAACCGAAGCATTTGTATCACAAACGCTCCTCAGGTTTTCCTTTAACAACCTGGAGCATTTGGACTGATCAAATGCTCCGGTTTTTAAACAACCTGGAGCATTTGAGACAACAAATGCTCCGGTTTCAACCGGAGCATTTGTAAAATGCTCAAATGCTCGTATGGCGTCTGCTACGGGTAAAATACGGAGCATTTGTGGGCTTTTTAACAGGAGCATTTGAGCTTTTTTGTACTAGTGAAAGGAGTAGAATATACAGTATAGCGATTTTACATTAAAGATCTACATCAGGAAAGAAAACTGTTAGTAACTTCAATATAAAAATAATTTATTTAAGGACCCTCAGGATTATACCGTGGCTTGGGTCTGCGAGATTGACAACCTTCGGGACGAGCAATCGTGAAGCCTGAAAATCTGAATGTATGAAAGTATGTAGATTGAGTGTATTTGTGTTTGAAAGTATGAGTTTTTGTAGGGAAGTTTTGTAGTTCGTAGAGAGGTTCGTAAAGTATTCGTCGAGTTCGAAGTGTGTTAATGTGAAAAATCCGTTTTTCTTTCTGTTCGGAAATCAGGCCTATTTATAGGGAAAACAACATTGCGCCTCACGCGCTGGCTGCGCCAGACGTAGCTGACGTGGCAAGCATATGACGCGGCATGACCAATAAAAAGTGTACACGTGGTACGCGCTTTTAGAAAAGATAAAAAAAGAAATTCCGCGTCTCAAGCATAGAGTTGCGCTTGACGCAGGACTCTACATGAAACAGAAGTCTACGCGGCAGTTCTGGTGCGCTTAACACAGCCTGTGCGCTTGGCACAGCCTACGTGGAAGTCCACATGGCAGGACACGTGCGCTCAGCACAGTCAGCTGCTCTCAGCACAGTCAGCTGCGTTCAGCACAGTCAAATGCGCTCAGCGCACCACCTTGTTTTTGATTGTTTTTTGATATAAACGCGTTTTAAAGATTTTCTTTTATCTTTTAGCTCCGGAAATCTGATTTTACGGGATAAAATCCGATTTTGACCCAAAAAAATATCTTTTGAAAATATTTATTTATTAAAATAAATCAATTAATTATCAATTAGTTGGGCTTTTTAAAGAATTGGGCTCAAATACAATTAATTATCATGAATAATTAATTGGGCTTTAAAATAGGACTTTAACACTTTTCGAAATGGTTTTGAATAGCTTTTCAGACTGCTCTACCCTTGGATCGGACCAATTAAGACTACGGTATGTTTCATCATCGTATCCTTAAATGGGGAGACACGATTATGTGTCTACACTGATATAAATCATTTTAAAATCATTCTATATCCTACTAGTACGTCCAAGTTATGAGACCGAATTGGATTATAACAAAAATCAAGAACATTGTAATTATAAACTCTTTAGTTATATATATTAGGAGATCATCGTTTAGGAAAAGATAAAAAAAATTAAGACAAAACATTTCACCGTAATTATTCTCCCCTTTGGCCGGTGCCCCTAGTGAGAAAAGAGAGTCTTTTCTCTTCTTATTCTAGCAAACAAACATTGGATTATCGTTCGTTGCTTAGTGGACCAAGTAGAGGAACTATACTTGAATTTCTTGATCTTTCATACTTGGACGGTGAAGCATTAGCATAACATGGAAAATCACGCTACAAGGGTGTAATTTATAACTTATTGATTAGTATTTGACAAATTCATCATTGGACCTGCACACACAGGCCCACATCGGGGAAGACAGTGACCACACATAAGCCCGGATGAGGTTCCATCCTAAAACCAATTGGCAACAGGAGGAGTAGCCCATTAAGCTTATATGTTAGTCACTCTCTCTCTTTTTCTTCAATGTGGGACAAGCTCACATGTGGGTTAACACCTTAACACTCCCATCACATGTGAGCCTATCTGAAATAACACCCCTACATGGGGCAAACACTATTATTGGGCCCTCCCTATGTGGGAACAACAATGGGCCAGGATCGTCCTGCTCCATATCATGACAAATTCATCATTGGACCTGCACACACAGGCCCACATCGAAGAAGAGAGTGACCACACACAAGCCCAGATGAGGTTCCATCCTAAAACCAATTGGCAATAGGAGGAGTAGCCCATTAAGCTTATATGTTAGTCACTCTCTCTCTCTTTTTCTTCAATGTGCACTAGTACAAAATCGGTGATTTGCGTTGGATGCGAGGCGCCCATCTGCGTCGGATATGGGTCCGACGGCACAGGTCTCGACGCAGATCAGGATACAGGATCTGCGTCGGACAACGACGCGACGCAGTTGATTAGCTATCTGCGTCGGACCCTGCCTACCATGCGACGCAGATGGGAAGGCGCCAAGCGACAGCAGCCCAGCAAGCCTAGACTCATCTGCGTCGCACATTGCTAACATGCGACGCTGATGAGTGCTGCCAAGCCATGCCAGAATGCTGCCCTTATTTTACACTAAAACAGTGATTTGCGTCGGACATAAGTCCTCATCCGACGCAAATGGCTTCTTTTTTTTAAAAGAAAAAATTAATTTCATGAGTCATAAATTACAGAAAATCAATTGAAATTTCAACAAAAAAATTAAACACTAATTACAAAAAAAAACAGTAGAAGAACTAGAAGTGGTGTTTTTACATTGAGTAGAAGTGGTGTTTTTTACAAACACTAATTACAAAAAAAATACAGAAATCACAGAAATCAGTCCATAGCATCTTTGATAATTCCTTCTTCGACATCGCTACCTCGGTTTTCTTTGCTACTACACGAAATTCAGATGGTAGAATTCTTCTTCCTTGCTTTCCTTCATTGACGCATTTCGTCGAACATGTTGAAGGCAGAAAAGAAGACAACTAAAAAATTGAAGTACAAAATTAAAGCGCATTATCAAAAAAAAAAATTGCTCAATTACAAGATCTACGCACAATTGCAGCAAGTTCAAGCTAAATCGCACCGCATAAACACAACTTTTCTCGCAAAATTCCACCAATTTTTTTTAAAAAAAAAACTCATAAAAAAACGAAGAACTAAAATTAAACACAGAGAAAAGGAGATCTCTGACCTGAAATCCTCAATTGAGCAAGTGAAGATGATCAATGATGAGAAAATGAAGAGAGGAGGCCATTTTCCTCGTTTCTAGCCTCTGCTTCTTCTTCCTGTTGCGGCTGCCATTTTTTACCGTAATTAAGTTTTATCTATTCTGTGTTAGCAAGTAAGTAACTCGTCAATGGAGTTTTCTGCTTTCTGATGAGAAAAATCATCGGATCTACGCAACGCTCTACTGTCGAATTTCAAGAATTGTGAAGCAAATTCTCTCTCTTCCTCTATTTTGTCATCGACTTGTAAGAATTGCCCTTCGCCGCCGAGAGTGAGAGATCGAAAATCCGCCAACAGCAGCCGAAACAACAGCACTCCTCTCCAAAAATCCTATATGCAGAAAATCGCACACACAAAAAACCCCAAATAAAATCAATCAAAACCCTAAAAATCACCATACTTCAAATCTTAACAAAATTACAGAGAGAGTAAAAGTACCAAAATCGAACTTAGAAAACGAATTGAGGAATAAACGGCTGGAATTATTTGGATTTGGGGAGAGAGAGAGGAGTTGGAGAAATAGAACGGCTGGTGTGGTGAATGAGAGATTAGGTTTGAATGTCCAAAAAATATAAAATGGGCTAACATCATTTGCGTCGGACGGGCCCAAATGTCCGACGCACATGACTTACTGATCCAAGTCTTCAGTTTTTAGACGAAAACGATCTGCGTCGCATCCAGTTAGCATGCGACGCAAATCATGGGATCCAGCCATATACTGTCATTTTTTGCGTCGCACGTTCTCTTATGTGCGATGCAAATAGGCTATTCCTTAGCATTTGCGTCAGTGCTTCTAGCGTGCGACGCACATAGACTGACACAAATTTGCATTTCTCTACTAGTGGTGGGACAAGCTCACATGTGGGTTAACACCTTAATAGTATTAGTTTATATCTTTATTTTATGCATGGGATCTTGGTTAATTTGATGCTAGAATACAATTTTCTAAAATTTCGCTAATAGCATTAAGCTCCTACAATAACGACATACCACAAGGATAATTTTGTACATGAATTCACATCACACTCGAGTGTATGCATGCAGCCTCTCCCCTTCTCCACCTATGTGCTCATGTGCAGAGCTCATAATAATAGGAGGAAAATATTAGTAGTATATATACCATGTTTTAATTACACTCATGTATATGGCAGTGGCGGATCCAGCGTGGGTTCAGTGGGTTCAATTGAACCCACGCGGATCCGGGAGAAAAACTAGACGAGACTGGAAACTGAATAATGGATATATACAAAAAACACGCATAGCTATGACAGAGATACCAGTTTGGCCCAGTGGTAAAGTGTGCGTGCAAGGTGAGAATTTGTGTGTTGGGTCGCAGGTTCGATTCTTGACGGGAAGTTTTATTTCATTTCATTCTTTTTCTTTTTTCCCTCCCTTTGTCTTATGTTATATTTTCATTTCATTCTTATTCTTTTTTCCCTCCCTTTGTCTTATGTTATATTTTCATTTGTCATTATTTTTTCTTTTTTTCCCTCCCTTTGTCTTATGTTATATTTCATTTGTCATTCTTTTCTTTTTTCCCTCCCTTTGTCTTATGTTTTATTTATATGATATGCAATGAGAAGTGTGTTAAAATGTGAAGGATTAATGTTATATATTTTTACAAATTTTATATGTACATTTATAAATTAAAAGTGCAAATATTAATTTTTTACATGGAAGAATTTTTATACGTCACTTCTAAACAAAATTCTTGGCAGAGCTCAATATCACCCAAAATGCAAAGATCTTATTATTGTGGTCGTGTTGTTTGTTCTTAATTAGTCAATTTATATTTCACATTTGTGCTAGTTGCTAATATTTTTTTTTTCATATTTCATATCATAGATATATAGTTATTTTTTTGTAATCAAGAATGGAAGCTCCGCTAAGTATAACTGTTGAAAATTTTCCGTTAAAAAAATGTAACTCTAGAAAGTAATATGTAATTTAGAATTTATGTTCGAATAACTCCGAACCCACGTGGCTCAATTCCTGGATCCGCCACTGGTATATGGTGATCAGGAGTTCATTATCTCAATTCCCAATAATCAAATTTGTGAAGTGACATACCCTATGACATGAAGAAAATTATTGTGCCATTTGGGTGGCAGGTTTGGTAAAACATAATGAGTTAAGGACCAATAAAATTATATTACAATAATGTTGTGATGCTAAGGGTAAGAAATGGAATAAACAAGAATTTAATGGCTAAAAGTCATTTATAGCTAGCTTTAAGCTGTTATAATGCTAAACTATCTAGGTACAGAGAATTAATAGCTATAAAGCACTGCCTAAAACGATGAATTAGAAAATAATAATTGGGTGATACCATTGTAAAGCTATGAAAACTACTAGAAATCCAATTAGAATTCACCAGGTGTTGTGTACTTTCTTCTTATATCAAACCACACTACCATTTTAAGGTGATTCAGCCACGCTTAACTGATATCAAATCTTTGGTTAAATAAAATAATCAGATGCTTTAATCTTTGCAATATAGGAGCCAGTAAAGATAGAAGGCTGTGAATATGGGACGCTTATTACGTCACTATGAAACAGGTGGTTCGTGTATGTTGATTTTTTCCTCAAAACAGATTTTCCATCAATGGATGTTTCATTGCCAAAGACCAAAACTATCACCACTTCACAAGATATTTCTGTTTGTTAGGGGGATCAAGCCAGTACATATTGGTGAATCAAAGATTCACAGGAGTAGTTAAGACGGAACAATTTTACGGCTTTAAATTCCGAATCTATCTATATCTATTTTTCATTCATATAAAACGAAAATAAAAAGGAAAATTGGATTCTAATAATCCAACCTTTAAGCGGTCTTCTTAAAACAGTCTCACTTATAAGATATTTTTGAACAATCCAACCTTTTGATGTTATCTTCTCATAATGGTCCCTGGTGACTTGTCACACTAGATAGGGAGGTGAAGGGGAGGAGAGAGAAATGAGTAGGAGGAGGGAAAAAAAATTACGGAAGTTCGGCGTCACAGCCACTGCGACCAGTTATAAGAAGATATCAGCAAAAGGTTGGATTGTTCAAAAATATCTTACAAGTGGGACTGTTTTAAGAAGACTGCCTAAAGGTTGGATTATTAAAATCCAATTTTCCAAATAAAAATTGTTACCTGATGAGCTAGCAATTGATATGCACATGTATCATCTACATAATGAAATTGCCAAATGCCAACGTTGCATTGATCTGCACACGTGTCATTTTCAGAGATCTAATATAATATAGATGTTTAAAGAGAGTACTTAACTAGTTATAGTGTTTCTATAATAAAACGTTATATGATGTTATTACTTGTCGAAAATAAAGAAATCGTATCATATTATATGCCCTTAGTTACTACATGGCTAAACAAAGATATTGGTGATCAAGAACAAATCTTATCTCGCAAATTTGATATATTACGAGAAAAGCATTAAATTACTCCATCAATCATACTATACATCCTTTGATTTCTTAATTCCTGATTTAATTACCCATTAATTGAGGACTTAGTCTTAAGGTAAACCTCTTGTTCCGGTATGAAACAGGTGTCGACCTTCAAGTAAGTCCGCGAAGAATGGAGTGGGCGTCCGCTAGTGAACAGTTGCAAGGAAGCAAACGTAAACTACCCTCAGGGGGTGCAAGGAAACCCCTCCAACGATCAAGTCAGAGATATGTCCGTGAACAATTTAGAGAGAGAAAGTAAAGAGATCAGGGAGAGAGAGAATGCAGAATAGTATGAAATGGTTATTTATAGTAGTATTATTCCTCTAATAGGATGTCTAATCCTTGTCCACGTGTATGACTGTGATGAGTCCGACATAGTAAAATATTCCTATATTTTGTCTTATTAGGTGACCGCTAGCACTGTTGTCGGATTTCTCTTGGAACTGATCTTCATCGTCGTGTGACGGTCGCGTCTCAATATAATGCTCGCAGACACGTGTGCATGTCCGTAAGCATACTTGGGTACTACCCATACAACTAGCCCCAAGCATCATTGGGGGTCTTGGCCACTAATGATGTTGTGTTGGACGCGAGCGAATATGTCGTACTTGGTACGTTTTTTGAGGGTTGGTGTCCTTGATTACCACGTGTCGTCTTGGGAAGTTGAAAAATTTCGAAAATGATTAATCATTACCTTTCCGGAAATCCCACCCATTTTTTGATTGGGGTTGTGCATACATATGACACTTGGCACGAATATGAGAGAGGAGTTGAAAGGATAGTGAATCTCAGCCGTCTGTTTGACGATTTGTGTCATTTTTTACTTCGATCCTTCAACTTCCTCTTCCTTACTTAAGTTTTCTCTGGATTTCCGAAGAACTTCCTTCATAACCGAAAATTTTATTGCTCAACACTTCCACTTTCTTTCCTCAAATTGCTCAAAAAAAGTTGCTCGAATCACTTTTCATTACTTGCCGGACCTTGTGCTTCACATTTTTTCACTGTTCTTGGTCTGGGTCTTTTGTTGGTTTGAAGTTCGTGACTTCCGGCCTTTTTTTCGATCAAGACTTGATCTTTCTTCTGTTATTTGCTCGGAAATTCTTGACCTTCAATTATTTCAGTGGACTTTTAGGCTTTGCTAGAGTGTTTCGCTCTACTCATGCGACAGTTATAAAAAGTTTTCGTTTTTCCGGTGAGTTTTTCCGTTTCCAAGTATTCCTTTTTTCTCCCTTTTTGCTGCCTAAATTCTTTTTCTTTTCTTTTTTCCTTCAAAGATGTCGGACACATCTGATAGTCAAGATACTCCAAGTAGTGTATTTATGACCGAGAGTGACCCTTCTTCCCCTTTGACCGCCAATAACGAACAATCCTCGTTAGAGTCTAGCCTTGGAGGGATAAAGACTAGGCTTTTAGCGGATATTCCCTCACTACTGAGAGGGAGAAAGAGTATAGATCTAAGTTCCTTAACGATCTGTCAACACCTGAGCAACATAACTTAACTATACGATATTTGTCCGCTAGCCAAAGTGGAGATAAGCAAACGTTAAGGGAGTTAAGACATTAAATTCAGGTTAGGAGGATTGTTAGGAATCCGCCTCCTGATGCTGTTCTCAGACTTGACGTTCCTCCTCAGAGAGCTTGTTTGGTTTGTGTAGACACCAAAATTTGAACCCCTGTTCTGGATAAAAAATTTAAATAAAGATTTCTTAAAAGAACTAAAAATAACGAAGTCGTCATGTATCATGGAGCGTGCGCCCTGCCAAAGGCACGTTCCGCCTTAGAGCGCGAGTTTCATTCTGTAATACTACCTCCGTTCTTTTTCTATTGCAACAATAGAGTTTTCACGCTTGCCAATGCACAACTTTAACTATTAATATCTTTAATTATGTTTTAATAAAAATTATACAAATTTGATATTTTGAAAGAATAAATCGAGACGAATCCAACAAGATCCCACATGACTATATTTTTCCTTACGTAAAAATCACAAGAGATAGTGAAAGGGTGGTGAGTGAATAGTGCAAAAATCTCATTGTTGCAATAGAAAAAGAACGGAGGAAGTATGAGTTTTCCGTTTTGCGTTTAAATCATACGATTTTGGTTTAAACACGTAATTTTTGCGTAAGTCGTAGTCAATTACTACAACCATCGATTTTAATTAAAAGATTTGTTGTAGCATTGTGCTCGTCTTTACTAATTTGATGAGTTTTTATTAATTATTTTAAGTTAGTTTTTCGAAAAACGAAAAAACGAGTTGCGTTGAGGCGCCGGAGTTTTACTCGTCTCTCAAAAACTGGTGGTAATCAGTTTCTTGATGATCAAGTCATTGCCCACTAGTCACTTTCATTTGTCCATTGGATGAAGAATATATAAGAATGTATTCTTTAACCACCAATCACATCCTTTTATCCATTGGTTAAGGAATAAGAATTGTGAAAAGGAGTAAGAATCGTAATCAAAATCTAAGGTGTAAGTGGCGGAGCCACTTGGTAACAAGGGGTAGCACATGCTACCCCTAAATTTTTTTAAAAGAAAATTTATTTTAGCTACTGCTTTAGTGGTCGCAAAAATTTAGCTACTGTTTTTCGCGGTCGCGAATAGTTTTAGCTACCGCTAAAGCGGTCGCAAACTGGTGTGGGGATCCTTTTTCATAAGTTCTGATGGCGTGAGGAGTACTACACAGTTGAATTTATTTTTCCAAATGGTTTGTTAGTATTTGGTGGAAAGATATTAAACTCTTTCCATCTTGAGAGTGGTAGCAATGGAGGTCTTAATGTTGATGGTGAGGGCAGGATGAAATTCGGATTGTGTAGCCATGAGGAAGAAGAAGGAAAGTGCGAGGAAGGAGGAGGAGTGGGGCGTTGGAGGCCTAATATCATGAAGTAACTGATTGTTTCCTTTGATTCGTTTGGTTATACAACAGTAATGACAAAAGTCAAGCTACAAATCAGGAATGCTCAGTGGCGGATCCAGGATCTGGCCCACGTGGGTTCGGAGTATTTCGAAAAAAAATATGAGATAAATTAAATCAAAATTAGAGTTGCTTATGCACTAGGAATTACTCTCTCCGGTTTTTTTTAGTTTGCCCGAATCTTTAGGCACAAAGTTTTAGGAGAAATATGTATGTCTGTCATAGAAGGAAAGAGAAAATATTATTTTATTGGCATATTGTATCGAAGTTAATGTTGTGGGTCAAGAAAAGTAGAGTGAGAAAATAAAGATAATAATAAACAATTTGTGACGCCATTCTAAAAATTGAAAAAAAGTGGGTAAACTAAGAAGGGACAACCAAAAAAAGGAAACTCACTAATAAAACCAGAGTAAGTATATAACACTTATTTAAGTAATCGAAAACATAGATGTACAAAAGGACAATTAAATCCTCAACTTCTGGTACTTAAAAACAATTAAGAAACAGAATTCTGATGTGAATAATCCATTTTTATTTTCAAGTTTTGGGATGGTTTTCATAATAATTCAAACTCTTTCTCTTTTTTGCCGTCACAACGTCACTTGTATATTTTGTATAGGAAATTGAAGAGTTCGTATTACTCTAATAAGATAGTACTCGAACTTAGGTATTTTTCATAATAAGCGAAATTGAGATTATAATAAGAAGATGAGAAAAAATGGGGTTAATTGGGGTGAAAATTTTCAAGAGATAAATGATGAAAAATGTTCTACAATATTTTAAACTAGAAGAAAACTAAAATAAAATTAAAAAGTAGCTCTACCTGGATCAAAAAGAGAAAACAGAAGTAAAGTTGCATATTAGAAAACCAAAATATTAAATGAAGAAAACAAAAGCTGAAAAGCTCTCCCTAGACTTAGGAATCGAACCCGCGTGAATTCAATGAGGGTTGTAAATATGCGGCCCATCAAACCATTGAACCAAACATTAAAACAGTGATATAGCGCGGCGCAGGAAGCTTATAACGGGTTCTTTTATCTCGATTTTTCGTCGTTTTCCTTCTTCTTCCTCTCCAGATTTTTGTGGGTTCAGTTGAACCCACTGAACCCACGCTGGATCCGCCCCTGGGAATGCTCACTAATCATATGCAAAGAATATTATCTATCTAAATATAAAAGATTTACAAGATTAATTACATAATCATGAACAAGTATCAAAACTCCCATATAATACACTTTATTAACATTGTTATGTATTATGTTTATTTAATAATAACTCTTGGGGAATTCTCAATGATACCTTTCTATATTTTACTTTTTTCCAATGGTATACAAAAAATCTAATTGGATTATCAGTTGTACCCTTCTACTAATGACTAATTATGTACATCACACTAACAATAATTAAACGTTCACCAAAGAATATATATAATTCAATATATAGCTCTTTCTCAATGGGTTTAATTAATGTTAATTATACTCTCAAAAGAAATACTTTCTCCTTTTTTTACTTGTATATTAAAATATGACACAAGTATCTAGGAGAGGTCAGAGATAGAAAGAGATTAGAAGGGACCCTTATATGCTAGGAGAGATAAAAAGCGGATATTTCCAAAAATGGCAATTTTTTTAAGTTCTATACTCCTAATTTAGTGTTTAGACTCGTGAATTTATGCATTTATGAATTGTGTCAATTTATAGTTTTTAATGAATTGAGAATTTATACTTATAGATTTTTGATTTTGTAGTGAATCTCTAATGTGACTTGTGAATATTTGAATAATAATAGATGCCCTGTGATGTTGTGAATTTGTGACTTGATGTAAGGTTGATTTATTTAGTATTAAAATGTTCAACTATAATTCGAGTAAGAAAATACTAAATGAGTTGATAATTTGTGAATCTTTTGTATTTTTATCTTTAAAATTATGAAGAGAAAACAACATAGTAATATCTTAGGACATTTTTTGTTCTAGAGGGGCACCTAATGAAAACGTGGATAGATTTTTTTTGGTGTGAGATATAATCCCGATATTACGCTACCCCTAACTCTAACCTGGATCTGCCATTAGGTGTAAGAGCCCAAAGATCTGATTTCCTTCGGTAAATCTAGGTCGTGCGCCGAGCGCACCATGCCCGCGTCCAGCACAATCTTTTGCTCTCCGCATAGTTGCCCAATTAGCTTTACTTTCACGTTTTTCGATGCACTTTCATGTTTTAGGAAGTATTTAGGAAGAGAATATTGATTGAAAATCTGATTTTGTTTCATTAGTGTAAAGATCAAAATCAAATTTAAAGAGAATAATAATATTTGAATTTTCAATAAATTTAATGATGTAGGAAGATTTGATGATGTAATTAGGATGATGTAAGATGGTAAAAATCAGATTTTTTGGGTGAAAAATCTAATTTTTTACCTCTTTCAGATCCTAATTCCCTACTTCATTTTTCCTATAAATACCCCCTTGATCAACAACTTGAATTCCACCCAAGACAACTTCAATCCCACTCAAAACAACAAAAACACAAAACACTTCATTCTCCATATTTCCTTCCACCAAAAACCTCATCAAGTGAGAAAAAGAAAGCAAAAATTAAAATTATAAAAGTGATTAGTAAGTAAGAAGTTCATCAAAGAAAAACACAAAAAAAGTTTTAGTCAGTACTAATCAAGTGAATTTAGAACCTCACTTAGAAATTAAGAAAAAAAAGTAGAAGTCTTTGCAAAGGAAGTGCATCATTGAGTTAGCAATGAAAAATTAAGTTCTTGTTTTTTTAATTATCTCCTTAATCACATACTAACTTTCTCTTGTTTTCTCTTATCAATTTTTTTATTTTTAGAGTGATTTGGGTATGTGGAAGTCCTAATAGGTTTCCAACATTAAATCACCCCACCTAGAATAGTCAACTCTAATGGGAAGACTCTTAGGAAATAAGTTTTTATGTGATTTTTCTTAACCAAGTTGTTAATCACCAAAAAAACATTTTTTCACAAAAATTTAAGTAGAATTGTGCTTAAACATATCCATAAAAAGAAAATCTGATGTTGTAATTATGGTCTGATTTCATTTTCGTACTTAATTTTATTTTTTGTCTGTATTATGTAAATATTTTTTAGGATGTAATATTTTTGATATGAAGTTCGAGATGTTTTCAGCAACTGGGCGGACTTTCTTAAAAATGAATTTTGTACAGTTAATTAAAATTCATACAAAATTATTGTGAAAAACTTATCTTGTTTAGAACCATGGAACCGTGTTCTTTCAATAAAGTTCAAATTAAACGTATTTAGCTAAAACTAGTGTTCATATGAATTTTGTACAATTTTATCTAATTTTTATAGAATTGTTCATGAAAATCACCAAATTCCAAAATACTGATTTTTTCTTCAATTAAGGAAATAAATAAAAAAAGGTCTTAAATATCACTAGTACATAATTCACGTTTTGCGTCGGTCTATTTGCGTCGTATGCACGAAGACCTGACGCAAATAAACGATTTGCGTCGGATATCATAGAAGGTGCGACGCAAATAAGCACAGGATATGAATTGCGGAACCATTTGCGTCGCATGGCTTTGAGGACGCGACGCAAATAACCCCACTATTTGGGTCGGATATCACAGACCTTCGACGTAGATGATGATTTGCGTCGCGTGCTTTGTAGGTGCGACGCACATGAGCAAGAAGGGCTCCCAGCTCCACTGCTGTAGGCGTGCTTTGTAGCCTACTATCTGCGTCGCATGTTTCTTCTGTGTGACGCAAATGATGTAGCTATCTGCGTCGCATGTTTGAATGGTGCGACGCGGATGTTGTTGGCCCAAATCTAAAATTAAAACTGACTTCTCAAAAATCGCACTCCTCTAAAAGCCGATGACTTAAAAGAAAATGAAAATTACGTCGCGTGGGATATGTGTGCGATGCAGATAAGCTCACTATATGAAATGCCCACTTTAATTCCCAATTTGCCTCTCAGTCGTTTTCCATCTCTAACCTAATCTCTCTCATTCTCAACTCAACTCTCATCTCTCTCAACTCTCATCAACCCGTTTGTTCTTGAAGATTATGGATGACGAATTCTGCAACTACAACGCCGGTGACTTTCAGTCTCACTCTCCGCCGACTTTCGGTCTCACTCTCCAGCGACTCATCACTCTAATTCGTCTCCGTTCGTTTTCTTCTCCACCGGCGCACCACTCCAGTCCTAACACAAGGTATTCTCCTCTTTTTTCTTTAATTTCTCTAAATTCTTTAGGGATTTTATTTAATTTTTAGGATTTTGAAGTGTAATCTTTATTTTTTCTGAAATATTATGGAAATGAAAGTTTGATTTTACGATTCTTATTTCTTTCTCCTCTTTTTGTCAAATTATTCAACTTTGTCCTAATTTTGCTTTCTTTTTCTTCTCTGGTGTTTTGCAGGAGATTCAAGGCTTTCAACTTGAACCTGATACAATTCAGATCTCGTGTTCTACCTACCGAAATTCACGTAATTGTTTTTGTGTCGATCTGATTCGCAGGAGGAAGAAGAATTAGGTTCAATTTTTTATATGTTAGATCTGATTTTTTTTTAGGTTCAATTTTTTTAGAATTAGTTCGATCTGATTATGTTTTTTTGTATTTTAGATCTGATTCTGTCTTTTTGTATGTTAGAAGAATTAGGTTCAATTTTTTTAGGTTCAATCTCTTGGTATTTTCACTTCAGATTTCATTCTTGTTATATTTCGTTCCTGTATGCCTGGATAGGTGAGTTTATTTTTGTTTAACAAAAATTAAGCATTTGCGTCGGACTTTGTGTTTTATGTGACGCACATTGACTTTTTTTTAAAAAAAAATGGTTGATTTGCGTCGGACTTTGTGTTATATGTGACGCAAATGCTGCTCATCTGCGTCGCACTCAGCTTGCCATCCGACACAAATAGCTATTAGCTGCGTCGTGTCCTTATCCGACGCAGATTATGTCAAACTATCTGCGTCGAGACCTGTGCCGTCGGACCCATGTGCGACACAAATTGGGGTCTGGAGTCCGACGCAAATCAATGATTCTGTAGTAGTGTATGTTCAATTCACGTGAAAATTTCCATTCTTGTCCTATAAAGTGTCTATAATGCTCATACCCAAATTCACATCAAACTCAATTCATTATGTTGGGTTTCATAGAACATGTTAGATGAAAGTCCTGTTTTGACCGATTTTAGTATAAAATTCACCATAATTCGAGCTATCACTAAAAGCATGTCAAATTTTGACAAAACATAAAGAACTCACGGACCTATCCATAGGCATATCGCATGATCAATTTTATGCTTTGTATAAGAAAGTTATGAATTTTATAAGTCAGTCAAAGAACAAAAGTTTAATCTGGAAAGCTGAAATAAAGTGGTTAACTAAATTTTCATAAAAAAATATTTTCTTTTCATACGAAAATGATAATTAAAGGTCATTAAATTTTAAGTTCCTCTTAAAATGACTCATTTTTATTATGTAAATAAAAATCAATAAAAAGCCTCGTAAAAAATCAAATTAAGCAGCGCAGCTTCTGCTCCAAACGCCAACTTAAACGGATTTTCTCCATTTGCCTCTTTCTCGGTTGTTCTGTTTGCCCATAAGACCGCTAGAACCATATCTGCCCAAGCTCCTTTAAACTCATCAGGCTTCTTTATAAGAGCATTCAAAATTTGCTTATTCGCGGCCTCTGCTTGGCCATTGCTCTGAGGATGACAGACAACCGAGAAGGCAAAGTTCACTTTAAACTGCGACAAGAATGCTTTTATCGGACGACATTTGAATTGGACGCCATGATCAAACACGATTGTTGTCGGATTGACAAACCTTGTCATATATTCTGCCAAATGAATTTCCTAACCTGGCTTGCTTTTATTTTTGTTGTCGGCTCTGCTTCGATCCACCATTATAAAATAATCAATGCCCACAATAAAAAAATTTCTTCCCCCTATAGCTGCTGTGAAAGGTCCCCATATATCCATCCCGCACTGAGCAAATGGTATTAGACATAGTATGGGCTGAAGATCGTTGGCGGGCATGTTGATGACGTGAGCAAATGTTTGACATTTGTCACACTTTTTCACATAACTCTGAGCATCCGCCAACATACTTGGCCAGTTGAACCCTGCTCTCAAAGCTTTCAATGCCATAGCCTTTCCCCTATATGGTTTCTACAAATACCCTCGTGAATTTCTTCCAGTATTTTGCCGGACTCCTATGCCGTTGCACATTTCAACAGAGGCAGACTGAATGACTTTTTGTGCAACTCATTCTGGTAGATTACATACCAACTGACGTGCCGTTTCAGCTTCTTGGCTTTCATAGCATTCTCAAGGAGTGTCCCCGTTAGCTTATACGCTACCAGATTACTATACCACTCTCCATGTTGGTTAATGTTGTTGACGGTCACAACTTTTTCTGCAATGCTTTTTTCTTTGAGGACCTCCACCATAACAGACCTATATATATATTCAATGAGTGGGAACTTGATAGTTTAGACAATGCGTCCAGTTTCGTGTTCTCGACCCTTAGAATGGCATGAACCTCAAAATGATCCAACTAGGCTATCAACTCTTTAACCTTTTCCATATATGTCTGCATATTGGATTTTCGGACTTCAAATTCCCCTATCAACTGTCCATTAACAAGCTTTGAGTTTGTTTTCAACGACACACTCTTTGCCCTAGCTCTTATGCACATCCTCATCCCAACAATGACGGCCTCATACTCTGCTTCGTTATTGGATGCATGGAAAGTGAGCTTGATGACGTACTCAAAGCTATTTCCTTCCGGACTTGTCACTACAATGCCAGCCCCTGATGCGCTCACAGCAGATGAAGCATCAACTTCTAGCAACCATGTTTCCTTCTCAGTCTATTATTCTTCCTCATAGGATGCTTCAACAATCAAATCTGCTAGGGCTTGTGCCTTAATGGCAGTCCTGGGCTTGTACTGGATGTCGTACTCAGATAACTCCACTGCCCATTTCAAAAGACGGCCTGAACTGTCTATATCTGTAGAGCTTTTTCCAATGGCTGTTTTTTCCAAACTTGTATCGGGTGACTGTTAAAATAAGGCCTTAGCTTTCTCGGATAAATTATCACGGCCAGAGCCATTTTCTCAATCAGTTGATGACGACTTTCTTGCCCATTAAGAATATAGCTGACAAAGTAAAGAGGATGATGTATTTTCTCCTTCTCAGCCAACAAATCGGGCGCAACAAGTTTAGGTGAGGGCAAGATATACAATTGTAATACATCGCCCGTTTCTAGCCTTGAGATTGTTGGCATGCTTTTCAAATGCTCCTTGACCGCCAGGAAAGCTTCACTCTGCTCCTCTCCCCATTCAAAATTCTTAATTTCCCTTAGCAACGCAAAGAAGGGTAAAAAAAAGCCTTGTCGGCAGTTTTGGAGATAAAGCGAGTCAGAGCCGCCATTCTGCCCGTCAATGTCTGAATGTCTTTGACAGTTTTCGGTTATGCTAGGTCAACAATAGCACGAACTATATCTGGGTTCGCGTCTATTCCCCTCTTACTTACCATAATCCCAAGAACTTCCCGACTCTTTTTTATGAGGTTCGGCCCTTGGACCTCAGGGGTCCAAGGGCGAACCCCAAAATGCTCAGCAATGGCGGTAATCAAACCGCCCACAATAATCGACCCACGTCCGTGAGTCTTTGGGGTGCCTGCCCTTTGGAGATGTTGGGCAAGCATCAAAGGTTTGTTCTGCTTCCTAAGTTTCCATAGGTAAGAACCTATGATAATTAGTTCAGACTGACTTATTTTTGAGTTGTCCTTCCTTCCAAAAATAGTGTTCCCCAAGAACTTACGGAAGTAACGGATAGCCGATTGGTGGATAAGTGAGTCATTCGCGTTTTTAGCTTCGTATGTTTTTGACCCACTTATCTTGCACCAACAATTAAAAACATTGAAGGAAGATGTGGGAATGGTGCTCTGCTCAATTTTTAAGCCAAAAATGTCTGCAAAATCGGAAATATCCATAGAGCGAGCAACAGTCCCTAACCTGAAATGGAGAACGACCTTCAACTCCAATTGAGCATTGTAGCCGTTTCTCCTGTTACCTCCAAAGCGCTAAGAAACTCAAGTGTTATGCATCTATAGGTTTTCTTTCTCATTGCCAACAATTTTTCCATATGTAATCCATTTGCAATATTATTAACATCCCCCCGTATTCCCCACAATGAAAGCAATGATTCATCAACAAAGCGGGTTGGAGCAAATTCCTTAATCTTAAGAGCTTGAAATTTATTAAGGTGTTCTAAACTACCAAACTCAATTAAAGGAAATTCGGGATCTTGAAACTCACTGAGGGCATTAAGCCCCGAGACGTTTTCCTCCGATGGTCCTTGCGATTGGTTACTTGAGCTTGCTTCCCCCGCTTGTCTAGACCTCTTTGATGTCCTCCTCTCCATTTGTTGAACCACTTGTTGCTCCAAAAATCAAAATCCAGTAACTAGGTAAGGTGGGTGAGAAAAAGTGATTTTTTTTTTGTTTTTTTTAGTTTTTAGTGAAGGAAATGGAGGGGGAATGAGGTTTTAGGAAGAAACTGTGAAGAAATTTGAGTGGCAATGGATGATTTTGTGAGTTACGGTAAATTTGTGAGAGAGAAAATGGTGGGAAGTGAGTGAAGATATGATTTTTGGGGAAGAAAAAGCTGAAATTTATGAAGGAAATGAGATGCAGATGAAGATTTGTGAGAGATTTGAAGTTTTTGAGTGGTGATGAGTGATTTGAGTGAGTTTTGGAGAGTTATGATTTGAGGATGAATGGGGGTTTGAGAGAGATGAGAGGAGGAAGAAGATGAGAGAGTGAAAAATGGGGAATGAGGTAAAGAGGCACGTTTTTTTTACAAACTCCAGTAGCGACCCGGGCGGGTCTGCCAACCCGAGTGCTCGAGTGAAAGTGACCCGGGCGGGTCAGGCTGCTGCTGCCGTTTTTTCTTACTCTCCCACGATACTAACTCGGGCGGGTGCCTTCACCCGAGCGGTCGGGTCAAGCAACCCGGGCGGGTCGAAGGACAACCCGAGCGGGTCTGGTGATCAGAAAATTTTCTACTTTTTGCGCGGAGCGACTCCGGTGAGTCAGATGACCCGGACGCTCGGGTCAGCTCCTTTGCCTGTTTTTTTTCTCTCTTCTTCGCCTCTCCTTGCTCCAAAGCTTACCCAAAATCAATCCTAAGCACACAAAAATCATAAAATCACCACAACAAGTAATCCACAAGTCACAATACTATATGAAAATCCATCATTCCAAAAGTAATAAAATCAAATGAAATGAAGTAAATAAAGATAAGTAAGAAAAAGGGGTTGCCTTCCGCTAAGCGCTTATTTCAAGTCACTAGCTTGACTACCATGAGTTTTCATTCAACGAGAGGGGGTAGTCCTCAAGAGCATTAGAATATGCATCTTGAATAGGTGCACCATCATAATAGATCTTGAGATTTTGCCCGTTCACCTTAAAACACCCTTTTGCGTCATTGCATATTTCAACCGCACCATGAGGGAATACTTGTTGCACGGTAAATGGACCGCTCCACCTAGATTTTATCTTACCCGGAAACAACCTCAACCTTGAGTTGAACAAAAGAACCTTGTCACCAACTTTGAACTCCCTCTTAATGATTCGTTGTTCATGCCAAGCCTTTGTTCTCTCCTTGTACACTCAGGCACTCTCATAAGAATCCCTCCTAAGCTCCTCAAGCTCATGAATAGCAAGCATCCTTCTTTCACCCGAGGCTTGAAGATCAAAATTTAAAGCCTTGATGGCCCAATAAGCTTTATGCTCCAATTCCACGGGCAAATAATACGATTTCCCATAAACAAGCTTGTGTGGTGTCATGCCAATAGGGGTTATGTAGGTCGTGCGGTAGGCCCAGAATGCATCATCCAACTTGGAATACCAATCCTTTCGAGATCGGTTCACCGTCTTCTCCAAAATAAGCTTGACCTCTCTATTTGATATCTCCGCTTGACCACTAGATTGAGGGTGGTAAGAGAGACCCATTTTGTGATGCACCCCATACTTAGCAAGAAGGGCTTTGAATGATTTCTTGGCGAAGTGTGATCCCCTATCACTAATAATAGCTATTGGAACTTCGAAACGGGAGAAAATCACCTTCTTGAATAGCTTCACAACTACCTTAGCATCATTTGTAGGGGAGCCAATTGCTTGAACCCATTTAGAAACATAATCAACCGCTACCAAGATGTAGCGGTTACCATGGGAGGAGGGAAAAGGTCCCATGAAATCAATCCCCCACACATAAAAAATCTCCAACTCCAAGATGCTTGTGAGGGGTAATTCATGCCTCTTTGAGATATTGCCAACTCTTTCGCACCGATCCCAAGCCTTGACAAATCCCCAAACATCCTTGAACATGCTTGGCCAAAATAATCCACATTGCAAGATCTTTGCCACAGTTTTGTCAGTTCCCATATGAGCACCGCATGGGGATGAATGGCACATCCCTGCTGTTACATCTTTAATCTCATCATCTGGGAGACATCTCCGATAAATAACATCCACCACCCTCTTAAACAAGTATGGGTCCTCCCATACATAGTGATTGGCCTCATGCATGAACCTTCGCTTTTGTTGGTAGCTAATGTCATTTAGTATGACCCCACTAGCATGGAAATTGGCAAAGTTCGCAAACCAATGAGCATACATGGCCTTCATGGCATAGAGGAAGTCATCTTGGAGGGAATCATTGATAGGAGGATCCATGCCTTGTGAATCATCAACGGGAAGGCGAGTAAGGTGGTCGGCAACCGAATTTTCGGTGCCCTTCTTGTCTTTGATTTCAATATCAAACTCTTACATGAGAAGTATCCACCTAATCAATCTAGGCTTGACATCCTTCTTGGTCATGAGATACTTGATAGCCGCATGATCAGTATACACCACCACTTTGGAACACACAAGATATGACCAGAACTTGTCAAAAGCAAACACAATTGCTAGAAGTTCTTTTTCCGTGGTGGCGTGTAGTTCCTTTGAGCTGAATCAAGCGTCTTGCATGCATAGTAGATCACATGTAGCTTTCCTTCTTTTCTTTACCCTAAGACGGCTCCCACTGCGCTATCACTTTGGGGGTGGAGATTAGGGCCTTTTTGAGAGTTTCAAAAGCATTCATGCAAATATTGTCAAAATTAAATTCAATGTCTTTTTGAAGCAAATTGGATAGGGGCTTTCAGATTTTTGAGAAATCTTTGATAAAGCGGCGATAAAAGCCCGTATACCCAAGAAAATATCTCACTCCCTTCACCGAAGTTGGGGGAAGCAATTTCTCAATAACCTCAATTTTAGCCCTATCCACCTCAATCCTTTTTTAGGAGATCTTATGACTAAGTACTATGCCATCTTCAACCATAAAATGACATTTTTCCCAATTAAGAACAAGGTTCATCTTTTGACATCTCTCTAAAACTTTTTAGAGGTTGGAGAGACAAATGTCAAATGAGGAACCTACCATGGAGAAGTCATCCATGAAGACTTCTATGGTTGATTCAAGCATGTCCGAAAAAATGGCGGTCATGCACCTTTGGAAAGTGGAAGGAGCATTGCACAATCCAAATGACATTCTTCAATAGGCGAAGGTGCCAAATGGACATGTGAATGTTGTTTTCTCTTGGTCATTGGGGTGAATGGGGATTTGAAATTAAAGAACCACGAATAACCATTCAAAAAGCAAAAATGGGTATGACCCGCCAATCTTTCAAGCATTTGGTCAATAAAAGGGAGTGGGAAATGGTGTTTCCGGGTGGCTTTATTCAACTTACGATAATCAATACACATTCGCCACCCGGTGACCGATATTGTGTAGATAAGCTCATCTTTGTCATTTTTAATGACGGTCATTCCTCCCTTTTTTGGGACAACTTGGACAGGGTTAACCCACCTACTATTCAAGACAGGGTAGATTATCCGCACCTCAAGGAGTTTTAGAACTTTCTTTTTTACCACTTCTTTCATGTTAGGACCATTGAGTGTAGAATTGACAATCACGTGGTAAGTCTCATTTTTCTGTAACACCCCGATAATTCTCTATTTTCCAAAAATACCTTTTTCATATAAAACTTAGAGAATTATCAAAGCATTATAGCCCGTGTGATAACGTATCGGCTTATTCAGAATTTTGCACCTGAAATAATAAATAACTTTGAAAATATAAATACTTAGTCAACCATAAGGTCAACTCCAAACCAAACCAAAAGTCAACCCAACTTAAAAGTCAACTATTCAAACCACAACTAAAATCACAATGATAAAAGTATTAAACAACTAAACACAAGCTCTCCACGAAAATCCGAACCCATGATGCATCATCTTCAGACCTGGAATGGTCGATGCTCTATTGATCCTGAGAGACTGCTCACCAAATAGGACATCACAGGATTAATAAGGCACAACCATGATCGACATACAGAAAAGCACGTAATCAGCAAAGTTGACTACTACATACTAAATAAAATATAAAACCTAACATGATACTAATAAACATTAACTCAATGATAAATAATAACATAAATAAAATAACAAACTATACTGAACCAGACTCCACAACCAATAGGTTAATTGATATTAAATTGAATAGGCAATGGATAGAGTTGTCCAAGCCAAACCAGTCTTTGTAGGCGTGTTTTATATTTCGCCTACGCGGGATGAGCGCGTATTCACTAGTGGAAAAAAACGTCAAGGGTTGCGGTCAAAATAGCCCTAAGGGTTGCGTTTTTGGCCCGCAGCCCTTGGTGTAGCAGCCTTTGGGCAAACAGGAAGAGCTGCGGTTTTTTACCACAACCCTTCACTCCCAAGGGCTGCGGTTGTGGGCCTAATCCACAACCTTTTTTAAACATTACCGCAGCCCTTGTGACCCAAAAATAATAATTTTTTTTTGCATTTTTAGTTCTAAATGATCCCCAAACAGTTATATATATATATAAGTATCATTTTCCATTGCAAATTATGTGTTTTATACAAATATAAGAAATTTACACCTTGTAAACTTAACAACTATCAGGCTAATCTCACCCTTCCACTCATGTATTAATGTAGTAGGTACACTCTTTCTCTCCCTGTAAAGTTAACAACTATCATGCTTCTGTAAACAAAAACCTCTGCAACACCTTGTATGGCATCATAACTTCGACAAAAATTAGTTTACAAACCGGGCGTAGAGGGTATCCATAAATGTTGAGCGTAGACAGGCTCCGAGAACTAGCTCCTTGTCTTGGATGGTGGTACTTACAGGAAGACCCAAAGTTGCAACTCCCAATCCTCATATAATACTACAATAATCCAAAACCCACAAAGATAAAACTTTACAATAACTTGCGGGCAGTACTAATAACTCGAACACAATCATACAATAAAATTGACAATCATACAAAATTTAATGGAAAAAATTGCATCTTACAGCGGAAGTAGAACGACAACGATCGGCATAACCATAAAAAAAGAGCAATGGGGAGTAGGGTGGGGGGTGTGCAGAGGTAGCGGGGGGAGGGGGAGGGGGGGCGGGGCGGCGTGCGCGGGGCCGGGGCCTAGGCGGGGGTGTGCTTGGGGAGAGGCGGCAAGGGTAGGGGAGGATGGGCGGGGGAGGGGGAGTGCTCAAGGAAAGATTTGCTTATACATTCCAATAAAATTAAAATAAGATGATATACAAAAATATAAGTGGGTTTGTTAATCCAAATTCTAATCTAGGTCACACCAAAAATTTTAATAGTAGACCAATACAAATAGTAGACAAGTACCAATAGCTTTCTAATATCAATTATGATCATTAGTTCATTACACACATCATATAGATACATGTGGGTTTTCTATTTGGTTCAAGTACATAAAGGAATTTGTCCAATCACAATGAAGGGCTAGATGCTGATATGTGCTCACATGTTAGACACACTCATCTGACTATAGAAATAAACATAATAATTATTGGTAGATAATCAAAATAGGCCCGTGTATTTCATTAGAATATTCCCACAAAAAGTAAGCCAAAGTTATGCTATATATCCTGAATTCCATCAAGAATCAATTATAGGTAGTAGAGTAGCAAAGAAATCTAATAAAAGAAAGAATTTTACTGAATTCATATCAGATATACACCCAAAAAAACTGAAAGAAATAAACTCAAAAAAAAGCAAGACCATTGTTTCGATTGTTTTCATAATCGCCAAATTTGATATCAAGTGTTGTTGATGGATCATAGGAGTAATTAGATTGATCCGTCAACAATCAATTTTTGGTTAAGCAGCAAGTTGAAAATTACGTTTCTTAAAATCAGTCAAAAGAATTTATTTCAATTAGGACAATTCCTATTTTGACAATGTTAGTCGAAAAAACAATCCACACCATTTCTGAAAAAAACTAAAAACGAAAACAACTGATGAAATTCAAGGTTTCAGATACAATTTAATCACATTTCACGATACTACATATCACTCGTAATAATACCTTAATACAATTTATCAAGTTCCCTATTTTTCATCTCACTAAAGCAATAAGTCAAAAGTCACAAGGGAAATTCCCATTGGTAACCTTGTACTTTTGGGTTTTCCCACTAGTAACCTCGTGTTTTTTCAAATCCCAAAAATGACCTTCTATTCTTATTCATTTCCTAAATGTAACTTTAATAGAAAATTTGTTGTTAAGTATTCTTAGGTTCCGTTAAATGGGGGTTTGTTTGCTAACCATGGTTAGATATAACAACAACCACCCTTCTCTTCTCCTCCTCACCCCAACAACAACCACCATCAACAACATTGAAGTTCTTGAAACCACCACCAGGGGTCCCCCTCGACGGCTCCCTCCTCCGTGTTGGGCTAAACGTCGTAGCTCCATTGCCGCCGATCTTTCTCTCTCCTCCGAACCGCCGAGCAATCCACCGCCTCCCTCTTTCTCTCTCCTTCCACCTCCACCATCCCCTTAGACAAACCCAACCCAGATTATACAACTCAGGCGAAACCATTAGCAAAACCCTAACAACAATCGTTCTCCTTCAAATTTCCCTGAAAAATACTACTAACCATGGTGGTGTTTGGAGGTTCGAACAAGCCCCGATTTGGGGTTTGTTGGGCAATGCGTGAAACTAGCGATTACCGTCGATGAGTCATTCCTTGCTTTTGTCGTGCTTTTCGCTTCTTGCTACTGCTTCTTAGATCCCCCACCATCTTACGTCATGATCATCTTCAATTCCTTTTTTTAAGGATTGATTGGAAGCTTCTTTGAAGATGTTGAATTCTGCTGCAAATTACGGTCACTCAATCGCAGACTACTTTTCTGTACATACCCGAATTTTCTTATCGTTTTTTTAAAATTTGAAAATTTGTTTCTTGGTCAATTCTAAATGTTTCTTAGGTTGTAAGTTACGAATGGTGTTGGTGGGTCAGGTGGTGGTGGAATGGACTGGTAGTGGTGGTGGAGGATTAGTGGTGAAGGTGGACTAGCGGTGGTGGCGTCGGGGTGGTAGGAGGAATTTGTAATTTTATAAAAAAATAACAATTGTTAACTATGGTCAAGAGTTAACGATTAGTTAACAATATTAGGAAACTAAAGTCAGGACTTAATTAAAGCTTAGGGTTATTTTTGGGATTTGAGAAAACACGAGGTTACCAATAGGAAAACTCAAAAGTATAAGGTTACCAATGGAAATTTCCCAAGTCACAAATATTATAGATCATCAACTATCAAACTACTGATGAGATGTACAAGAACCAAGAAACTGAAACACGCATCTTTCATATACCAATCAAATTTACTGGATACGAAAACGAAGAACACCAACACACGACCAAAATTCAACCTCCAAATTCAGCAATTAAACTTTCTAATTTCAGAATAAATAGAAAATGCAAGAATTTTCAACTTAATCCTCAACAATTTCAAACCCTAGATCCACGAAAAGCATTGAAAAAACAGAGAGGAGAGAGAAAATACCTCAGCGACGCCTTGCGAAGGATAGATGAATCAGGCAATGATTTGCCACCGATGGTGCGCAAATCGATGTTGCATAGCTCGAATTCGAG
Source organism: Beta corolliflora (assembly GCA_947648045.1). Classification (NCBI taxonomy): domain Eukaryota; kingdom Viridiplantae; phylum Streptophyta; class Magnoliopsida; order Caryophyllales; family Amaranthaceae; genus Beta; species Beta corolliflora. The sequence continues at coordinate 165,848 of CANSZD010003412.1, forward strand.
TGATTCGACGGTGCCAATAATGGCGGAATGAACGAAGGAGGAACGGGGCACCGAGAATGAGAGAGACAAATGAAGATTTGTGGTGGTGTGAAGATTTGTGAGGAGTAAACCCTAGCAACCATGACAGAGGAGGGAGACGAATGACAGAGAAAGATGAGAGTGAAGATTTGTGCGCTCAATGAAGATTATTTGTGGTAGGTTTAATTTGTGCGCTCAATATAAGCTCATCAGCCCGCCACCGAGAATTCACTATTAAGGGCTGCATTTTGCAATAAACCGCAGCCCTTGCATCGCAGCCCTTGCGTTTTATTCCACTAGTGATTTGATTTGACTACCCCACTGTAAAGGTTTTTGTATTGAAAACGTTTTGAAGTCGCCAACAATTCTTTAAAGGAAGAATCATAAACCTAATTGGATATGGGAAACCGACTTATCCAATGTAGATTTCCCCGTCTAGACTCCATAGATGGTCAAAATGAACCAAAGATTGAGTTTGGGGGTGAGGGAACAACACAGTTAGGAACTATGTTGCCCATTGCTAGCCTCTACTAAATATCGATTCATGTCAATGTTTATGCAATAGAATAACCACAAAATATTTTCATGCACCCTAAAAATATTTAGTCTAGGTTGGTTCAGGAAACACATAAAAAGACTATTTTTTAGTGATATGTTATTATGCAATCAATATTACAAGGAACCTAGCAGGTTGTCCAAATTAATCTGATTAATATTAGAACAGTTCTTTAGGTCTTTGATTAACAAAAATAACATGTGGGTGATAAAAGCAATAAAGCAGGACAATCATATAATATGTGTAGAACAATCAGGCAAACATATAATAATGTATGAAAAGAAATAAAAAGAAGGAAAAAGGTTTAGAATATACAGTAGAAGGATTTTATATCAAAGATCTACATCATGAAATAAATGGTTAGTAACTTCAATATAAAAATAGAGAATTTATTCAAGGACCCTCAGGATTATACCGTGGCTTGGGTCTACGAGATTGACAACCTTCGGGATGACCAATCATGAAGCCTGAAAATCTGAATGTCTGAAAGTATGTAGATTGTGTTTGTGTTTGAAAGTATGAGTTTTTGAAGGGAAGTTTTGTAGTTCGTAGAGAGGTTTGTAAAGTGTTCGTCGAGTTCGAAGTGTGTTAATGTGAAAAATACGTCCTGAAATCTCTATGGAAATACGGCCTATTTATAGGGAAAACGACACTACGCCTCACGCACCACCTGCGCCTACCGCAGGCTGACGTCTCAAGCGCATGACGTGGTACGCGCTTTGAAAAAGATAAGAAAGAAAAGCCACGCCTCACGCAGAGCTCTGCGCCAGGCAGGCGGACGACCAACCTGGCTCTTGACCTGTCATTGCCAGCTTTTCTAAAACGCGTTTTAAAAGATTTTCTTTTATCCTTTAATTTCGAAAATCTGATTTTACGGGATAAAAACTGATTTTAACTATAAAAAATATCTTTTGAAAATATTTATTTATTATAAATAAAACAATTAATTGGGCTTTTCAAAGAATTGGGCTCAAAATACAATTAATTATCATGAATAATTAATTCAGCTTTAAAATTGGACTTGAACACTTTTCTAAAAAGTTTTGAATGGTTTTTCAGACTGCTCTGCCCTTGGTTCGGACCAATTAAGACCATGGTATGTTTCATCATCGGATCCTTAAATGGGGAGACACGATTATGTGTCTACAGAAGCCCCCACTTTGACTGAGGTTCAGGAAACCAAAAGTGAAAGTATACGGTGTCGGGACGAAGAACAATTCTAAACGCTCTGTAGTTTAGAACTGATCTATATACGCCGGTCTCTGCAAAACAAAGTTAGTATGCAGGACAATAACTACAAGCAATCTGATTACCTACAGAAGAAGATGTTAGCAGATAGGTGCAAACAACTCAGATAAGCACATAATCATGCAAAGATGCAAACTTAGACTCTCTAAGGATGCATGAGACGATATGCAAGGATTAAGTTTATGTAAAGATAAGGGATGACACGTCATGCAAGGTCAGGGTTATGCAAGACTGGAATGTATGAAATGCAAGGTCAGGGTTTTGCAAAACTTGATCTGTCTTGAACATTGAAAGTTATCGCTGGGGATTCTTCTTTGGAAAGTTGATATAGGCAAAGTCAAATATCACCAGAAACCATGGAATTGTCAGAGAATCCTTCAGGGACAAAGAGAGCTTGGATTAAAAAATAAAAAAGTTTAAATTTTGTGACACAAATGAATGTAGGTGGGAAAAGGTTTTAACGAGGCTAGATTCAAACTCGAGTCTAAGTCGGGATCTAGAAAGAGATTATGCTTCTGAACTCTAGAAGATCAAATCATTAGACCTTGACTAATTTCTTTTATTGAAGCGGTCGGACCTCAAGATGAGGATTCCTACGTATCCTTGCGGAATCAGACCATTCGTAGTTATGGATCTGATTTCTTTTTTTTTTATTCTTTTTTTTGTGCCCTAACTTTTGCCTAGGTCGCCCTTTTGGGTTTTCAACCTAGCGGGCTTGGACATACCTTGGAAAAGGAATTAGGGTCGAATATGAAAGGTTTGAAGTTTTAGGTATTGATGAAGTTTTAATTGGCTGGGCTAGTGGAGGATCATGGATTTGGATTATATTGATTAAAGGTGTGATGGATTGAAGGAATTTGAATGAGGGGGTATAGCTTGTGTGCAAGCCCCCTAGCTTGACTTTTTATTACTTTGCCTTTGGCTTTTTCTTTGTGCATTTTTTTTCTTTTTGTCCTATGCGTTTCTTTTGCTTTTGCTTCTTTTTTTCGCTTTCGCACTTTGAATTTTTTTCACTTTTTGTTTTTGCCTAGCATTGACATATATTGATGTAGTAAGGCTTGCACACAAGCTATTGGTTATAGGTATTGGAAGGTTTGAATGATATTTGTGGAGCTTTGATATCGAAGGGATATTTGGCTAATGGAGATGATGGAGGGAGAGGGGGAATAACTCTTAATCCAAAGTATGTCCATTTTTTTCATTTTTCTCTATTTTTTTATTTCAAATCTCTTTTTATTATTATTATTATTAGTCAAGTTCATTAGGTGATTTAAGTTTCATCATTGAATTCGAAGCATATATGATAATGAAAGGCCAATGAAAATAAAAAGAAAAATAAAATAAAATGAAAATGGAAAGGCTATAATAGATGAAATACTATAGTGACATAGACTTGATGGGAAAGGACATAAATGGCTTAGGGTAAGGACTCTGTGACTCATCCTAGGAAACCAGAAATAAAAGACTAAGCCTTTGAATTGATGATACACTGCCTCTGGGTTGTTGGTGATGTTGATTCTTGTTGTAGCAAGTATTAGAAGTCTATTGTGATCGACCATGTTTTGCAGTGCATTTGAGGGATCCAACACTAGGAGTAAGATGTTCATTTTTATATTGGAATTTGCAATAGAAATATAGGTTGCACCTTTTGAATTTTCTTTTAAGTGCAGGGTTTGGAGTAACCCTATAGAAGTGATCACGTCTCTATTGTGAAGGCGGAAAAAACAATCTTCACACGCCTCTATTGTGAAGGCGGTCAAAAGTAATCTTTCATGACTCAAAATGAAGTCGGGGTGATGATATTGCACTTGATGAGCTTTAGAGTTGGCTCACATTTTGTTCCTCCTTCAGTCATTCCTAAGTTGTAATCTCTCGACCGGTCATCATGAACATAATCGAGTGGACCTCGCTTGTAAGTTTTAAGAAACGATTTTTTGAAATGAGAAATGAAAATGAAAGAGGAAATAGAAATGGGAAATGATTAGAAATGGGTATGATTTTAAATGAGTATGGTTTTTGGACTAGTATGGGCTTGACCATGATGGAGACATGGGCCTAACTATATGCAAACACATACATGGACTGGGCTGGACTGGACTATGCAAGCAGATTGAATGATTGGACTTTGCTGAGTACTAGACTTTACACTTACGGGTGAGCAAGCAGGCTAGACAACTAGACTTTGGAACTTACATTAGACTAAGCAGGCTAGACTAAAAAATTGCGTATGTGAACTTATGGAATGCTAGCTTTGCTAGACTTAGGGGTTGCCATTATGGTCTTACAGGGATGAGTAGCTTCGCTAAACTCGAGGATTTGGGTAGTTATGGATTTATGGAAGGACCAGCTGCCCTAGACTCGAGGGATTTGGGCTATTATGGACTTATGAAGGAGTTGGGCTTGACTAGGGCCTTTATGGAGATGCAAACTAGACCTAGGGAATGAACTTTTAAAGTCCGAACACTGACTTTTATAGTCCAAAGACTGACTAGGGTTTACATAGAATGCAAATTTGATCCAGGGAAATTTTATAGTCCTAAGACTGACTTTTATAGTCCGAAGACTGACTAGGGTTTACATATAATGCAAACTAGACCTAAGGAATGAATTGGGCCTAAATAGACTTAAGATTTGGATTGGACTAGACTTAGATTTAGATTGGAATGGATTAGGAATAGACTTGGACTAGAATCCACATAAAGATGTAAATGGGCCTAGATTTTGATATGAACTAGACTTATATGGGCTTAAGATGGACTCTAATGCTAGCGGGCCTAATATGGATGCATGGACTAAAATTTATATGGACCTAATATGAATGCAAAATGGACTCTAATGCATATGGGCCTAAAATGAATGCAAGGACTCAAATTTATCTGGACCTAATATGAATGCACGATGAACTATAATGCATATGGGCCTAAAATGAATGCAAGATGACTGGATTTGGATGATTGGATTGGATTGAAGGTATTTGGAATAGCTTAGAATGTTTGAAATTCGTTTTTGAAAGGAACCCCTTGTTTTTATCTTTTGTTAGGAAAAGACGTTGGATAGATTTTGAAAAATATTTTTTTATTAAATAGGTGGTATGATGATGATTAGTAAATTTTTTGAAAAACATAGAATAGAAGAGGGTGTAGGATTGATTTTGAAAAAAAGTAAGATTTTGAAATTTGATGAATATGATTGGGTAAGGTTGATAGGGAAGATTAGTTGAATAGCACGGAGAAGTTAGACATGCATGACAATTCCAACTCTACCATGACCTCTTTTATAGATGCACTAAGACTGATTTTTTCCTTGAATTAGGTGAAACCTCCAATTAGACCATGTACTACGCGAATGCAGGCAGATCGAATATAGGACCGAACATAAGATCGACCACCACGACGAATAAATCAAAGAAAAGCATGCGATGCACAGACTGCGTGTCGCGTAGCATTGCTGTGCGCGGCGCACAGTCGTGCGTCTGGCTCGGGAGTGGTGCGCCAGGCGCAACTTAATGTGCTTGGCGCACTACTCCCCCGACATGTCTTTCGGGGATTTAGGCGAAGTTTTGGTCGATTGGGGATTTTGTTTAGACGCGATTTTTAGGAACGACGCATAATAATGATGATTTGACAAGATAATACTACCTCCGTCCCAGAATAGTCTGAACACTTTCCATTTATGTTTATCCCAAATTAGTTTGAACACTTCCATTCTTGGCATGGTCCCACCATTAATATATTATTTCTTTTACACATCTTTGGTCCACACTCTACCTTTTATCAATAAAAAGTTACCCAACTTTCTCTCTCCTCTAATAAAAAATACCCCACCAACTCCTATCACATCTAATTTTTAAATAAAATAACATTTGATAACCACACCACAATTTATCACCTTAAATTACGTTTCCCAACAATTGTTCAGATCTTTCTGGGACGGAGGGAGTAACAGGCAAATATTGCAATCACAGGCAAATGTCTTGTAACATGGATGCAAAAGTTCCAACCTAAAGTCAAGTTCTATGTTTGAAACTATGGTCAGGTTTAGGTTCAGTCTGAAAAGGGTCCATGACTAAGAGATTGATCACACGCTTCGTACCCCTGCTTAAAGAGGTGGCCACGTGTAAGACGCACTCCAGTTCTCAAGTCAGGAACAAGAGAACAATGCCATGGTTAGGTAGGTTTGCTTATAACTAAGATCTAACACTATCGCTCAGGAAGCTTTTTGGAAGGACAAAGCACAAACCCCCGGAGGGTGACCTTACACATAGAACATGCACTAGGGGAGAAAAAAGGAAGGGCTGCGCTGCAAGGGCTGCGTTTTTCGGAAAGCGCAGCCCTTCATGTATGAAGGGCTGCGGTTGTCAAGTAAAGCGCAGCCCTTTTAGTGAAGGGCTGCGGTTAGCCAGAAACCGCAGCCCTTCGTACACGACGAAGGGCTGCGGTTTTCAAGGAAATCGCAGCCCTTTTATTGAAGAGGTTGCGGTTAGCCCAAAAACGCAGCCTTTCGTTACACGAAGGGTCGCGTTTTTGGGCTAACCGCAGCCCTTAATGGGTTGGGCTTTTTTTTTTAATGGTGCGCGCACAAAGCTAAGAGACCAGGGATTTAGCGGGTTCCCTTTCCTCTGCTCTCTCACTCAACCCGTCTCTCTCTCTCTCTCTCAACGTCGTCGCACAAAGAGATCCACCAGCCCTCTCCTCCTCGTCGCTCACGTCGTGAAAAATATCCGGCGGCGCTCTCTCCTCCTTCGTCGCGAAACTTCCCCTGTGAAGCACGCTCTCTCCTCAACCTCCGGCGGCGCTCGTCTTCAACCTCCTACGATGCTCTCTGTCTTCATTTTTTTCGATTTGTCGTTCTTTGTAAGTCAAAACCTTCTTCTCCCTCTTTAGTTTGATTCCTTGATCCATAGCCCCAAATTTCTGATTGATTCTGTTCGAAAACTCGAACCCTAGAATTTGAATTAGGGATTTTCGATTTTGCCTCTTTTTGCTCGAAATTTCTGATTTTCGAGGTTATATTTGATTGTTTGGTTTACTTAATTTGGTTTATAATTATGTAAGTTTAGTAGATTGTTTTTGTGAGTGTTTGAGTTCGTTGAAATTAACTTTTGGGTAGTTGATGTTTGTGAATTTGGAGCAAAGTGGGTCATTGACTACAGCTAGTAGTTTGTTGGAGATGCAAATGGAGAAGCTGTTGGAGAAATCAGTGCCCTGTAGGGTTCGGGCTAAGCGGGGTTGTGCCACTCATCCTCGTAGTATCGCTGAGAGGGTAAAGATATTGATGCTCTATTCTTTTTAGTTTTGTGGTTTTGTGATTAAAGGAGGCTTCATAGGTGGTTTTGTGATAGATAAGGTAATTGAACATAATGTCTTAATTTAAGCGGCCAAGTGGGTGATTGGTTATTGATTTCATTGTCTATTATCCTCACAATTATGCGTGCTAAGGAAATTGGTTATCGAACAAATGAATTATGTAATTGCTCCTATCTCGAACATAAATGTAACTGTTGCTTTTGTATAAATGCAGAACTCCCTTATGTTGATGATGAACATGATGGTGAAGAAGTCGTCTATGAAGGTATCTCCCACTTTTTTGAGGGCCACATTGAAATTTGGTTGGACATAAGCATTGATCAGTCCCCCTCCCCCCGTGAAGCAAAAGGGAAATAAAAAAAGATAGAAAAAAGAAAGCACCTCTTACCTTACTTTGATATTCTCAACTTGCAAGTATGGTTTTAGCTCACTTGATTATGGTTGGCTTCAATGTGAAATTACGAAAACATCTTTTGTCTCGTTGTTTATAATCCTACTACTGTCCCCACTTAGAAATAATTGTCACATTCTCCCATTGTCCTATTTTCTTTTTTTGATAATTAAGGGCTTTATACAATTTTACATGGAAACCCTTGTTTATAGTTGGATCAATCCTAGATATTCTCGTCCCTCTTACCCGATGTTAGTATGAAATTCTATGAGAGCCGATTACAATCTAGAATGCTCTTGTTTATAGCATGATACATGGTTAAAATGCTTTTCGGTGCGGCGCCGATGCGAGTACACCATGACTAATAGTATTTCGGAGACGGCGTGAAGAAACCAAAGGGAGACAGAGTTATAATTCTTTGTCCGATTATGTTTTAGAAACTAGAACCCTTTTATCCGAAGTTGATTGTTCGAGGATGAACCTTATTTATCCCCCTTTTCCCCTTAGTTGAAGATGATTGTTTGAGGAATTAGTATGGGCATTGTAGCCCCTTTGGGATCATGGTGCTGGTTTTATTGAACTGTTTTTGGCCTTGATTGTTTGCTTCATGCATAAAGTTGGTGAATATTAGTTATTTATGGATTTTTGTGGGATTTCTTGGCCTAATATGCATCTAAGTGGTTATTTTAGGACTTTAATTGTTTGATCCATGGATAATGAAGTGGTTACAACTTGATATTTGTGTGATTTATTTTCTTTGCCTCTAAGGTGTTGTGCAGTAATTTGATACTCCAACATCAACAAAGACGAGCAAATGTTGACCAACTAGTTTTTGTTTTTGTCTCCCCTCCCACTCTTCAAATTCCCCGATGTGTTATGTTCATTGCGTTAAATGTATATTGTGGGTCATAGGCTCATAGTGTAGGCTTCATGTGTTTCATCTAAGTAAGGTCTAGGGGTCTAGCAAATTTTCTTCATACTCTTGTAGATGTCTTGTCTATCTTTCATGTTAGAACTGCAAATTTTGGGTCATGATTCCTTGTTAAGCAGATTTCTTCCTCCACACTCCACAGTGCACACCCTCCCTTCCCAGAACATTGATTCAAATAATAATCTTTCTTTGATGTCAAATAACAATATTAATGTTTTTGTTTCGGTGTTGCTCAGTTTCAGAGTTCTCAACGTTAACTGTTTGTTTGAATTGCAGGGTCGAAAATAATTTCGAACACCCAACTTCATTAAAACATAAGCAATGCCAAACAATGTTCTTAAGGCCAAAATTACAAAACAGTAGTTTCTTAAAGGACAAAACACAATTGCAAAAACTATCATATGAAAACAATTAAACTGAACAAAAAAGAACTTAAAATCTCCAACTTATAACATGAAATCAATGATGTCACAACTCACAACTCACAACAAGAAATCTAGGTACAAGAAGAAATCCAGATATTAAGACAAAGGGGGAAAACCTAAATGAATCAAATAGTATTTTACCTGCACCGCCGCTCATAGTAGTGGTGGACTAGTGGTCGTCGGTTGTCGGCTGCCGTAGCCGTTGTATTGCTTCGAGAATCGAGCCTCGAGGGTTACCGATGGCGCCGCAGAGGAGGGAGTGAGAAAGATGACTGATGAGCAATGAGCATTATGCGTTTTGGCTTTTGAGGCTTCAAGGGTTTACTCTTCTATCTTGTTTGTTTTCTTTTTCTTTTTAATTGTTTTAACCTTTTTCTTTTAACCTTTCTTCTATTATACTTCCTCCGTTTCTTTTTACTTGCATCACTTTCCTTTTAGGGAAATGTCACAATACTTGCAACCAAGTCTAAAATGGAAACTTTTCTATAACAAGATGTCACATTTACCCTTACTTAGTTAGCTAACTCAACATCTAATCATCCATAACCCATCCCCTCATTACTTCTCACTCTCTCTCCTCACCCCCTCTAAACCCCCGCCAACTCCCAACCCAACCCGAACCACCACCATCACCACCGACACCCTCCACCACCACCCCTAGTTTTCCCAGAAGAACTTTCTCCGTCATTTTTCGGCCCCCTCTTTTCCGACGAAGAGTTCCCATCTTCTCCACTCTCTCCTTCAACTTAATGGCCCTTTCTTTCCACTCTTCTATGATGGCTGTCATGGCGGATGGGCATGAAAATTCCAGATCTACAAAGCTCATGGTCGAATTCGACCATTTCAAGTCCCTAGACCCTGACAATAGAGGTTGGGATAGCGGTGGTATTGTGAAGAAAGAAAAAAAAAACAACTGGTTGGGCCGGTGGTTCGGCTAGTGAGCTCTTGACAGTGGTGACGGAGGATTGGCTCGTGATTGTGTTGGTAATCTATCAAGGCTTGGGTGGCGGAGTGACTGTGGTGGCGACGTGGCTGTGCTTTGTTGGTGGTGGTGCAGCTAGAAGGTGGTGATGGACATGGTAGTATGATAGGGAAGAAGGAAGGTGGGTGGGAGGGAATCATTAGTTTTGTTAATTATTGTATTTGGTCGATTAGCTTTGTTGATTAAATGGGTCAAATGTCCTTTTCAATACTCTCTCTCCTGTTTCTTAAATACCGTGCAAACCTCTTGGTTGCAAGTATAAAGAAACGGAGGAAGTATAACTTAGTTAATATCTTAAAAGAAATAATTAATATAATTTTTAATATATATAAATACTTTTTTAATATATAAATAATTTTTTAATATAAAATATTTTTTTATATAAAATATTTTTTTAATATAAAATAATTTTTTTAGTATAAAATAATAATCGAGCTGTTCACGAGCTTTACGAGCCGAGCTTTGCCTAGCTCGGCTCGGCTCGTTTAAGTCTCGAGCCGAGCCCGAGCTCGAGCCGAGCTTCAACGAGCCGAGCTTTGACCGAGCTTTGACCGAGCCGAGCCCGAGCTGCTCGCGAGCCTGTCAGGCTCATTATCACCCCTACCAGCAGCACCCCCACCTCCCCCACCGCCCAGCAAAGACCCCCCACCCCAAGACCCCCTGCTCCCCCTTGCTGCACACACCCCCTGCACCCCCGCACCCCTCGCCCCCTCCCACGGCCCCCCGCACACACACACCCCTTCCCACGGCCCCCGCACACACCCCCTCCCATGCACGAGACCCCCTGCTCCACAGGCCCCCCACCTCTTGTTGTAGCCCCCTACCCCGCTGCTGCTGCCCCTAAGCCGCCGCTACCCACAAGCCGCGTTACCCACAAGTCGTTGCTCGCCAAAGAGTACTAAAAGATACATAATTTTGTAACTTTCTCTTTATTTGTATTAAAACATAATTTACAATGAAAAATGATACTTTTATATATGCATAACAGTTTGGTGATATTTTAGGACTTAAAAATGAAATTTTTTTTTTTGTTTTTTTTGGGTCACAAGGGCTGCGATTTTGATAAAAACCGCAGCCCTTTATCTATAAAAAGGGCTGCGGTTTAGGCCTAAAACCGCAGCCCTTCCATATTGGAAGGGCTGCGGTTTTGGACCTAAACCGCAGCCCTTCATTGTGAAGGGCTGCGGTTTAAACCGCAACCCTTCACTTTTAGTGAAGGGCTGCTACGGAAAGGGCTGCTGTCCAAAAACGCAGCCCTTAGGGCTGTTTTGACCGCAGCCCTTCCGTTTTTTTCCACTAGTGATGTGCTAATGAGGCAAGGTAGATTGTCCTTATGGCGGCTTAAACAATAGTCATGCATATGCAAAACAGTAATGTCATTCTAAAGCATAAAAAGAGTATGAATCGTATTTTTTGAGTTTCACCCACTCATTTTAAAAAATTAATTTTTTTAAATCATCCCCAGTGGAGTCGCCAAATTGTAGGCGTGTTTTATATTTCTGCTATGCGGGATGAGCGTGTATTTGATTTGACTACCCCACTGTAAAGGTTTTTGTATTGAAAACGTTTTGAAGTCGCCAACAATTCTTTAAAGGAAGAATCATAAACCTAATTGGATATGGGAAACCGTAGGGACAACTTGTGGGACTTATCCAATGTAGATTTCCCCGTCTAGACTCCATAGATGGTCAAAATGAACCAAAGATTGAGTTCGGGGGTGAGGGTACAACACAGTCAGAAACTATGTTGCCCATTGCTGGTCTCTACTAAATATCGATTCATGTCAATGTTTCTGCAATAAAATAACCACAAAATATTTTCATGCACCCTCAAAATATTTAGTCTAGGTTGGTTCAGGAAACACATAAAAGACTATTTTTTTTTAGTGATATGTTATTATGCAATCAATATTACAGGGAACCTAGCAGGTTGTCCAAATTAATCTGATTAATATTAGAACAGTTCTTTAGGTCTTTGATTAACAAAAATAACATGTGGGTAATAAAAGTAATAAAGTAGGACAATCATGTAATATGTATAGAACAATCAGGCTAACATATAATAATGTATGAAAAGAAATAAAAAGAAGGAAAAAGGTTTAGAATATACAGTAGAACGATTTTATATCAAAGATCTACATCATGAAATAAATGGTTAGTAACTTCAATATAAAAATAGAGAATTTATTCAAGGACCCTCATGATTATACCGTGGCTTGGGTCTGCGAGATTGACAACCTTCGGGATGAGCAATCGTGAAGCCTGAAAATCTGAATGTCTGAAAGTATGTAGATTGAATGTGTTTGTGTTTGAAAGTATGAGTTTTTGTAGGGAAGTTTTGTAGTTCGTAGAGAGGTTCGTAAAGTATTCGTTGAGTTCGAAGTGCCTTAATGTGAAAAATCCATCCTGAAATCTGTAAGGAAATTAAGCCTATTTATAGGGAAAACGATACTGCGCCTCAGGCGTCAGTGATACGCTCAAGTTATACGGTGTTCATATTATATTTTGGGTGCACTTTGCTAAGGGTTTGATTGTAATTGTTAACGTTCGTGTTTTATTTAACCCTTAGCGGAAGTTCGGAGTTTTGCGAGATAATTTGTGTTAATGTCATGTATTCCGAGCTTTCAAGGTGAAATGCATTTGAGCCGAGCAAAGTACCAAGCTGTATCGCAAGCACAACAGCAAGCCCAAGCCAAGCATGCGAACAACCAAACTCCACCGCACGCTAAGCATCACCGCAAGCTCAGCACTACCGCAAGCCTGCCCAGCAGCCTCGCCCAAGCATCACCGCAAGCTCGGCATCATCGCCCAGCTCTCGCGTGCGCGCTCGAAGCAGCACCTGCCCAGCACAGCAGTTCGCACCTCGCGAGCTAGGTCGCACCTCGCGACCTGCTTGCTCGCACCTTGCGAGTTCCTTCGCACCTCACGACTTCCTTTGCCCAGCCAAGTTTGCGGAAGACAGAGTGCTCTTCGCACCTCGCGACCTGTACCGCACCTCGCGACCCCTAGGTCGGTGTAATTGTCGGCTGATTTTTATGCTTTAGTATAAATACCAAACTTGTTTTTGGACCTAAGGGGGCAGCAGCCTCAAGGAGAGGGAGTCTCCAAAACTCCACTCTTCTCTTATTATCTTCTCTTTTTAGTTTTCATTTTCTAGTTTAGTTTTTAGAGATTTCAATTATGGAATTGGCTTATGCTATGCCGATTGTAGCTTGAACTGTTCTTGAACGAGATTAATATGGAGCTTCAAGCATTATTGTGAGATCTTTCCTCTCTATTTAATTTCTTTGATTATGGTTTAATTTCTATGATTGTTTTCTATGGTGTTTGCATAATTATGCTAGGAACGTTACTAGTTTGATTGTGTAATTAATCTAATGCTAGATTTAAGAATAGAATCGGATTGTTTTATTCTTTTATCACTTTGTAGCAAACTAGGGAGTAACTTAGATGCTGATCATCTTGGTTATTTCTTGGGGAAATTGAATCAACTGTTGAATGTTTATCGCTTGTATGACGTTAGCGGTGTCCGTTGGTTCTCTCGTGTTTATTGCCGCTATTGGATTGAACTTAGACGCTATTGGACTAGGTTATCCTTTAGTTAGGGTTTTATAGTCACGCTGATCGTGCTATTCAACTAAGAATAAGGAGAATGCGAGATTAATTCTCAACAATAGATAATTATGGAAATAATTAGAGTGGAGGTTCAAGGATCGATAATGAATTGAAGTGGATGTTAATCGGATTCAAGATCTTTCCATATTGATTTCTCATTTTATTTAATTGCTAGTTAGTTGTAGTTTAATCAGAACTCTTTTGAAAACCCCCCTTTTTATTAGGTTACTCGACCCTTAGAGTCATCTAGATATTGATTCACGCTAGATATTAAACTTGTCCCTGTTTCCCTGTGGATACGAACCTTACTTCCCTTCTACATTTAATTGTAAAAGAGAGTAGGAGAAATTTTATCTTTGGTTGGGTGCACACGACACATCCGCGCCCACCAGCCAGCTGCGCCTAGCGCAGGCTGACGTGTCAAGCACATAACGCGGCATGCCCAGTAGAAAGTGTACACGTGGTACGCGCTTTGAAAAAGATAAGAAAGAAAAGCCGCGCTTTACGCTGAGCTGTGCTCCAGGCGCACGACATAGTGTGTGGCACAGTGCCACGTGTCAGGAAAAGCTGCGCCTCAGGCAAAGACGTGCGCACCAGCCTGACTCTTGACGTGTCATTGCCAGCTTTTCTAAAACGAGTTTCAAAAGATTTGCTTTTATCCTTTAAGTCCGAAAATATGATTTTACGGGATAAAAACTGATTTTAACTATAAAAAATATCTTTTGAAAATATTTATTTATTATAAAAAAAAAAATTATTATTATTAAATAATTAATTGGGCTTTTCAAAGAATTGGGCTCAAAATACAATTAATTATCATGAATAATTAATTCGGCTTTAACATTGGACTTTAACACTTTTCGAAATAGTTTTTTGAATGGCTTTTCAGACTGCTCTGCCCTTGGGTCGGACCAATTAAGACCACGGTATGTTTCATCATCGGATCCTTAAATGGGGAGACACGATTATGTGTCTACAATCTTCAATTTAGAAGACGAAGTACGGGCGCGACTCCGTATTCCCATGACCAACGATATCGAGGTACTAATTTAAATAAAATAGAACACAGTGATCAATCCGGTCCCAAGAAAAGCCATGGGCTACCACCACGTATCTCCAACTCATACTAAATCCAACACTTCGGACGCGCGCAAGTCTCAAAAGAATATACGGTCTTACGTGTGTCGAAGTTTTATGTTGGTTGTCTTACTAGTCAACCGGAGCACTTGTGAATAAGTGCTCCGGTTGGTCACCCGAGCACTTACACACGTTTGCCTCCAAATAACTATTTTCGACTATACGCTGCACTTAACTTTATTAATTAATTTTCCCTCAGTTGGAACCATCATCCCTCTCGTTCAAACCCTCCTCCCTCTCGTTCCTCAATAGAACCCTCACTTGCGCTTGTCCGTCCGCCGAACCTCCTCCTTGTCCTTCGCTTCCATCGTCGCACTCATTACCGTCGTCGCACTCGCTTCTGCTGCCTCAGTCATCCTCGGTTGTCCTCGCTTGGTCGCACTCGCTTCTGCTGCGCACAAGGCTACCACTGTCGACAGGTGAGTGTTTTCAATTTTCATCATCTTTTACCTAATTTCAGTAATTTTCTTGTAATCAATGTAATCAGTTTCAAGATCCTCTCAAATCGAAACCACGCAAATTGCGAAATTAATTCACCTATAACTAGAAGTTTGAACAACTTACACGGAGATTTATTCTATTTAAAAAAAACATCTACTTGATTGATTTCGCCATTGAAGGCGTTAAAGCTCTTCATAGAGAAGGCGCGGGTCTCGAGGTAATTTTCTCAATATTCAGTTTACATGTCGAAAAGAATTTAAATTGCTTCAATTTGTTTCCAATTTTTTTGGGATGATTTTAAAGAAATTTAAGGTTCTTTAAAATATATGCGTGGAGTTGAATTAAGTAAATTTTAGAAATTTATGATAAAAGTTTGAGTCTTGGAGTGCAAATTATCAACTTATTGTTTGATTTTGTGGGTTTGATTTTGTGGGTATTGAATTGTTAGAAGATTTAGAGAGAGGAAATGCTGGGTTCTTGAGATTGTGTATATTTGAACTAATTGAGGGGAGAACTTCATAATAGACTTTACTAATCATTCTCCAGCCCATCCCTGCATTATTCCTGTACTTCTGTCACTAAGGGGCTTCTACTTTTTCCAGGCTCCATCTATTTTGACCATATACTGAGCGCTGTTGATGATGCTTGAACCTGAATTGCAGTTCTCCAGATTTTTGAAAGTTGTATTCGGTAGTTGGTCCATTTGATATTATCATCGCACTCCATTCCCAAATTTAGATCCATCATACCATAAGTGCTTTGAAATGAAATTCTCCAGCATTCATCTGAGAAATTGTTGGTTTAATGACTAGTTTGTCGCTTTCCCCCCTTCAAATTTAAGCCTGGATGATTCTCTATTCCCAGATTTTAGGTTAAACAACTGTGCGGATGTATTTGTTGGGGGGGGTACTCCCATTGGCTGCATTACCATATATTTTTATTGATATAAGCAAAGAAGTTCATACGTGATCCCCCTCCCAACTTATCACAAGATAACTCGAAACTAATGATGCGAGCTAAAGAAAAGAAATTACTCCGTAGTTTAGTATATGTAACTTAAGTGCACAACATAGGCACATAGGAGTATAGTACAAACAGAGGTCAATGTTGCGTGCATGTTTGCTTAAGCACTTTCCAACAAGCAAACCTGTATCAGTGTAACTTTTCTTAAAACAAAACCTTTTATTTTATAGGTTTGTTTACTTACCTGAATCATCAAGGAAACTAGAAAGTCTACCAGTTACTCCCACTACCAATATAATGCACCAATCTCCTTTCTATAACCATCACATCTTGAGTGAACTGACTAACCTTCTACTAAGCACACACTTGGTACCAAGCACAAAGAAAGGACTATAAACCTTCATCAATAAACAAATTTCAGTCTTTTACAGAGGTGTCGGCCTTTGGAATTTGAAAATATTAAACCCCCTTCATATGATTCAAGATCTCTATCTGTGATCAACAAATTTTCTTTACACCCCAAGAAAAAAACTTTACTGCCCAATCTACTCACACTTGTCCAATAAATTGCTTTGCTATCCTCTTGATCCAAGAAGAAAACCTTTGAACTACTACCAATCTGCGTATACACTTCGTGTGGATCATCACATGCCTCCTTCATATTAACCAAATAGAAGTCCCCTACTTAATCTACAAGTATAAAATCAAGATTAGGGTTAAGGTTTGTTGCTCTCATATATATGTGGTCATATAGGAGTGATCTCGTAAGGCCACTTCTTTTTTTTTTTACAGGAAAAGCAGGGATACTCATTCCATTATTGACTTGTCCTCAAAGACAAGAGGCCTAACAACCACAAGCACTCCTCCATCTAAACTTGATCATCCTCAAAAGAGAAAGATGTCCTAGCAGCCATGGATTGAGTGGGACACTTATCAATGCATTTGCAAGGGCCGATCAATGTGAGAAAGTAGAACAATATTTGAGCCGCTACAAGAGGCCGCTCTGCGGCGCCGATTTTTATGCTTATAACGCATTGATGGAAGCTTACAGGTGAGTATCTAGATTAGGGGTTAATCGTATCCATTCCACCAGCAAGAAAATGTTCAAAATTAACCAGAATGAGTAGATTACTGATACGCTCAAGTTACACGTAGTATTTACGTAACTTTGGGTGCACTTTGCTAAGGGTTTGATTGTAATTGTTAACGTTCATGTCTTATTTAACCCTTAGCGGAAGTTCGGAGCTTTGCTAGATAATTGGTGTTAACGTCATGTATTCCGAGCTTCCAAGGTGAAGTGCATTTGAGCCGAGCAAAGCCCAAGCATCACCGCAAGCCTAAGCATCACCACAAGCTCGCCAAGCCAAGCTCTCGTGAGCACCGCAAGCCCAAGCCTCAGCCATCGCAGCCAGCACTCCGCATTGCCCAGCCCAGCGCTCGCCCACGCCCAGCGCCCAGCTCGCAGCTCGCACCTCGCGAGCATGGTCGCACCTCGCGACCTGCCTTGCTCGCACCTCGCGAGATTTCTCGCACGGTGCGACTCCGGCGACTTGGCCCAATTCTTCCGCTCATGTTGGAAGGCGAGTACCCTTCGCACGGTGCGACCCGGATTCGCACCTCGCGACTCCTAGGGCCTGGCCTAAATGTCGGGCGATTTTTGAGCTTTAGTATAAATACTAAAGCTTGTTTTTGGACCTAGGGGGCGCAACCACAAGGAGGAGAGGAGTCTCCAAAACTCCACTCCTCTCTTGTTGTCTTCACTTTTAGTTTTTATTTTCTAGTTTAGTTTTTGTAGATTTCAATTACGGGATTGGCTTATGCTATTCCGATTGTAGCTTGAACCGTTCTTGAACGAGATTAATATGGAGCTTCAAGCATTATTGTGAGATCTTTCCTCTCTTTCTATTTCCTTTGATTATGGTTTAATTTCTATGCTTGCTTTATATGATTTTTGCATGATTATGCTAGGAACGTTACTAGTTTGATTGTGTAATTAATCTAATGCTAGATTTAAGAATAGAATCGGATTGTTTTATTCTTTTATCAATTGGTAGCAAACTAGGGAGTAGCTTAGATGCTGATCATCTTGGTTATTTCTTGGGGAAATTGAATTAACTGTTGAATGTTTATCGCTTGTATGACGTTAGCAGGTCTGTTGGTTCTCTGTGTTTATTGCTGCTATTGGATTGAACTTAGCCGCTATCGGACTAGGTTATCCTTTGGTTAGGGTTTTATAGTCATGCTGATCGTGCTATTCAACTAAGAATAAGGAGAACACGAGATTAATTCTCGACAATAGATAATTATGGAAATAATTAGAGTGGATGTTCAAGGATCGATAATGAATTGAAGTGAATGTTAATCGGATTCAAGATCTTCCTATAATTGATTTCTCATTTTGTTTATATGCTAGTTAGTTGTAGTTTAGTTATAAATCAACTTGAAACCCCCCTTTGTAATTAATTATAAGGTTTCTCGGCCCTTGGTTTAACTAGGGTTTGGATTCAGCCGAATATTAAACTCGTCCCTGTTTTCCCTGTGGATACGACCCCTACTTCCATTATACTACCTTAGTGTAAAAGAGAGTAGGAGAAATTTTATCTTTGGACCGGGCGCGGTGCACGACGACGACACATCCGCGCCCGCCCAAATTTTGGCGCCGTTGCCGGGGAAACGGTGTTACTTGTTTGTATTTAGTGTGATTTTTGGATGGTATTGCTTGTGCTCTTTGTTTTTGGTTGGCCACTCTCTTGGGGATGGTTGATTGACTCATACTCTATATCTTGGTTATTGTCTAGCTTTAAACATTTATATTAATGGTCATGACTTGGATTAGCTAGGAGTACTACTAGTTGATGTTTGTTGTTGACTTAATGCTAGGTTTTGGGATATAATCTGATGTTATATGCTCAACCATGTTGTAGTAAGCTAGATATTAACGATGCATTGCAAGAGTCCTTCTCAATCAATTTTGCAGGTACTTGAAGTGGAGATTGACATGGAACTACCATTGTCACACATGGAGCACAATCCCAATGATTAAGCTTAAGGTATTAAGTCGAGCTCACGACTTTAAACAACAGCGCTTCTCGGGAGGCAACCCGAGACCCTCTTTATTATCTTTCTTTTTCTTTATTTCTCATCAAATTTCCACCACCACAACAAATTTTCTTTCACCCACCGCCCACACACTATAAAACCGAACCACAACACATCTTAATCCGCTAAAACCAAAATCCACAAAAGAAAACCCGTTGGGAGGACTTCAATAGCTAGGAGTTGGTAACACTAGAGGATTGAGATTGTTAATGTACCTTTTCGATCTCTTGAGCTAGGTGAAAATCTCAAAAATTCAAAACTTTTGAACTTGTCATTTGTTTGAGTGATTCGAGGGAGAGTTTGTGAGTTGAGTTATGAGATTTGAGTTGGTGTTGTTAAGAAATTTGAGTTTGACGGATTGCTTTTCATGAGTTTTGACCATCGATCTTCGATTTACCCGATTTTCAAATTTCCCCTATTTTCGGTATACTTTTTCTTTTAATTGTCGACACATTGACGACAATGTGTAGTTTAAGTAGGGGGAGGGTATTCTCATTCTCATGTATCTATGTTGTATATATTAGTTTCAATTTGAAAAAAAAAATGAAAATGAAAAAAAAAATGAAAAAAGAATATAAAAAAAAAAAGTGATGAAATGAAACCCGCCGAGTTGAAAACCCACAAGGGTGGGCGACTCGAGCAAAAATGGGGGCCCGGATAGGTTGAAAACCCGAAAGGGCAACCTATCATGAAAAAAGTGGCTTATATTGAGCGGGTAAGATGGAGAGATGAAAAAGAAATGTGTGAAGCTAGGATGAAAACCCGAAAGGGCTCCTAGGCAAAATGAGAGATTAAGAGAGAATTATGTATTTTGAAGACTCATTTCTACGGAGATTTGTTTTGGCTTTCACCTTCTTTTGATTGTTTGTTTTTGGGAGTAAGCATGGAATTTATCCCTTTTTGTCTTCATTCCATGGCTTGCTATTTTAAATTAATTGTTGTAGTATTAGTTTTAGTTTATCTTTTGAGGTTTTAGGCGAGTTGTCATTTTGATTGTGGCGTTGGAGTGGGTTCAACTCCTTTGAGATCCTTCAGGATTTGAGCTCACATTTTGGTTGTCGTTTGCTGGTTATTGTTGTTGTCGCGTCTTTGTATACTTCAGGTGAGCTTGAATCTAAGTGTGGGGGAATCATCATCCCTTACGTTTAGGTTTTGAGCGTATTTCATTAAGATGTGATGATGATGATGTAGTTGGTGGAGAGAGAGGTTGGTGTTGAGAACTTGGGTGATGATTTATTTGGTGATCCTCATTTTGAGTTTACTCGAGGTCGAGTAAAGTCCAAGTGTGGGGGTATTTGATACGCTCAAGTTACACGTAGTATTTACGTAACTTTGGGTGCACTTTGCTAAGGGTTTGATTGTAATTGTTAACGTTCATGTCTTATTTAACCCTTAGCGGAAGTTCGGAGCTTTGCTAGATAATTGGTGTTAACGTCATGTATTCCGAGCTTCCAAGGTGAAGTGCATTTGAGCCGAGCAAAGCCCAAGCATCACCGCAAGCCTAAGCATCACCACAAGCTCGCCAAGCCAAGCTCTCGTGAGCACCGCAAGCCCAAGCCTCGCCCATCGCGGCCAAAGACTCCGCATTGCCCAGCCCAGCGCTCGCCCACGCCCAGCGCCCAGCTCGCAGCTCGCACCTCGCGACCTGCCTTGCTCGCACCTCGCGAGATTTCTCGCACGGTGCGACCTGGCGACTTGGCCCAATTCTTCTGCTCATGTTGGAAGGCAGAGTACCCTTCGCACGGTGCGACCAGATTCGCACCTCGCGACCCCTAGGTCGGTCTAAATGTCGGCTGATTTTTGAGCTTTAGTATAAATACTAAAGCTTGTTTTTGGACCTAGGGGGGCAGCAGCCACAAGGAGAGGGAGTCTCCAAAACTCCACTCCTCTCTTGTTGTCTTCACTTTTAGTTTTTATTTTCTAGTTTAGTTTTTGTAGATTTCAATTACGGGATTGGCTTATGCTATTCCGATTGTAGCTTGAACCGTTCTTGAACGAGATTAATATGGAGCTTCAAGCATTATTGTGAGATCTTTCCTCTCTTTCTATTTCCTTTGATTATGGTTTAATTTCTATGCTTGCTTTATATGATTTTTGCATGATTATGCTAGGAACGTTACTAGTTTGATTGTGTAATTAATCTAATGCTAGATTTAAGAATAGAATCGGATTGTTTTATTCTTTTATCAATTGGTAGCAAACTAGGGAGTAGCTTAGATGCTGATCATCTTGGTTATTTCTTGGGGAAATTGAATTAAGCTGTTGAATGTTTATCGCTTGTATGATGTTAGCGGAGTCCGTTGGTTCTCTTGTGTTTATTGCTTTGCTATTGGATTGAACTTAGCCGCTATCGGACTAGGTTATCCTTTGGTTAGGGTTTTATAGTCATGCTGATCGTGCTATTCAACTAAGAATAAGGAGAACACGAGATTAATTCTCGACAATAGATAATTATGGAAATAATTAGAGTGGATGTTCAAGGATCGATAATGAATTGAAGTGAATGTTAATCGGATTCAAGATCTTCCTATAATTGATTTCTCATTTTGTTTATATGCTAGTTAGTTGTAGTTTAGTTATAAATCAACTTGAAACCCCCCTTTGTAATTATTATTAGGTTTCTCGGCCCTTAGCTTAATCTAGGTTTCGAATCACGCCGAATATTAAACTCGTCCCCTGTTTCCCTGTGGATACGACCCCTACTTCCATTATACTACCTTAGTGTAAAAGAGAGTAGGAGAAATTTTATCTTTGGACCGGGCGCGGTGCACGACGACGACACATCCGCGCCCGCCCAAATTTTGACGCCGTTGCCGGGGAAACGGTGTTACTTGTTTGTATTTAGTGTGATTTTTGGATGGTATTGCTTGTGCTCTTTGTTTTTGGTTGGCCACTCTCTTGGGGATGGTTGATTGACTCATACTCTATATCTTGGTTATTGTCTAGCTTTAAACATTTATATTAATGGTCATGACTTGGATTAGCTAGGAGTACTACTAGTTGATGTTTGTTGTTGACTTAATGCTAGGTTTTGGGATATAATCTGATGTTATATGCTCAACCATGTTGTAGTAAGCTAGATATTAACGATGCATTGCAAGAGTCCTTCTCAATCAATTTTGCAGGTACTTGAAGTGGAGATTGACATGGAACTACCATTGTCACACATGGAGCACAATCCCAATGATTAAGCTTAAGGTATTAAGTCGAGCTCACGACTTTAAACAACAGCGCTTCTCGGGAGGCAACCCGAGACCCTCTTTATTATCTTTCTTTTTCTTTATTTCTCATCAAATTTCCACCACCACAACAAATTTTCTTTCACCCACCGCCCACACACTATAAAACGAACCACAACACATCTTAATCCGCTTGAAACCAAAATCCACAAAAGAAAACCCGTTGGGAGGACTTCAATAGCTAGGAGTTGGTAACACTAGAGGATTGAGATTGTTAATGTACCTTTTCGATCTCTTGAGCTAGGTGAAAATCTCAAAAATTCAAAACTTTTGAACTTGTCATTTGTTTGAGTGATTCGAGGGAGAGGGCTGTGAGTTGAGTTATGAGATTTGAGTTGGTGTTGTTAAGAAATTTGAGTTTGACGGATTGCTTTTCATGAGTTTTGACCATCGATCTTCGATTTACCCGATTTTCAAATTTCCCCCCCTATTTTCAGTATACTTTTTCTTTTAATTGTCGACACATTGAGGACAATGTGTAGTTTAAGTAGGGGGGAGGGTATTCTCATTCTCATGTATCTATGTTGTATATATTAGTTTCAATTTGAAAAAAAAAATGAAAATGAAAAAAAAAAATGAAAAAAGAATATAAAAAAAAAAAGTGATGAAATGAAACCCGGCGAGTTGAAAACCCACAAGGGTGGGCGACTCGAGCAAAAATGGGGGCCGGATAGGTTGAAAACCCGAAAGGGCAACCTATGCAAAAAAAGTGGCTTATATTGAGCGGGTAAGATGGAGAGATGAAAAAGAAATGTGTGAAGCTAGGATGAAAACCCGAAAGGGCTCCTAGGCAAATGAGAGATTAAGAGAGAATTATGTATTTTGAAGACTCATTTCTTGGGAGATTTGTTTTGGCTTTCACCTTCTTTTGATTGTTTGTTTTTGGGAGTAAGCATGGAATTTATCCCTTTTTGTCTTCATTCCATGGCTTGCTATTTTAAATTAATTGTTGTAGTATTAGTTTTAGTTTATCTTTTGAGGTTTTAGGCGAGTTGTCATTTTGATTGTGGCGTTGGAGTGGGTTCAACTCCTTTGAGATCCTTCGGGATTTGAGCTCACATTTTGGTTGTCGTTTCTTTGGTTATTGTTGTTGTCGCGTCTTTGTATACTTCGGGTGAGCTTGAATCTAAGTGTGGGGGAATCATCATCCCTTACGTTTAGGTTTTGAGCGTATTTCATTAAGATGTGATGATGATGATGTAGTTGGTGGAGAGAGAGGTTGGTGTTGAGAACTTGGGTGATGATTTATTTGGTGATCCTCATTTTGAGTTTACTCGAGGTCGAGTAAAGTCCAAGTGTGGGGGGTATTTGATACGCTCAAGTTACACGTAGTATTTACGTAACTTTGGGTGCACTTTGCTAAGGGTTTGATTGTAATTGTTAACGTTCATGTCTTATTTAACCCTTAGCGGAAGTTCGGAGCTTTGCTAGATAATTGGTGTTAACGTCATGTATTCCGAGCTTCCAAGGTGAAGTGCATTTGAGCCGAGCAAAGCCCAAGCATCACCGCAAGCCTAAGCATCACCACAAGCTCGCCAAGCCAAGCTCTCGTGAGCACCGCAAGCCCAAGCCTCAGCCATCGCAGCCAGCACTCCGCATTGCCCAGCCCAGCGCTCGCCCACGCCCAGCGCCCAGCTCGCAGCTCGCACCTCGCGACCTGCCTTGCTCGCACCTCGCGAGATTTCTCGCACGGTGCGACCTGGCGACTTGGCCCAATTCTTCTGCTCATGTTGGAAGGCAGAGTACCCTTCGCACGGTGCGACCAGATTCGCACCTCGCGACCCCTAGGTCGGTCTAAATGTCGGCTGATTTTTGAGCTTTAGTATAAATACTAAAGCTTGTTTTTGGACCTAGGGGGCAGCAGCCACAAGGAGAGGGAGTCTCCAAAACTCCACTCCTCTCTTGTTGTCTTCACTTTTAGTTTTTATTTTCTAGTTTAGTTTTTGTAGATTTCAATTACGGGATTGGCTTATGCTATTCCGATTGTAGCTTGAACCGTTCTTGAACGAGATTAATATGGAGCTTCAAGCATTATTGTGAGATCTTTCCTCTCTTTCTATTTCCTTTGATTATGGTTTAATTTCTATGCTTGCTTTATATGATTTTTGCATGATTATGCTAGGAACGTTACTAGTTTGATTGTGTAATTAATCTAATGCTAGATTTAAGAATAGAATCGGATTGTTTTATTCTTTTATCAATTGGTAGCAAACTAGGGAGTAGCTTAGATGCTGATCATCTTGGTTATTTCTTGGGGAAATTGAATTAACTGTTGAATGTTTATCGCTTGTATGACGTTAGCAGGTCTGTTGGTTCTCTGTGTTTATTGCTGCTATTGGATTGAACTTAGCCGCTATCGGACTAGGTTATCCTTTGGTTAGGGTTTTATAGTCATGCTGATCGTGCTATTCAACTAAGAATAAGGAGAACACGAGATTAATTCTCGACAATAGATAATTATGGAAATAATTAGAGTGGATGTTCAAGGATCGATAATGAATTGAAGTGAATGTTAATCGGATTCAAGATCTTCCTATAATTGATTTCTCATTTTGTTTATATGCTAGTTAGTTGTAGTTTAGTTATAAATCAACTTGAAACCCCCCTTTGTAATTATTATTAGGTTTCTCGGCCCTTAGCTTAATCTAGGTTTCGAATCACGCTGAATATTAAACTCGTCCCTGTTTCCCTGTGGATACGACCCCTACTTCCATTATACTACCTTAGTGTAAAAGAGAGTAGGAGAAATTTTATCTTTGGACCGGGCGCGGTGCACGACGACGACACATCCGCGCCCGCCCAAATTTTGGCGCCGTTGCCGGGGAAACGGTGTTACTTGTTTGTATTTAGTGTGATTTTTGGATGGTATTGCTTGTGCTCTTTGTTTTTGGTTGGCCACTCTCTTGGGGATGGTTGATTGACTCATACTCTATATCTTGGTTATTGTCTAGCTTTAAACATTTATATTAATGGTCATGACTTGGATTAGCTAGGAGTACTACTAGTTGATGTTTGTTGTTGACTTAATGCTAGGTTTTGGGATATAATCTGATGTTATATGCTCAACCATGTTGTAGTAAGCTAGATATTAACGATGCATTGCAAGAGTCCTTCTCAATCAATTTTGCAGGTACTTGAAGTGGAGATTGACATGGAACTACCATTGTCACACATGGAGCACAATCCCAATGATTAAGCTTAAGGTATTAAGTCGAGCTCACGACTTTAAACAACAGCGCTTCTCGGGAGGCAACCCGAGACCCTCTTTATTATCTTTCTTTTTCTTTATTTCTCATCAAATTTCCACCACCACAACAAATTTTCTTTCACCCACCGCCCACACACTATAAAACGAACCACAACACATCTTAATCCGCTCAAAACCAAAATCCACAAAAGAAAACCCGTTGGGAGGACTTGATAGCTAGGAGTTGGTAACACTAGAGGATTGAGATTGTTAATGTACCTTTTCGATCTCTTGAGCTAGGTGAAAATCTCAAAAATTCAAAACTTTTGAACTTGTCATTTGTTTGAGTGATTCGAGGGAGAGGGCTGTGAGTTGAGTTATGAGATTTGAGTTGGTGTTGTTAAGAAATTTGAGTTTGACGGATTGCTTTTCATGAGTTTTGACCATCGATCTTCGATTTACCCGATTTTCAAATTTCCCTCCCTATTTTCAGTATACTTTTTCTTTTAATTGTCGACACATTGAGGACAATGTGTAGTTTAAGTTGGGGGGAGGGTATTCTCATTCTCATGTATCTATGTTGTATATATTAGTTTCAATTTGAAAAAAAAAATGAAAATGAAAAAAAAAAATGAAAAAAGAATATAAAAAAAAAAAGTGATGAAATGAAACCCGCTGAGTTGAAAACCCACAAGGGTGGGCGACTCAGGCAAAAATGGGGGCCCGGATAGGTTGAAAACCCGAAAGGGCAACCTATGCAAAAAAGTGGCTTATATTGAGCGGGTAAGATGGAGAGATGAAAAAGAAATGTGTGAAGCTAGGATGAAAACCCGAAAGGGCTCCTAGGCAAAATGAGAGATTAAGAGAGAATTATGTATTTTGAAGACTCATTTGCCGGAGATTTGTTTTGGCTTTCACCTTCTTTTGATTGTTTGTTTTTGGGAGTAAGCATGGAATTTATCCCTTTTTGTCTTCATTCCATGGCTTGCTATTTTAAATTAATTGTTGTAGTATTAGTTTTAGTTTATCTTTTGAGGTTTTAGGCGAGTTGTCATTTTGATTGTGGCGTTGGAGTGGGTTCAACTCCTTTGAGATCCTTCAGGATTTGAGCTCACATTTTGGTTGTCGTTTGCTGGTTATTGTTGTTGTCGCGTCTTTGTATACTTCAGGTGAGCTTGAATCTAAGTGTGGGGGAATCATCATCCCTTACGTTTAGGTTTTGAGCGTATTTCATTAAGATGTGATGATGATGATGTAGTTGGTGGAGAGAGAGGTTGGTGTTGAGAACTTGGGTGATGATTTATTTGGTGATCCTCATTTTGAGTTTACTCGAGGTCGAGTAAAGTCCAAGTGTGGGGGTATTTGATACGCTCAAGTTACACGTAGTATTTACGTAACTTTGGGTGCACTTTGCTAAGGGTTTGATTGTAATTGTTAACGTTCATGTCTTATTTAACCCTTAGCGGAAGTTCGGAGCTTTGCTAGATAATTGGTGTTAACGTCATGTATTCCGAGCTTCCAAGGTGAAGTGCATTTGAGCCGAGCAAAGCCCAAGCATCACCGCAAGCCTAAGCATCACCACAAGCTCGCCAAGCCAAGCTCTCGTGAGCACCGCAAGCCCAAGCCTCAGCCATCGCAGCCAGCACTCCGCATTGCCCAGCCCAGCGCTCGCCCACGCCCAGCGCCCAGCTCGCAGCTCGCACCTCGCGAGCATGGTCGCACCTCGCGACCTGCCTTGCTCGCACCTCGCGAGATTTCTCGCACGGTGCGACCTGGCGACTTGGCCCAATTCTTCTGCTCATGTTGGAAGGCAGAGTACCCTTCGCACGGTGCGACCAGATTCGCACCTCGCGACCCCTAGGTCGGTCTAAATGTCGGCTGATTTTTGAGCTTTAGTATAAATACTAAAGCTTGTTTTTGGACCTAGGGGGGCGCGACCACAAGGAGAGGGAGTCTCCAAAACTCCACTCCTCTCTTGTTGTCTTCACTTTTAGTTTTTATTTTCTAGTTTAGTTTTTGTAGATTTCAATTACGGGATTGGCTTATGCTATTCCGATTGTAGCTTGAACCGTTCTTGAACGAGATTAATATGGAGCTTCAAGCATTATTGTGAGATCTTTCCTCTCTTTCTATTTCCTTTGATTATGGTTTAATTTCTATGCTTGCTTTATATGATTTTTGCATGATTATGCTAGGAACGTTACTAGTTTGATTGTGTAATTAATCTAATGCTAGATTTAAGAATAGAATCGGATTGTTTTATTCTTTTATCAATTGGTAGCAAACTAGGGAGTAGCTTAGATGCTGATCATCTTGGTTATTTCTTGGGGAAATTGAATTAACTGTTGAATGTTTATCGCTTGTATGACGTTAGCAGGTCTGTTGGTTCTCTGTGTTTATTGCTGCTATTGGATTGAACTTAGCCGCTATCGGACTAGGTTATCCTTTGGTTAGGGTTTTATAGTCATGCTGATCGTGCTATTCAACTAAGAATAAGGAGAACACGAGATTAATTCTCGACAATAGATAATTATGGAAATAATTAGAGTGGATGTTCAAGGATCGATAATGAATTGAAGTGAATGTTAATCGGATTCAAGATCTTCCTATAATTGATTTCTCATTTTGTTTATATGCTAGTTAGTTGTAGTTTAGTTATAAATCAACTTGAAACCCCCCTTTGTAATTATTATTAGGTTTCTCGGCCCTTAGCTTAATCTAGGTTTCGAATCACGCTGAATATTAAACTCGTCCCTGTTTCCCTGTGGATACGACCCCTACTTCCATTATACTACCTTAGTGTAAAAGAGAGTAGGAGAAATTTTATCTTTGGACCGGGCGCGGTGCACGACGACGACACATCCGCGCCCGCCCAATTACTTCTGAATTGTGGTTGTTGATTAGCATATTGGATCGCTTGCTAAATGTGTAAGATGACCTAATTTAATGTCTATAAATAAGGATACATATAAAAGAGTGTTTTTGATTATTTTTTTTGTTTATATATAGAATTTTAGAATTTGAACTAATTTAGTTCCTTCACTTAAACTTCTTGAAGCCGTGCAGGGTTCCCATATGGCGCTGCAGAGATATTTACACTCATGCAACACATGGGATGTGAGCCAGATAGAGCCTCCTATAACATCATTGTAGATGCCTAAGGTAGAGTTGGTTTAGTTGAAGGTAAAAACTGTCATCTTAGTACTTGGAACTTAACTCAAACATGGCTGAAATATATAAAATGCGGTTTTATTACCAAATACCCCCGAGTTTTCACGAAATTCACCGGGTACCCTCGCACTTTTGAAAATACACCTGGTACCCCTCAGTTTCAATATAATACACCCAAATACCTTTAATGACTAACGGCGGTTAACTCCGTTAAACGCCGTTAGTCATTAACCCTTATTTTGTTGTTTTCAACCACTAACCCTAACCCTAATCCTAACCCCTAACCCTACCCATAACCCTAAACCTTGACCACCCTCCCCACCACCCCACCCTCCCACCACCCTCCCCCACCACCCCAGCCCCACCACCCTCCTCACCACCCCAACGGACCCCTTCCCCCCACCGCCCCGAAGCCCCCCGCCCCCTCCCCGCCCCGCATCCCCCTCCCCACCCCAAGAGCCCCGCTCCCACCCCCGCCCCCCGCAGCCCCTCCCCCCCACCCCCTCCCCCCCCTCCCCCACGGGTTTCGGCTCCCCTCCCCCCCACCCTCGTTGAGTTTCGATTTTCGGGCGATTGAGAGGAGTGAGGGAGCGAAAATCGACGGGGGGGGGGAGAGGGGAGCGAAACTCGACGGGGGTGGGGGTGGGGGAGCGAAACTCGTCGGGGGGGGGAGGGATCGAAATTCCAAGTGGGGAGCTTGGTGGGGTGGGCGGCTGTGAGGGAGTGGGAGAGGGGGGCGGCGGGGTTGGGGGAGAGGCTGCGGGGGTGTGGGGGAGGGGGTCTGCTGGGTGGTGGGGAGGGTGGGCGCCTCTTGGGGTGGTGGGGGAAGGTTGGTGGGAGGGTGGGGGGTGGTGGGGGGTGGGGGAGGGTGGTTAGGGTTTAGGGTTTAGGGTTAGAAGTTAGGGTTAAGTTAGGTTAATTAGGGCTAATTAGGGTTAAAACTAACGGCGGTTAACGTCGTTAATCATTAAGGGCATTTAAGTGTATTGTCATAAAACTGAGGGGTACCAGGTGTATTTTCAAAAGTGCGAGGGTACTAGGTGAATTTCGTGAAAACTCGGGGGTATTTGGTGAAAAAACCGTATAAAATAATAGATACATACATGACCTCTTGTAATTTGTAAATAAACCAATTCCTATGGAGTTTAAAGAAGATCGACAATGGCAAGAAATGACAAATTTTGGCAGTCGACTATTATCATGTTCATCAAGAAATAGCTATTACTAAGTGTTATTGTATTAGTTGCATGTTGAAATTTAGCTATTTCTTTTTTTTGAGCAAATTCTACAATAAGATGATTCATAGATATAGTAATGTTGGGTAGTAATTAGTTTTTTAGATACAATGCATGGCGCACGTGTGCAAGATGGAGTGGGTCTGTTTGCCGCTGCTACTGTGCTGATTATATCATGCTACTTTGAATTGTTTTGATATCGTGGTACTTGGTGACTAAGCATATAGTTTAACTTTATTGGCACATGAATTTTTTATATTTGATCATGTCATGCATTGCCAACTTTATAACAAGATAATGAAAAAAAAGAATGGATATTATCCTCCTTGTATGTTTCTTTCCTTAGATATTATCAAACAAGCTCTTACACTAGATATTCCAATAAGGGTGCTAAAGAAGATAATTGTGCCCAGAATACGATCTCTGCAGATGGCCTGACAGAAAGCTTAATGAACATCGAGTGTACCTTGTGAGAGCACAGAGGGTATCATGAACTCAATAGACATCCTTGCAAAATTTCAAGTTTTATATCTTTCAGTGTTAAATTTGTGATTGGATTTTCAGATGTGGAAGTTGTGTTCAGGAAGCTGAAGTCCCTGGGCCTGATTACAACCATGAGATCCTACATGGTGGTACTTTATGCGTACGCAAAAGCAGGGAACGACATTACCAAGAGTGAAGAATTTGTAGCCGACATGATCAACTCAGGTATTAAGCCACACACGCACATCATGAATAGCATGCTAAGTTTATGATTACTAAACATAGCACTTACTATGAATGAAGAACTTGAGTTACACACGAGACTCATTGTAAAGTTTCTATCTCTAAGTTAATTGTAACACCTTGTTTCATATATCTTGAAATCCTATTATTTGAAATTTTTAGTAGTGGTTGGTGCTATCATGACTTGATATAGGTAGGATAACCGAGATCAAATTATGTTTTCTCCAGTTGAACTGAATGTGGACTGTGAAAGGAATCAAGTGCCATCATCCTTGATAACACATGCACACTTCTAACTCCTCTCCCCTTCCTCTTCACTCTCTTTCCATTTCTCTCTACTATTGGTTATTTAAATACATCGTTATAGCTTAGGTTTATTGCTTATTATATTGCTTATTGCGTGCTTGGGTTTAGTTTGAACTGAATGATTGTAGCTTTTATCCAGCTATATAATCATAATCTATTACTTTAGGCCTTAGGGTTTCGGGAAACATAGTTATGGACTGAAATTACTGTTGATAGAATTGTTATTTGAAACACCTCTACAATGGAGCAAGTATTATGTTTCTATGCAGCATAAAATCAAGTTTGAATGTATATTATGGTGGTAAATGGGAGGGGCACGGGGAGGTGTGTGCGTGGTGGTTGAAGGGAGGGGCATGAGGAAGCATGTTGTAGGTTGATACTGCTACGAGGTGGGATGCTATACAATTTTTTTTTTAAAATAAAAACGTCAAGTGCTCCAGTTATGAAAAAGCCGGAGCACTTGATTCACAAGTGCTCCGGTTTTCTCTTATCAACCGGAGCACTTGACGTATTTTGAACTTATAAAATTCACAAGTGCTCCGCTTTTTAAGACAACCATAGCACTTGTAAATCTAAGTGCTCCGGTTGAAAACCGGAGCACTTAAGAAATACTCAAGTGCTCCTATGGCGTCTGCTACGGTTCAAATACGGAGCACTTGTACGGTTTTTAACCGGAGTACTTGTACGGTTTTTAACCGGAGCAATTGATGATTTTTCCACTAGTGATGCTTCACACAACGACATAAAACTTGCAAAATCACTTGATTATAAGCCACATATGAACTATAAAAAGTTCCCTATACATGATACTACATCAATCCTAATCTTAGGACATGATGCTAGTCTAATAACACATAGGTATGTACGTACCTTGTGTAGAAAAAATGAGAGGCCACTTTCACAACCTTAGAAATCGCTTAAAGAATATGCTTCGCCTACCAAAATACCAACATAACCAAGTATTAATACTCTAGTAAATTTCCAACAACTTTAAAATAGTTTAAACCCTCCTAAAAAGTGTATAAAAACCCTCTTAAACATTAAAACTTCAACTTTTAGTGTCCCCTAGTATAGTACTACCATACTAGTCATTAAAACCTTCAAAATCCATACTTTGATGTTTAAAACTCAACATAAGTGTGCTAACACTAGTAGAAAAATGATAATTTGCGTCGAACAAAATAACAACTGACGCAAATGTTCAGGAACAGACGATTTGCGTCGGATCGTAGTCAAAATTCGACGCAAATAACCAAAGAAAATGAGTAAAGAGAATATTTGCGTCGGACGTCCACAAACGTGCGACGCAAATGATTAATGCCCAAGGATTTAGATTCAACAATGTGCATCGGACGTGCACCTAGATACGACGCGGATGATTAAAGCCCAATTTGGATCCAACAATGTGCGTCGGATTTTACTTAGAGTGCGACGCAGATGAGTGAAAGCCCAATTGTAAATATGCGCGCTTCCATTTTTCCTTTTTATTTACTCAGGGTTATAAACCCTACCAACTTCTTCCTTCCTCAATCCTCACACAGCCATCACTCCTTTCTCTCTCTCTCTTTCTCCTTCTCTCTTTCCCATCTTTCTTCCTTCAAATACTGAATTCATCTCAAATACTGAATTCTTCAAATACTGAATTCGTCTCAATTATTGCTGTCGGAAATTAAATTCATCGGGATTTCGTGGTTGTTTGTCGCGGTGTTTCGTTCTTTCATCTCACTCCAAGATCTAGTGATTGTGAATTTTGTTTTTTTGGCTTTCATTTGAGTTTTTATGATGTGGGTTTGCTTTGATTTTTCTGATCTTGATTTGGGCTTTTTGTATCTGTTTATTTTGGGTTGTTTGCTGGGTCTGATCAGAAAAAACGGCCAAAATCTGAGTAACTTTGTTGATTTTTGGTTGAGTTTAAACGGTAAATTCATCCACACTCCGAAGCCATTTTCTCTCTCCTTTTCCTCTTCTACGGGCACTATTGAAGCTACCAGCACTGTTTCTCGTCGGATTTCGTTGGTGAAGATTGAAGAACATATCGAAACTCACTTTCGTCGGTGAAGATTGAAGGATCGTTGACGGTGTTTCTCGGGTTATTTTAGGGTTCGATTCAGATTTGAGGTTATGTTTTTAAGTTTTCCCCCAAATTGTACTGTTAATCGATTAAGATCTGATTTTTTTTGGTTCAATTTTTTCATTTCGTCTTATTCTTGTATTTCGTTCTTGTATTTCGATTCAATATTCATAGTTTCTTGTATGTAGTTATTCTATTTCAAATATTATTCGTTCTTTTGTATTTCGTTCATTTGAATGTCAAATTTGCAAACCCAATTTGGTGTTATTGATGAATTGTTGGGATGAGGGTTTTTTTTTTTTGATAAAAGACACAATTTGCGTCGCAAGTACTGACAGGAGCCGACGCAAAAGCCTCCATCTGCGTCGCATGTGGACATGGGTCCGACGCAAATGAGGCCCAAAAGCAGGGGCTAGGCAGACCACAAGTGATGATGTGCGTCGGTTTCCCCCAATGTTCGACGCAAATGGTTGTTCAATTGCGTCGAATCTCAATCCGACGCAGATCGTGCCTTCGGATACGACGCAAATGATGCCTTCGGATACGACGCAAAACGTTAATCCTGTACTTGTGTAAATAAAAATTCCAGCAACTTATAATAACTTTAAAACCCTTTCAAGCTTACTTTAACATATTTATAAATATTAGAGTACCCAATTTTCATAAACTATAACATAGTATTACAAATTCCAACTCTTAAAACATTAAAAATCCATGCTTTGGTGCTTTATCAAACCCTAATTTAACAAATATATTAAATCTGAAATTTAATTACTTTACTATACTAATTATATAATGTGAAATCTATATTTAAATAATCAAAGTTGCAAACTTTAATTATTAAAACATCAAAACAATACTTAAAACATAAACCTAAACATTAAAATAATATAGAGGAGGAAGAAAATAACCAAAGAAGAGAGAAAGGAAGACACGCGGCACGAGGGGAGGATGCCGGCTGCCTGTGGTGGCTGCTGCTGCCGTCGATGGTCTTGCAGTGGTGGTCGCCCGAGAGAAAAACCGAAGGGGAGAGAGAAAACCGAGAGAGAGAGAGAGAGAGAGAGAGGAAGAGGAGAGGCGTGGAAAAGAGAGAGAGAATAGAAACTTAGGGTGTGTGTTTAGTGTGGCAAAATTGTTTAATGAAGGAGTATTTATAGGTACCCCCATTAGGGGTCCAATAGTGAGTTGGACTTTGATGGATTAGTTTAATAAAGATGCTCATAGAAAAAGGTATAAGGTTTGGGCTCCTCTAACCCAATATTAAAATCTTTTGTACTTCCAACTCAACTAAATAAATATTAAAATTACTTTCAAAGTATGACTAAATAAAATATTTGATTATTTAAAACATTAAGTAATCCCTTTGACCACAAAATAGTCAACACTTTAAGAAGTTAATTATTTAAATACTATTATATATATAAATATACTTTAAAATATATTTAAAAAATTCATAAAATTATGGGGAAATACTTGTGTCACAACGTGTACACACTTTACCAATCATAAAAACCACTTATGTTACTCATGAACACATTTTTCTATACGGAGAACAAATTTATTTAAGACCAACATGTGAAAATCGCCAAAATAAGCACAAAAATACCATAAAATAAGGCAAAAAGTGCGAAATTCTATCGCATTCTACCCCCCTTAAAGAAAACGAGTTACGCCCTCGTAACTCACCTCAATGAATAACTCAGGATATTTCTTCTTCATTTCATCTTCGGCTTCCCATGTTGCCTCTTCGGACTCATGGTTAGACCAAAGCACTTTCACAATATTCACATCCTTATTGCGTGTACTACGCACCTTTCTATCCAAGACTTTCACAGGCCTTTCCTCATACGTGAGGCTACTATCGATTTGAATTCTTTCGGGCTCCAGAACATGATTCTCATCAGGATTATATCTTTTAAGTTGAGCGATGTAAAACACATCATGCATCTTCTCAAATTCCATTGGTAAAGCCAACTTATAGGCTACCTTCCTAAATCTTAGTAAAATCTCATATTGGCCAACATATTTAGCACTTAATTTACCCTTCTTACCAAATCTCATCACTCCTTTTGTCGTTGACACTTTCAAAAACACCTTATCACCAACTGCGAATTCATCTTCTCTTCGCTTCAAACCAGCATAACTTTTCTGCCTATCTTGAGCAGCTTGAATTCTAGCTTGAATCAACTTCACATTCTTGACAGTCTCCTCAATAAATTCAGTCCCCAATACTACATTTTTACTAAAATCATTCCAACAAATGGTACTTCTACCTTAACCTTATCTAGGTGCTCGTCTCCAACTTGACCCTTTTTGATCTCATCAAAAACTGACAGTCTCAATGACAAAGCACTCAATCTTGCTTCGATCTCCCCAGGATTTAGAATTTCTAGGCTAAGTCTTTGCATATAATGGTACAATTCCTCAGGAACTACCAATGCATTCACGCTATGGCTCGACTTCCTACTCAAAGCATCGGCGACTACATTTGCCTTCCCCCACATGATATTGGATATCTAGGTCATAATCTTTAATCAATTCCAACCATCTTCTCTTCCTCATATTGAGATCCTTCTGGGTGAAAATGTACTTCAAACTCTTATGATCAGTAAAGATCTTGCAGGCTGCTCCATACAGATGATATCTCCAAATTTTCAAGGCAAATACAATAGCAGCTAACTCTAGGTCATGGGTAGGATAATTAAACTCATACTGTTTCAACTGAAGCGATGCATACGCGATCACCGGCCTTCCCATTTTGCTGCAGAACGCACCCTAATCCATTCTTCGAAGCATCACTATACACCTCGAATCCTTCATTTCCATCAGGCAGGGTTAAAATAGGTGCGGAGGTCAAATGCTCCTTCAAAGTCTAAAAAGCTTCCTCGCACTTATCACTCCTCGAACTTTGACTCTTTCTTCATCAGATTAGTCATCGGTCTTGCTATCTTCGAGAAATCTCTCACAAATCTCCTATAATAGCTAGCTAATCCCAGAAAACTCCTAATATTTGACACATTCTTCGGTGTATGCCACTCACTAACAGCTTGAATCTTCGCAGGATCCACAAAAACTCCTTCTTTTGACACATAATGAACCAAAAAGGCTAATTTCTCCAATCGGAACTCACACTTAGAGAACTTGGCATACAACTGGTTCTTCCTACGCGTCTCCAAGAATATCCTCAAATGCTCATCATGCTCTTCTTCACTCTTTGAATAGATCAAAATATCATCAATGAACACTACAACAAACTGGTCCAAAAACTCATGGAATATCCTATTCATCAAGTTTATGAATATTGCCGGAGCATTGGTCAATCCAAACGGCATCACTGTAAACTCATAATGACCATAACGCGTCCTAAACGCAGTCTTAGGTATATCCTTATCAGCTACCTTCAATTGGTGATACCCTGAACGCAAATCAATCTTCAAAAACACACTTGCTCCATTCAATTGATCGAAGAGGTTATTTATCTCGGCAAAGGATACTTATTCTTAATGGTTACATTGTTCAACTCCCTATAATCGATGCACAGGCTCATACTTCCATCTTTCTTCTTCACAAACAACACATGAGCTCCCCGAGGTGACGCACTAGGCCTAAAATAACCTTTCTCCAACAGTTCTTGCAATTGCGTCTTCAACTCACTCATCTCAGGAGGTGCCATTCTATATGGTGCCTTAGAAATAGGTGCAGTACCAGGAACTAAGTCTATGGTGAACTCAACGGCTCTCGTAGGCGGCATACCAGAAATCTCGCTTGGAAACACATCCTTAATTTTCAATTCGTCCTCTTTGCTCACATCTCGCACACTACAAAAGAATAACTCGCACCCCTTCTTTACCAACTTCTTCACTTGCATTGCGGAAATGACCCCAAAATTCTTAGGCTTCCCAAATCTTCGGTATGAATTAACTTCTCTAAAGGACTTCTCAGGACTACCTCCTAAGCTTCACAATCTATCTTGGCCTTATAGAAACCTAACCAGTTCATCCCAGAATAATGTCTAGGTCTCCCAGATTAAACTCCATCAGATTAGAAGGAAAAGCACAGTCTCCTATCTTCAAAGGTAAGTCTCGATACAACTTAGTACACCTTATAACTTCTCCAGTAGGTATACTTATAGGCAAGTCAATTACTTCAAAGTCTACTAACCCCAAACTTTTTACGATGGACAACGAAATAAATGAATAGGCCGCTCCAGAATCAAATAACACTTTAACTAGAGTGGAGTTAATAGAAAAAGTACCAGAAACTACGTCGGCAGATTTCTCAGCTTCATTGCAACTCATCACGAACAGCTTCCCGCTTTGCTCTGGTTGTTGTTGTTGTTGTTAGCTGGCTTACTGTAGCTTCCCTGACCATTCTGCGATCCCGTAGGCTTCGGTCCTTGGTTGTTCGCTTGGTTGAACCCATACCTTCCCTGATTACCATTCCCAGTACTATTCTACTCTTTCTTCTGCTTGATGAAGCACTCAAACTCTCTATGCCCCTTCTTTTGGCAGTAATGACAGGTCACTAGATCCCCTTTACAGTCTATACCAGGACGGTTCTTGTTACAACTCTTACAGTTCTAACTCCTCTCAGACTGGCCTTTACCATCAAAGCCTTGGTCATTCCTTCCTTGGAAATTCCCATTCCCATTCCTATTCCTCTTAAAATTCCCCTGATTTCCACCATAATTGAAATCTTTTCTTTTCTTGCCTACTACAACATTCTTCTTATAACGCCTCGACTGAAGACCATAAATATAGGCGGCTCTCCCATAAACAACATTTAAGGACACAAAGATCTCACCACCTAACCCTAATTGAATTTCCTCAGTCAAACCTTGCTCAAATCTCTGAGCTTTCAGCTCTTCATTAGCTACAACTTCAGGTGCAAATCTAGACAATGTTATGAACTTGCTATAATACTCAGAAATGGTCATACTCCCCATCCGAAGGTTTATGAACTCATGAGCCTTTTGCTTCCTCATAAAAGCAGGGTAAAATTTTCCTCTTAAAGCAGAAATAAAGGAATCCCAATTAAACCCTTCCACAACACTAAGTCTAACTCCATTTTCCTTCCACCATAAGTCAGCTTCATCCTTCATATGCAACACAGCCTGAGCTACTTTCATAACCTCAGGACAATTCACAGCCCCAAAAATTTTATCGAACTCCCTAATCCAGCTCTCTAAGAATGTAGGGTCAGCTTGCCTTTTAAAGTATGGTGGCTTAATAATAGCTAATCTCTCAAACATATCCCCTGCAGGGTCGGGACGCTCAGCCTTTTCTTGAGTCAATTTCTCCGCCAATAGGCGAATAGCAGAGGCTAACGCGGTATCGTTGTTTGCCATTCTACTTCGCGACCTAAAATTTAACGTAAATCTACTTTAGGTTTCGATTCACAACTTACTTGCCATTCTCTACGAAGGCATCAATCGATTTGACCATACAAGGTCGCATCAAAATACAATTCTTATGAAATTACAATAACACTAGGTTAACACACTATGACCCATAACAAACATATATTCACGCATGTATAAATATTCATATTAATAATCACAGTAGGATCAAATGAAACCAATTACAATAATTAAATAAAATATTTCCCTTTTCGCGTACTAAAATATATTCTCACTCAACTCAAATAACTGAATAATAACTTTTATTCCTCAAACGATAATAAGAATATTTTTCCAAATCCAAAATAACCAACTTATTCCTCAACAATATAAAGATGCTGAAGAAGGAAATTTAAACCATTGTAGCTTAGCTACTTATTCAACTACTAATCTTAGAACATAAATAAATACTCTATGGAGTTACATTATCATTCCTATCCTTATTTTCTTTATACTTCTCTAGAGTAAACATTTCATCTTCAAAGTCTCCAGAGTCTTTCACTATAATAATAATAATAACCTGAATTCCTAGCTCTAGTAGATCTTCGAATCCTTTTTGGTTGAGGTCCATCCTCTTCCAACTCTGAATCTCTATCACTGCCTGGATTAAATCTCATAGTAGCATTGTAGATGTCCTTTCTGCTTTGCCCTTTAGCACGGTCAAACTCTTGGATTACCTCATCATCACTATCAGGGATGCCTACTTTTAAGATACGACGCATAATAACATCTAGGATGGTGTAACTCTCACTATCAGACTCCATATCAAACTCATCATCACTAAGCACAATGGGGTTGGAGTAGCTTCCTACTCGGGCAGCTTCAATATCAGACATGTCTAGTGGTCCGTTAACAGATGAATACGACATCTATAAATACATAATACCACTAGTGGAAAAAACGCTAAATGTCACAAGAAAACCGCTGCGGTCCTTAAGAATACCGCAACGGTAAATTGTCGTAGAATTTGGGGGGAAAAGGGGGAACATAAACCGCTGCGGTCTATAGAATACCGCAACGGTTAAAAGAAACTGTTGCGGTTTTCAGTTAACCGTTGCGGTTTTATGAACCGCAGCGGTTTATTTTGGTTTTTTTTTCTAAATCCCGCGTGAAATTGGTCGAGTTGATTACAATTTTTGTGCGAACACTCACCTGCACTCCCTCCTTCTTTAGGTTCGAAGTTTGAACTCCCTCCTTCCTTCTCAATTTCCTCCACGCTTCATCGACGCACCACCGCCGCACCTCCACCGCCGCACGTCCACCGCCGCACCTCCACGCTTCATCAACAACAAACCCTAGAAGCTCCCTCCTTTCTTTTCATCAACAACAGCAATTCCAAGCGTCCTCCTCTGCGGCTGCACTATGCATCCTCCACCGCCGCACCTCCACCGTGCCCTTAATACCTACATTCCTCCTCCTCTTCTTAGGTACCTAAAATTTCTCAACTTTACTTAATCTCATATTTGAAGCTTTAAGTTTTATAATTAATTGTAGTTTTATGAATAATTGTCAGTGAAATTAGGTTGTATTATAGTTAAAGGTTGTAAATTTGATTGATTTGAGTTTATTTGATTTTATTTAAAGTAGTTAGTTTGATTTTTAGGTTACAAAACTAGGGCTTTGTTGTGGTTGTTGTTGTAGTTGTAGTGGTTGTAGTTGTTGTTGTAGTTGTAGTTGTTGTAGTTGTTGTTGTTGTAGTAGTACTTATTAACTAGTTATTTTGAACTAACAAAGTATAACGTTGAATATGATTATTGGTTTAGCTATTTAATTAGTTTAGTTTAGCTTAGTTTGGTTTAGTGTTGTTTAATTTGCTAATTTATACTAATCTTAACTTTATACTTTGTTGTTGATTATTGAAGCTAGCTAGTGACGGAGTGTTGAGCTCGATTTCTCTATTGACAACCTTTACATTGGTATGTTATCACTCATATTTAACTTTCTTTCATAGTAAATTGGTTTATATGTGCAAATGTGTATATATTTATCGTTGAATTGAGATTAGATGTAAAATGTTTTGTTGTTTTTATAAACCTATGTTTGCATCATCATATCATATGCCTAGATACCCGTTCGAGACTTACTCATTAGGAGTAAGTCTTGAATAGTCCCCGGTTTGGGATCGTTTAGATGTTTAATCTCATCTTAGGTGGTGAATGTATGTCTTTAGTTCGATTCTAGAGGAAAATCTTGGCTCGTCGTTTCCCTACTTTTGTTCTCTGGGTACATATGTAGATATAAATAAATTTATATCTACATCGTGTACTTGGAGAACTGTAGGGAAATGCTACCGGATTTTCCGTAGATTCGAACTGAAGGCAATACATTCACTAGTGAGATTAGACATCTAAGGATGGGTTAGGTTGGAGTGATAAGGACCCTTGGAAAGCATGCCTAATTTCATTAAATTTATATCGTGTATGAACTCT
Source organism: Beta corolliflora (assembly GCA_947648045.1). Lineage (NCBI taxonomy): Eukaryota > Viridiplantae > Streptophyta > Magnoliopsida > Caryophyllales > Amaranthaceae > Beta > Beta corolliflora. The sequence continues at coordinate 206,721 of CANSZD010003412.1, forward strand.
AATAATGTAGTGAAATTCGTCATTGACATTGGGTCCTTGTTGCTTGTGTTTAATTAGAACTAGGTTTGGTTGAAATGAATCGTGCATGGATGTATGGTAGTCGTGACACGTGTGAATTCGTGGTTGGGGTCTTTGAATTTTGTGATGCTGCATTAAGTCATCAGGCTGCAAAGGGAACCGAGGGGTTTTATTGTTCTTGTGTTGATTGTGGTAATGTGAGCATCGTTAGTAGCATTGAGTCGCTTAGGGAGCATGTCTTTCGTCACGGGTTTAGACAAGACTACTATGTATGGGTTTGGCACGGTGAGGAGGGTATGTATGATGGTCGAAATGCCATTGTTAACGATGTGCATGAAGAAGGTGAGTTTGATGTCATTGAGAATGACAACATCGAGGATGAATATGAGGATATTCAAGTAGAAGATGATGATGATGAAGGGGATCATATCGAGGAGATGATGGCGGGGGTAGATCATTGTGGCAAACAGCCTCGTATTTTTGAGTGCATGGACGAGGCATCTCGAAAACCGTTGTATCCCGGTTGTACGAGGTACACCAAGCTGACGGCCGTGATAACACTCTTTAATATCAAGACGAAAGCCGGTATAAGTGACTCTTGTTTCACTTCCTTGTTGCAAGCATTTGGTGATATGTTGTCGGACGACCATGAACTACCCAAGTCGAACTACTATGCTAAGAAACTGATGTGTCCCTTCAGGTTAGAGTACCAGAGGATACATGCTTGTCCAAACGATTGTGTGCTATATCGAAATGAATATGAAAATATGGATGAGTGTCCTCGATGTTACAGGCGCGCGGGGGATGGTGATAAGAAAGGTCCTGCAGCAAAGGTGATGTGGTATCTTTTGATTATACCACGATTCAAGCGCATGTTTTCAATCAAAAAAGATGCTAAGAACTTGAGGTGGCATGCAGAACGAAGGAAAAAGGATGGTTTTCTCAAACATCCGGCTGATTCTCATGAGTGGAAAGGTATCAACCATTGTCATAAGACCTTCGGTGCCGAGGACAGAAATTTAAGGCTTGGCCTATGCACGGATGGAATGAACCCATTTGGCAATCTTAGTTCTCAACATAGTACGTGGCCGGTTCTTCTAGTTATATACAACTTGCCTCCTTGGTTGTGCATGAAACGCAAATACATTATGTTGTCGATTCTTATTTCAGGGCCGAAACAGCCTGGAAACGACATAGATGTCTACCTCCAGCCACTTGTTGATGATTTGAGAAAAATGTGGGATGAAGGAGTTTCTGTGTATGACGCACATGCTGATGAGGTATTCACATTGCGTGCCATGGTTTTATTCACTCTTAATGACTATCCTGCTTATGGGAACTTATCCGGGTACAAGAACAAAGGGAAGAAAGCATGCCCGATTTGCCTGGACGACACAACATCTAAATACATTACTACTTGTCACAAAGATGTTTATATGCGCACCCGAAGGTTCCTTCGACGCGACCATCCTTATCGTAATAAGAAGAAGGCATTTGATGGAACAGTTGAGGAAGGGGTTGCTCGTAGACCATTGACTGGTATTGAGGTTTATGATCAAGTCAAGGGTATTGAAACGATATTTGGCAAAGGAGCGAGTGTTGGTGATAAGGGACTTTGGAAAAAGGAGTCTATTCTGTGGAAACTTCCATATTGGAGAGATCTAGAGGTTAGACATTGTCTCGACGTCATGCACATAGAGAAAAATGTATGTGACGCCATTCTGGGGACACTTATGAATATTCCACATAAGACAAAGGATAAGCAAGGGGTGCGACCGTATCCGGAAAGTGAGGGGCTTCGACCGTAACTATGGGCTCAAAAGAGGGACACTAAGAAAAGAAAGAAAGAAGAGAAAGTGTCGGAAAAGGAAAAGGAAAGGGAAAAGAAAAGAAACGGGGAAGAAGGGTCGCTGCAGGAATTGAAAGAAAAGGAAAGAAAACGGTGAAGGATGATGATAGGAACTATTTACCTCGGCTTGCTACACTCTATCTAGAGCTGAGAAGCGTCTTTTTTGCGAGTGTTTGTACAACATTAAGGTTCCATCAGGTTACTCATCGAACATGAAAAGATTTGTTACCTTAGACAGTGAGTTGAAATTATCGAGCATGAAGTCTCATGATTGTCATGTAATGATGCAAGTATTCTTACCGATTGCAATTCGAGGGATATTGCCGAAACATGTGAGACATACCATAACGGAGCCGTGTTCTTTTTCAATACTATATGTAGCAAAACGTTACAACCCTCGAAGCTTGATGCTCTGCAGCTAGCGTGATACGACTTTGCGCAAGTTTGAGATGTACTTCCCACCGCTTTCTTCGACATTATGGTCCATTTGGTTGTACATCTAGTTCGAGAAATTAAGCTATGTGGTCCGGTGTTTTTGAGGTGGTGCTATCCCTTTGAGAGACATATGGGCTCTTTGAAAGATAAAGTAAGGAATCCAGCGCAACCAGAAGGAAGTATAATTCGTGGGATTGTGAGTGAAGAGGTCGGTAATTTTGTGATCGAGTTCTTAACTAATGTTGATCCTATTGGACTTCCTACATCTCGACACGAGGGCAGACTCGCGGGTAAAGGTACACTTGGCTCGAAAATGATAGTACCTCCTGTTGAAAGCCGCATACAAGCACACTTATTTGTATTGCAGCATATGGTACAGGTGCATCCGTACTTGGATGAGCATTTGGAGGAGTTGCGTGACCAGATCCAGGTAAAGGGACTAGAGCATTGATGCAGTTGCATAATAAGGCGTTTATTGATTGGTTCCATAACCGAATAATGCGTGAAGTAGATTCCAATGTTTCTGAAACTCTGAAGTGGCTAGCATTTGGTCCTCGAGAAGCTGTGCACTCCTATGAGGGTTATGATGTTAACGGATATACGTATTGGACAGATCGTCAAGATCAAAAGTCGAGATCTCTCCAGAATAGTGGTGTTTCAGTAGAGGCATCATCTACACAGTATGCAGTGCCAAAGACAAGTCTCCAATTGATGCTAGATTGTTATACTATGGACGAGTTCAAGATATATGGGAGCTTGACTACTCTGGTTTCACGGTCTGCTTATTTCGATGCAAGTGGGTTGAGTATAACCGATGTTACATAAGGAAAGATGACCCTTGTGGATTTACTCTTGTAGACTTGGGTCGGTTGCGTGATAGTGAAGAGCCATTCGTGCTTGCATCACAAGTTAAGCAAGTATTCTACGTAACTGACCCTTCTGATAACAAGTGGTCAATTGTTGTTCCGGGAAAAAGAAGTATACTCGGAGTTGGTGATGTTGAGGATGAGGATGAGGATGAGTATGATGCATTTGAAGACACCCCGCCTTTCACCATTCCCAACTCCGATGTCACTGATGCGGAGTTAGCGACAAGTTACATGCGTGCAGATCACGGGGAAGGGATAATGGTTGATACTTCAAATGAAGGTGGCAAAAGTAAACAATAGGCTCGACTTCTTTGGTTCCAATTCCGGCTTTCGGCTTTGCAATGTCATTTTACTTTATTTTTCACTTTTAGCCGCATGTAGTGTCATGTATAGTTCTCATTATTGTATATACATGTATTTCAATCAACTAAACTCGCTTCACATGTATTGAAACCCATTTTGGGTAAGTGAATGTCATTTCGGGCCAATTTCGGCTTTTCAACCTCAATTAACTTAATTTCTCGCTTTTAGCCGCATGTTAGGTCATGTATAGTTCTTATTAGTATATATATATGTATTACAATCAACTAAACTCGCTTCACATGTATTGAAACCCATTTTGGGTAAGTGAATGTCATTTCGGGCCAATTTCGGCTTTTCAACCTCAATTAACTTAATTTCTCGCTTTTAGCCGCATGTTAGGTCATGTATAGTTCTTATTAGTAAATATATATGTATTACAATCAACTAAACTCGCTTCACATGTATTGAAACCCATTTTGGGTAAGTGAATGTCATTTCGGGCCAATTTCGGTTTTTCAACCTCAATTAACTTAATTTCTCGCTTTTAGCTGCATGTTAGGTCATGTATAGTTCTTATTAGTAAATATATATGTATTACATTCAACTAAACTCGCTTCACATGTATTGAAACCCATTTTGGGTAAGTGAATGTCATTTCGGGCCTATTAGAGTCACTTAAAGTCGGGTCACATGATTTGAAAACCGAATTGGGTAGATGAATGTCGTTTAGGGTGTAATTATGGATTGTTTTGGGGGGGGGAGGGACTGTGTAAGGGGTGCTTGTGCAAGCGAGGTGGGACAGTGAAGGGGGCAAGTGGGGGGGCCATGGAAGGGGGGGACGGTGAAGGGGGGTTGTGCGGTTCGGGGGGAGTGTGCGGGGAAGGGGGAGGGAGTGTGCAGGGGGGCCGTGGCGAGGGGGGAGTCAATGGGGGAGTGAGGGGGGTTGTGCAGGGGGCGAGTGAAGGGGGCGTGCAGGGGAGGAGTGTGCAGTGAGGGTGGGGCGGTGCGGGGGCAAATGGGCGCGGGGGGGCAGTGGGGGCAGTGAAGGGGGCCGGTGAAGGAGTTGGGCTGTGCGGGGGGTCGGTGAAGGGAGCCGTGCGGGGGCAGTGAAGGGGGCCAAGTGAAGGGGGTGTGCAGGGGGCCGTGAAGGAGTTGGGCCGTGCGGGGGTGGCAGTGAAGGGGGCTGTGCAGGGGGGGCAGTGAAGGGGGCTAGTGAAGGGGGGGATGTGAAGGGGGCAAGTGAAGGGGGGGTTGATGTGCCGAGGGGGGGTAAGGATCGGCTGTGCGGGGCAATAAGGGGGGCAATGAAGGGGGCGTCAAGGGGGACCGCCCCCCACCCCGCACACTGCCCCCACTCCCCGCACACATCCCCCCCCCCCGCACACATCCCCCCACTCCCCGCTCCCCGCCGCACACCGCACACCGCCCCCACCCCTCGCTCCGCCCCACACTTTGCCCGCCCCCCCCCGCCGCTTATGATGTTGATTTTTTTTTTAACTTATCGTTGTTAATTTCTCTATAGATGGGGCTCAAGTAAAAAGAGGTTAGCGGCGAGTTCACCACCCAAGGCAACAAAGATGCCCTTTATAAGACTTTGGGAAAGGACCATAGTGGACGTTTGAGGGGTTTAGGTGGTATTCGTCTAGGTGTGACAAAAGCGTATTCTAAAGATTACTCCGTGGGTACAAAATCACGCTCTCAACCACATGATATGGAAGCTATGACACAAGCTATTCGGGAGAAGCTTACCGATGAAATTACGGAGAAAGTGACGGAGAAAGTCATGGAGAAACTCACGGAGAGTTTCAACGCGGTCCTCTCACAGTTTGGTTTACCGGCGATACATCAACCTAAACTGGATCGTCTTTTGGAGGACAAAGCTAGCCATCCTAACACACAAAAATCCCCACCATCTATACTTGAGTTAGAGGTAACTATTATCCTTATAATTTTTAAAACTAAGTAACATGTTATATTCTGTAATTGCATGTTCGTAACCTCAATTTCATTTACTTTTTGAAGGAAGAAACGCCTTGCCAGCTTTTACTAGATGTAAAAGATGAGGGTTTGATTGTGGTGGCTATAGGAAATGCACAACCACGAAGTGAACGAGCAATAGTCCATCATGAGCCTGTGGACAATGAGCACTTGGCGGTTAGTGTAGTCACCATTACTCCTGGTTACGAAGACTTTGCTCTTCCGCTGCCTAAACCGTCAATTGATATAAATGTCTTGACCGACGCTCGTGGTGGTTATGTGTTGTGGCCATCGGCATGGGTGAGGTTTTCAGACGAGGTAAATTGAAGCAACTTAAATCCATATTCATAATGATTTGTTTCATACCTACCTACTAACTAAGTTGAATGTTTTTACCGTTGAATTATTAGGTTTTGGAGAGAATAAACAAGTCCAAGGAAAGCAAGACGGACTCACCTCCTTTAGAGAAGGCGAAGAAGGGTTCAGAGAAGAAGGGTTCAAGCGGGCTAAAGAAGGCCATTTCGGGCAAAGGAATGCAAGATTCAAGTCACCAAGAAAAACCAACTACATATACTTGGATCGAGAAACCAAAGATCGAGTGTCTCACTAAGGCGTGCATATGGCTACATGCAAATGCGCGTGATATGTCGGATGATGCACCTCTCGAGGTGAATTTGGGTACCACGTAATTCAACTACTTTGAGGATACATCGACATGGGTGTCTAAGGGTGATTTGAAAGAGTTCCTTTGCGGAGAGATGCTGAATGTTTCCTTGATTCAAGTCTTCATGAGGTAAAACATTTGTACTTTTGAAGTAAATAAAAATGATTTGCAATATACAATAATATATTTATGTTACGAAGTTTGTTGGGCTTTAAAGATTACTCCAAGATGATTGTGGACGCAAGAGCATACAAGAGCAATTTGGGTGGTTATGTCCAAATTTCACCCGAGCCGACAATTGTTTGCAAAACACAAATGAGGTGAAGGAGTACATTTGGCTATGTATCAAAACATCTCTACGTGCACAACATAAGTTCATACTTGCCCCTTGTTTTGAAGAGTATAGTTCTTAACCTTGCATCTATTTTTACCACTTTAATTATCATTATATATATACAATAGAAGTACTCACATGATTGCTTCCTAACTTTTTTGGCATTTTAGTCTTCATTGGTCGCTCGTTGTGATTTGTCCTTCAAACAACACAGTATATCATTTTGATTCTGTAGCTCAAGATCCACCACGACACTTATTCCTCAAATCATGCATAAATAGGTATATTTGTTATTTAAAATGCTAATAAGCATTACACTTTTTACTAATTCCATTCTTTGGCCACTTCTCACATGAAATTAACTTAACTACAGTTCTTTGAAGAAATTTAAGAGCACGGGAAAAATACCTAAATGGAAAGCAATGAAGATAATACATATTAGTTAAGCTACGTACTTCTTTCTTTTAGCAAAAAACAACCATGTATGTTAATTACATGATTTTTTATGTAATTTTATGATTAGTGTGCTCAGCAACCAGGGGGAACTGAGTGTGGCTACTATGTGTTGAGGTTCATGTTCGATATAGCCTCAAGTTGCAAGGAAGTCGGGGATATTGAGAAGGTATATATATATATATACATATAAAACTAATATACGTAGCTTAATTTAAAGTCGATTTTGGCCTCTTAAGCTCAATTCACTTAGTTTTGTTTTCTTTCCGCCTTTAGCCGCATGTTAAGTCATATATAGTTCCAAAAGGTACATATATAACTATAAGAGTCAATTAAAGTTCACTCATATGCTTTGAAACCCGTTTTGGGTAAATGAAGGCCGTTTCGGGCTGATTTTAGCCTTCGAAGCTCACTTCACTTACTTCCCCGCATTTAGCCACATGTTAGGTCATATATAGTTCCAATAGGTACATATATAACTATAAGAGTCAATTATAGTTCACTCATATGCTTTGAAACCCATTTTGGGTAAATGAAGGCCGTTTCGGGTCGATTTTAGCCTTCGAAGCTCACTTCACTTAGTTTCCCGCATTTAGCCACATGTTAGGTCATATATAGTTCCAATAGGTACATATATAACTATAAGAGTCAATTATACTTCACTCATATACTTTGAAACCCATTTTGGGTAATGAAGGCCGTTTCGGGCCGATTTTGGCCTTCGAAGCTCATTTCACTTAGTTTCCCGCATTTAGCCACATGTTAGGTCATATATAGTTCCAATAGGTACATATATAACTATAAGATTCAATTAAAGTTCACTCATATGCTTTGAAACCCATTTTGGGTAAATGAAGGCCGTTTCGGGCCGATTTTAGCCTTCGAAGCTCACTTCACTTAGTTTCCCGCATTTAGCCAGATGTTAGGTCATATATAGTTCCAATAGGTACATATATAACTATAAGAGTCAATTAAAGTTCACTCATATGCTTTGAAACCCATTTTGGGTAAATGAAGGTCATTTCGGGTCGATTTTGGAATTCGAAGGTCATTTCACTTAGTTTCCCGCATTTAGCCACATGTTAGGTCATATATAGTTCCAATAGGTACATATATAACTATAAGAGTCAATTATCTAAGGTCTTACTCAAACTAAAACTGATATTATGTGTGTTTCCTTATGTTTAAGGTATTCAACCAAAGGGAGAGTTCTTTCACCACAACCGAGATAAACGAGGTTCGGGATTTGCTAGCACACTACCTTACCGAAGTTTGCATGTGAAGATGATGCCGCGACTTTGAGTTTATTTGTTCTTATTGTTCTACTTGCTAGTTATTTAGGTACAATAATATAATTGATGTTTATTTTGGATTTTAGTACTTAATACAACTTCATTTGTAGTACATTCTCCAAATTTTATATTTATATATATATTAATTTGACTTGTATACGACGCGCTTGTGGGATTTGTGTCAACTATAGCAAGTTAGATATAATAAAATATTATATATATATATATATATATATATATATATATATATATATATAATATATAACATTAATCGATGCGGTTTTCTAAGAAAACCGCATCAGTTAATGTTCCAATGCATACAAAGAGGTTGGCGGCAAAGAACAAACCGGGTGCGGTTCCAAGGCAAAACCGCAGCGGTTTTTCCCATTAACCGCTGCGGTTTTGCCTTGGAACCGCAGCGGTTTGTGCTTTGCCACTGCGGTTCACAACCGCAGCAATTTTTTTATGAAAACTGCTGCTAGTCCAACCGCTGCGGTTGGACTTTATTCCACTAGTGTACCCTCACTTAGGGTGTAATCCAAACAATAAATAATAAGCAAGAATCAATAGATAATTTAAAGCCAGGAATAACATTAAACAGTTAAGCAGGGAGAAAACACTAAACATGCTGAACAAACATTTAAATGCAGACATACAAGATTTCTTCCTATTCTACCGATCTCTCACAAAATTAATAAAGTAAAATAAAATATAAACTAAGAGTACCAAAAATAAACAACTAAAATTAATTAATAATTTTCGAAAATAGAAAATCGAAAAATAAAAATAAAAAAAATTTCGGACTAAAATAAAAATTCGAACCTACAAATAAAATTTTCGAACTACAAAAATTTCGAATCCTTTTTGCAACATGTTTCGAATTTATAAAATGATTTAAGAACAACAAATAAGTAGGAACTCGTTTTCTATGAAATTCGTTTTAAGTAACTAGGCACGTAAAAATAAAAGATTGGCACGAAAGGCCAATAAAAACCTAACCTCGGATACCACTTTGTAACACCCCGACAATTCTCTATTTTCAGAAATACCTTTTTCATATAAAACTTAGAGAATTATCAAAGTATTATCGCCCGTGTGATAACGTATCGGCTTATTCAGAATTTTACAGCGGAAATAATAAATAACTTTGAAAATATAAATACTTAGTCAACCTCAAGGTCAACTCCAAACCAAACTAAAAGTCAAACCAACTTAAAAGTCAACTATTCAAACCACAACTAAAATCACAATGATAAAAGTATTAAAGAACTAAACACAAGCTCTTCACGAAACCCCAACCCATGATGCATCATCTTCAGACCTGGAATGGTCGATGCTCTATTGATCTTGATAGACTGCTCACCAAAAGGGTTATCACAGGATCAATAAGGCACAACCATAATCGGCATACAGAAAAGCACGTAATCAGCAAAGCTGAGTACTACATACTAAATAAAATATAAAACCTAACATGATACTAATAAACATTAACTCAATGATAAAGAATAACATAAATAAAATAACAAACTATACTGAACCAGACTCCACAACCAATAGGTTAATTGATATTAAATTGAATAGACAATGGATAGAGTTGTCCAAACCAAACCAGTCTTCAATTTAGAAGACGAAGTACGTGCGCGACTCCGTACTCCCATGACCAACGATATCGAGGTACTAATTTAAATAAAATAGAACACGGTGATCAATCCGGTCCCAAGAAAAGCCATGGGCTACCACCATGTACTCCAACTCATACAAGTCCAACACTTCAGACGTGCACAAGTCTAAAGCTTATTGCCATTCACTTTCCACTTTAAGTTATTAATAGGTTATTTATTTGTGGAGACTCACAAAGTAAGACAACCAACATAAATAAATAACATGGATACACAAAGCATCCATTTTTATCTTAGGATTAAATAGTGTGATCATACAACTCAAATAATCAAAGAATAATTCCAATACTTATTTTAATAACCAAACAATATTTATTTGTTGAATTAATTCAACAATCAACCAACCTTTCCATAGGTGAATAACCAACTTTACTAAACAAGGCCCACGGTCTTTATAAAGTAAATATAATAATAATAATCCAAGGCAACAACATGATCCAATTCATGATCAAATAAACAATAGAAATATGAATTCCCTCATGTGAATTAATAAAATAAAGTTCACAATTCCACATATTTGCATCAATCATCCATACAAACATATAATAACCAACATAGGCAACATGTTTTACACAACGACATAAAACATGTAAAATCACTTGATTATAAGCCACATATGAACTATAAAAAGTTCCCTATACATGATACTACATCAATCCTAATCTTAGGACATGATGCTAGTCTAATAACACATAGGTATGTACATACCTTAAGTAGGAAAAACGAGAGGCCACTTTCACAACCTTAGAAATCGCTTAAAGAATATCCTCTGCCTACCAAAATACCAACATAACCAAGTATACTCTAATAAATTTCCAGCAACTTTAAAATAGTTTTAACCCTCCTAAAAAGTGTTTAAAAACCGTCTTAAACATTAAAACTTCAACTTTTGGTGTCCCCTAGTATAGTACTACCATACTAGTCATTAAAAACCTCAAAATCCATACTTTGATGTTTAAAACCCAACATAAGTGTGCTAAATAAACATTCTAGCAACTTATCATATATTTAAAACCCTTTCAAACTTACTTTAACATATTTATAAATATTAGAGTACCTAATTTTCATAAACTATAACATAGTATTACAATTTCCAACTCTTAAAACATTAAAAATCCTTGGTACTTTAAAACCCTAATTTAACAAATATATTAAATCTTAAATTTAATTACTTTATTATACTTTTTATATATTCTGAAATCTATATTTAAATCATCAAAGTTGCAAACTTTAATTAATAAAACATCAAAACAATACTTAAAACATAAACCTAAACATTAAAATAATATAGAGGAGGAAGAAAATAACCAAAGAATAGAGAAAGGAAGACATGCGGCACAAGGGGAGGACGCCGGCTGCTGCTGCCGGCGGTGTTTTTGCGGTGGTGGTCAGCCGAGAGAAAATCCGAAGGGGATAGAGAAAACCGAGAGAGACAGAGAGAGAAAGAGAGAGAGGAAGAGGAGAGGCATGGGAAAGAGAGAGAGAATAGAAACTTAGGGTGTGTGTTTAGTGTGGCAAAATTGTTTAATGAAGGGGTATTTATAGGTTCCCCCATTAGGGGTCCAATAGTGAGTTGGGCTTTGATGGGTTAGTTTAATAAAGATGCTCATAGAAAAAGCTATAAGGTTTGGGCTCCTCTAACCCAATATTAAAATCTTTTGTACTTCCAACTCAACTAAATAAATATTAAAATAACTTTCAAAGTATGACAAAATAAAATATTTAATTATTTAAAACATTAAATAATCCCTTTGACCTTAAAATAGTCAACACTTTTAAGAAATTAATTATTTAAATACTATTATATATATAAATATACTTTAAAATATATTTATAAAATTCATAAAATTGTGGGGGATTACATTTTCTCCAAGAAAAGAATGTTTCAAAGAAGGGGTGAGGGGTTTTAACTCACATGCAGGACGAGGCGTAGTCCTCTCCTCTTTTTCTAATGAAGCTTCCAAAACCTTAAAACTTGCATGAGTAGGTTGGTATATTGGTGCTTTGTCCATGGCTTGCTTGAGGTGCTAAGCTTCACCCTCCTTTTCTTGTTCTTCCCCTAGGAGCACATCTTCAAGAGCACATGTGGGATTGGGAACTTCAAGAGTATCGATCCTATGCACTTCTTCCTTAATAGGGGATTTCATGCTCTTTTTGAAGGCGAATTCCATTTTCTCATCTTCAACTCTCAATGTCATTACATCTCTCTTCATATCAACTAGCACTCCGACCGTTTTCAAGAAAGGCCTTCCCAATATATGAGGTACTTGGGAGTCTTCTTCCATCCCCATCACAACAAAGTCACAAGGAATGAAGCCTCTCCAAACTTGCACCGGAACATCCTCCAATTCTCCAATGGGCACCTTAACCGAGCGGTCCGCTAGTTGAATCACTCTTCTTGTGGGTTTAAGCTCAAAGATGAGCTTATTTGCAATGGAGAGTGGCATTAGGCTTACACTAACCCCCAAGGTTGGCCAATGCTCTCTTTGGCTCTAAATCTCCAATCCTCAAGGGTATGGAGAAGGACCCTGGATCTTCAAGCTTCTTGGGGAGCTTATTTTGGAGGACCGCACTAACTTCGGGGTGAGAGCAATGGTGGAACTTTCTTCAAGTTTGGACTTGTTAGAGAGAAGTTCCTTTAGAAAATTGGCATAGGTGGGCATTTTAGCCATAGTTTGGAGAAATGGAATATGAACTTGTAAACCTTTCATTACCTTAAGAAACTTGACAAATTTGTCATTGAAGTGCTTCTTTGCTAACCTTTGAGGATATGGAACCGGAGGAGTGTAGTTCTTCATTGGAGGGAGATCTTTGCTTGATTTTTCGGGTTCAACCACTATAGGAGTCCCATCCTCTTGAATGTCTTCCACAATGATTTCTTCAACCTCTTTACCTACTCCACTATCAACATTATTACTCTCCTTGGAAGGACTAACATCATCGAGTACGGGCATCTTAGGACCCTCATAATGAGCCTCGGATCTCAAAGTGATGGCTTTAACTTGCTCTCGAATTATTGGTTGGCTAGGAAGTTGGGTAGAAGAATTTGAAGAGTTGTTGCTTACTTGTTGAGCTACTTGAGCAAGTTGTGTCTCAGTCATCTTATTGTGAACATTTTTTTGTTGGAGGGAAGTGTTTATCTCTCCAAACTTCCTATCATTGTCCGCATTGGTTTTTGTTTGTTGGGCTAGGAAGAGTTGAAGAGTGGATTCTAGGGAGGATTGTTTGGGTTGGTTTGGTTCGAAGGGGGTTGTAGGAGGTGGTTGTGTGAATCCTTGTTGGGAGTGATGGAATTCGGGTGGTCTATTTGAGTTTTGGTAACGTTAAGGTGGTTGAGGGTTCTTCCATCCACCGCTTACATTGTTGTTCCATCTTCCTTGATTATTGAAATTGGGATTTCCCTCACCTCTAGAGTTCACCCATGCAACATGGTCCGTAGACCCACCACAATAACAACTAGCATGGTCCGAAACACCACAACTTTCACAAGAAAAGGCTTGAGAAGTGCTTCGGCTAGGAGATGCCAAACTTACATTTTCTAACTTCTTTGCAAGGGTATCACGTTTTGCATTAATATGGTCAATAGCATCAAGATCATACTTGCCCTTGCTTACATTCTTCTTGTTTGCGGTTCTAGTAGAGTTCCCCCAAGAGTAGTTTATAATTTTGTGTATTTTCGGTGTTTTGTATAATTTAGGGTTCATAATTTTTCCTTGTTTTAATTCTGAAATTCGTGTTTTACTTCATTCTACTTTCATTCATGATCTTGCAAGTTGCAATTCGTACTTCCATTGATAAACTCTCAAGTTGCAATTCACCACCTGTTTTTTTGGAAACGGCATTGCAATTCGTACCTTGAGATTAGAGTGCATTGCCTTTTTTTGTTTTTCACTTTGGGATACCAAGCCTGCAACTCAGTGCAGAGGGCAGAGTGCAGTTCTTTTTTTTAAAAAATTAAACAAGAGTTAACTGCTGCGGTTGTGTGCAAAACCGCATCAGTTGACTCAAGTAGCTGATCCGGTTCACAACCGAAACGGTTAATTTTTCTTAACAGTTGCTACCCTAACCGATCCGGTCCATTTTCGAATCAGTTAAGCCCATTTTAACCGGATCGGTTAGGGTTTTTTCCACTAGTGGAGATTATGCTTTAAACCTTTAACTAGAAAAACATTATCAATGGAATGTGATAGTGACTTATCAACCTTACCCATGGCAACTATGGTACCTTTCTTGTTGTCACCAAATGTCACATTTCCACCTTCATAGGTTGAGAGTGAGAGAAACTTAGATTTGTCTCCTGTCATATGCTTAGAACAATCACTATCAAGATACCAAGTGTTGTTCTCCCTCACTCCAACCCACAAAAATCAACTAGTTGTTAGTTGTAGGAACCCCTTCTTTCATGGGTTCCTGTTCATGACTAGCATTAGTTTTTGCAACCCATTTCATGTTGCTTAATTTCACATTCTTGCCAATCATACCAGTTCTTAGTTGACATTGAGTTATGTAATGACCTATCTTTCCAGAGTACAAACAAATTTTGTTACTAGGTAGGTCAACATATTTCTTAGGCTTGATCCTTTTCTTGTGGTTTTCAAAACCAAGACCTTCTTTTCTTTTAGTATGTGGTCTCTCAATCCACTTAGGAACAACCATCACTTTGCCTCTTTTCCTTGCAACCGCAAGTTCCTTCTTGAGATTACAGATCTGTTCCTTTAAAACCACTAGGGGAAAAAAAAGGAAGGGCTGCGGTGCAAGGGCTGCGTTTTTAAAAAACGCAGCCCTTAATAGTGAAGGGCTGCGGTTAGCCCAAAATCCGCAAAGACTTCAGAACGAAGGGGCTGCGGTTTTTTTTAAAAACGCAAAGCATTTTTAGTGATGGATCGCGGTTAACCCAAAAACCGCAGCCCTTCGTTCTGAAGAGCTGCGGTTTTTGGGCTAACCGCAGCCCTTTACCCAACCGCGAAAATGTTATTTCAATGGGCTTTTGAATATTTTGGAAGGAATTCAGTGGGCGCTCCTTATTAAACCCTCATTCTCTCTCCTCTCTCTCATCCTCTCTCACAAATCTCACAAATCTCCTCTCTCACGCACAAAACTTCAAACCACCACCACCACAACACCACCACAAATCCTCCTTCGTCTCTGGGCTGTCCTCGTGTCTCCTCTTACCGTCGCTCACACCACCACTCGCGCGCACCACTCGCGTCTCATCTGCCGTCGCTCACACCACCTCGCCGGCATTCGCACAAATCGCTCCTCGCGTTTCCTCTTGCCGTCGCTCACACCATCACACCCCCACTTCTCGCACGCACCATTCGTGTCTCCTCTGCCGTCGCTCACACTGCCTCGTCGGCATTCGCACAAATCGCTCCTCGTCTCACACCACCTCGCCGGCATTCGCACAAACCACTCACGTCTCCTCTGCCGTTGCTCACACCAGATCTAGGGTTGGTTCGTTTTTTATTTTATTTTGTCATTTTTAATTTTTTTTTTGTATTTGTTGGTTTTTGATGGTATTTTTCGTATTTTTTTGTTAATTCTAGGTTTTTTAGTTTTATGGAATTAATTTAAGATGGCTTGAGATTAATTTGAGATATAGGGTTCGAGATTTACTCGGTTTTTTATCAATTTATTTTTTCGTATTTTAGGTTTTATTTTATTTTATTTTGTGGAATTAATTTGATTTTATGTTGTTGATTCGTTTGAGAGAGATTTATGTTCAAATTTTGTCTTAATATTGTTATGAGAATCAGTATTTAGGTTTAATCTGGATGATCTTTGTGAATTTGGTTGCTGGGGTTTTGCTTTGCTGTTGCGAGACATTTGCATCAAGTTGTCTTGAATTTCTTAGCAAGAAAAAGTTAGTTGTGTTTTTTGATTAATTTGCGTTTTTTGGACTATGATGTTCTCGCCTTGTCAATCTTACCAGTTTACGTCCTAAATTTCTTGATATTTAGGAGTAAAATAATGCCAAAAAAAAAGTTTTTTTTTTTGTTTTTTTTGGGTCAAAAGGGCTGCGGTTATGGTGAAAACCGCAGCCCTTTGCACAAAGAAGGGCTGCGGTTTTAAATCGCTTAGGGCTGTTTTGACCGCAGCCCTTCCGTTTTTTTCCACTAGTGAACGATTTTATCTTTATTCAAGTTTTCAATCTCATATCAGTAACCTTTCAAAGGGGTTGATCTTATATCAAAAGAACTTAGAACATGGACAAATTCTTTTAGGTGATAGATTTCTAAATTGATTAGATAATTCTCATTTTTAACACTCTCATATAGTTCTTTGATTTTTAAGTTCTTATCAAACAAATCAAAGAACCTACTTTCAACATCTTTTCTCATTTTCTTAAGCCATTCTATATGTTCTTTACACACTTTAACAGGTTGTTCAGTCTGTTCAAGTTTTTCACGTTCTTCTCTACATTCAGGAATTGCATCATAAAGAAGATCATAAATTTCAGTCCTAGGTTTTCCATCTAAGTCTGATTCAAGTATATGTTGGTTTACCTTAACATTTTCTTCATCTTCCTTTATGTCAGTGTTTTCCATGAGGCAAAGATTTGCAGTTTCTTCATTTTGTTGTTCCTCTTCCTCTTCCTCTTCAGTCTTTGAATCTCCCCAAGCTGCTATCATAGCCTTTCGAACGTTCGCTTTTGAGAAAGGTGCTTTAGTTTCCTTTCAGCAAAACGTTCCTTGATCCTTTCTTTGGTCTTGTCATTTTCCCAAAGGGGACATTCCTTGATGAAGTGATCTGTACTACCACATTTATGACAAGCAGCTTTGTGAGAAAAAATTTTAGCTTTACCTTTGAAGTTACCATTCTTCATGTTCCTATACATCTTTCGAAATTTTTGGACTATGAGAGCTGCTTCCTTTTCTTCTGAGTCAGAATCATCTTCATCATCTACTTTCAGGGCAATAGACTTAGACTTAAAGCTTTCACCATAATGAGTGTCAAGGTGCAGCTCATGAGTCATAAGTGATCCAGCAAGCTGTTCCAAGTTGAACTTGGTTAAGTATTTTGTTTCTTGTAAAGCAGCGACCTAGCCATCCATCTATCCTTAGGAAGACTCCTAAGAACTTTTCGAACCTGTTCCTCTGATGAAATAAACTTTTCAAGAGAAGTTAACTCATTAATAATGTTAGTAAAACGAGTAAACATCTCTTGTATGCTTTCCTTAGCCTTCATGGAGAACAGTTCATATTGATTCATTAGTAAATCAATTTTTGATCTCTTGACTTCATTAGTTCCTTCATGGGTTACCTCGGGTAAATCCCATATATGCTTTGCGGATTTGCATCCTATGATTCTATTATGTTCATGGGGTCTAAGTCCACAATGCAAATGTTAAACAGCCATAGCATTCACTTCCACTTTTTCAAAGTCAGCTTTGTCATATTCAGAGAATGGTATAGGAATTACCTCATTTTTGTCATTAGTGGTTGTGACCTCAAAATCACCAACTTCAATGACTCTCCATACCTAGTAGTTTTCGGTCTTGATGAAAATCTCCATTCTATTCTTCTAATAGGAATAGAACTTTCCATTGAACATAGGAGGCCGTTGCGTAGAGTAACCTTCCTCAAGTTTCTCGGTGGTGTTCATTGTTCCTTGGATCTTTTTCTCAATAGGGTTTCCTATTTTGCGTGAGTTCTAGCTCTAATAACAATTGTTATTTCACTAGGAACACTACAAGATGGGGGGTGAATTGTATGTGTAGAAATAAACTTAACTTTTTACGAAATTATAAAACTTAAACAAAGAAACAAGATAAAGGAACACAAGGGATTTTTACGAGGAAAAACATCTTGGGCCCAACAAGAAGAAACAACCTCGACCGCTAGGGATTTTAAACTCAACACTTTCACTAATTAGGCCAAACAACTTTGTTACAACCTAATTCAACTCACGCGACACACCTTGAGTTCCTAAACTCAAGTTCCTCAACAATTGTTCCCTTAAAAGTTGTTCGTCTCAACTTCACTTGAAGTTTTCTCACTTTAACTCGCTTCATTCAAAGCTTTCTCTCTTACAAGACTTCACTCAAAATCCCTTTACCCCAAAACCAAAATACAATGATCAATAAACTTAGTGGAATTAGAGTAAGAAGGCAAAGAACAATTGGCTTTTATGAGAGAATGAAGGCACTAACACTTTACTTAGTTAAACTCACTAAATCACTTGGTCAGACACAAATTGGAACTTACTTAGACATAATTATTTATAGCAGTGATTAACAAGAACGTGGGACTAAATCATGTGTTAGTGGTAAAAACATTTTCCCATGATGTTCCTCAACTAAAGGAACACGTTCCTTTTGACACCCATGATCTCCACGATCTAAGTAAAACGTGTGTTATGGAAATTATACTGCTTCCTTAATTTTAGCAACCACTTATGCAGTAAACCAAAAATCTGATTTAATCAAAAAGTATTTTAATTAATAAAGCCAAAATTAAATCCTTTTATCAAAATATTATCTTTAAAAATATTTTCTTTAAAACCGAAAAGGATTTTTATTTTCAAATAAAAATAAAATCTTTTCCTTAATAAGATTTTCTTTAAAATCAGATTTTTACTAAATAAAAATGGTTTCCTATAATTTAGGCATTAAACACTCAAACGTCATAATTAACCGTTGCACTTATTCAACATATGTCTAGTTCCTTTTAAAATATTTAGTTCCTTTAACTTAACATGACAGTGTTAGTTCGTCTGTTCGTTTCAAAGGAACAGACACTCATCTCTTTTTAAATTACCAGTGTTCCTTACCATATCTTACTCTTTCCTCTACATTGGAACTAGAAACAAAAAGCCTTGCTTAGGTTCTCTTGCTCCATTGCTTCTCCAGTATCAGTTCCTTGAGCATCGTCACTTAGTCTTCAAAATCCAAACTTGATTTCTTCTTCTGACTTAGTATTCTCTTTGTTCTTTTTATTGTTACCTTGTAAAATCCATTCACTTAACAACTTGTTAGTTCATTACTTAGTTTGTAGCTTTCTTCCTTTATCATCATCAAAACTAGGGTTCAACAAACTACAAGAATAAAGTATGTATATTTGATAACAATATAAACCAATAATTAAATATACTAGAACAATCATCAATCTATATTGCAAACAATAATCAACCCAATAATAATCTCAATAGTTATGCAATCATAAACCAAAAATCAATTCTCAAACACAATTAAACTATCAATTCATAATGATAGGGTTTCATCTAAGTCCTAGAAAGAAAACTAACCACTCATAATTGAAGAGAACATCACCCAATTATAAGAAATCATGGCCGAAAATCAGATGGAAAGCTTCAATTGCGTTGCTCTGCTTTGTGCTACAGTGTTGCGTCTTCTCTCTGCTTTCCTTCCGTACTGCTGCTGCGTGCTCCTTGCAACTGATATTTTTCGTGTCTCCTATCTCCAGTTCTCTCGTGCTGCCGCTTAGGAACTCCCAAGGGTTTTCCTCCCCTTTTCTTCTAATACCCACGTGGGTTTTCTAACCCCCAAAAAGTAATGGGCTTTCTTCCTACTTTTCTCTACTTATTTTCTTTTCTTCTTTACTTGATCTTTGTTGCATCATTTGATGCGTGTCTTTGGTGACACCATTGGGCTTGGCCCACTTCTTCCTTAGTTGAGTGTGAGTGACCACAAGGAAATAGGAAGTTCCTACTTCTTACTACCTGGTTTTGTCAAATGGGTTTAACCCATAAAATTGCTACGGTCCAATTGCATTTCTTTGACTCCAACTTTATAATGTATCTGCCGACATTAGATATATTATTACTAGTATAAAATATAGCATAGGTTAAACAAATAAATAATCATATAATAACCTATCAAAACAACTAAAATCCACAACTTATTGTTTATAATACTAATAAGGGGCTAGCAAGAGTAAATAAAAAGGTTATAATATATAATAATTCACCCTTATCAACTCCCCCAAACTATAACTTTGCTAGTCCTCGAGCAAAGCACTACTAAAATAAAATAAAGACTATACTAATAAAGCAATAAAACCTAACTCACTGTCGTAGGAATCACGATTGCACTTAGCATGTGCAACAAGCCCTTTAAACCCCTAAACTACCCCAGTGGACGAGTCTGGTCTCGTAAGGATTTTCAGATGGCATATCCACAAAGCCTTATTAACAAATATTTCCAAACCAATTAACAAAACAGTGTAATCATAAACATTAACACTCATATTATTCGAAAGCATTTAAGTGTCACAATTAACAAGCATGAATATAATGAAATTAACAAAGAATCTAGCTTCCTCAATGACCAAGCAATCTTACCACTTCCTTTCCCCAAATTTGACTAGACCTTTCGTAGCAACCTCACTTTAGTCATGAGCACTCAATACTCTCAAATGATAATAATAAAATAGTGGTTGGTCACTCTTTACTGGACTCAACTCGATTACCCGCTCTATAAGCTTGAATTACATCTCACCGATATGGTCTTAATCGTATGTTTTAAATCATGACGTATTTATAAAGGGTTGTAACAGGGTTAAGGTTGATTAAGGGTAGGAATTTATTTAGGAATGTGGTGGTATAAAGAACCAAGCTAAATGGAGCAAAAATACACGACCTATGATATTCACGTTATAACAAACTCCAATTAAACATAGAACATTATACTCCGTCAACTTTATTTATGCATTTCCTTCACCATCTCACTAATAAACACAATAACTTTTTCTCTTTTTATATATATTTGTACTTCATAAGACTGTTGTTCTCTTTTGATTTTCATACTTTTTTTCTTTTTTTTCACCTTATTGATTTTCATAAATACTTATTTTTCCACTGTATTCCTGCTGTAACACATACTTACAACTCTAACATTAATAATCGCTCCATTTAGCAAGGCTTGAGGTAAAATCTGTAGGAGGTCACAAGCTTGTAATGTAAGGTTAGCAAAGAAAATAGGACATTAAGGCTCAATAGGGCTATCAAGGATAGTATTTGAATAGTTATAACATATACACTCTGGAAGCTCTAATATGGAAATAATGCCTCAATCATATTTTAAACATGGATAAGTGACGGTTTTTGGGAGAAACAATGCAAACTCAATATATAAGTAAACAAGGAGGAGATAAATCACACAAGAAAGAAAAATTTGACCGAAAGATTGTCAGCCTTAAATGGTAGAAGGCTCAAAATTTCCTCACTATGTTCAAATGTCACCACTAAAGGTCTCATCGCCTTTGGGGAAAAATGCCACCATCGTACCGCAAACCACATCAAAGAGGGATTTATGCCATCTTACATGTCATTTATAATAAATCCAACGCGAGTTAACTAATGACAAAACAAGAAATTAATTTTTTTTATGAATACACATATTTTTGCCAATTAGTTTGGGAGTCAAACTAAACCTGATTTATAACAAACAAATTAACATAAGAAGCTTATTAACAAAAAAATTGGCAGCATATCCCCGTAAATAGGATACAAGGGCAATTATGCCATAAACTTTGAACCTGTAATTCACATCTATAACATCATAGCATGATCAAATACATCCACAAATTCTCCATCATATGCTCCAAGAAGGCCATAATTTTTTAAAATTTACCACATTTTCACTAAATTCAGTAAATCATAAATAAATATAAATATCCAGATTCTCCCCTACACTTAAGCATGACATTGTCCTCAACGTATGAGAATAACAAAAGAAAAGAGGTGAAAGCAACAACACAACCTGGTGGATCTATGCCTGGTGAATGTGAAAACATTGTTGAACTTTACAAAGATGTCCATATAGTGTGTTATATCATCCAGGCCGATGATAATTCCCTCACACTTATATTATGCAGTAGCTGCAAAATAGAACAACTTCTAGAATAGCCAAAGTGAGTATCTAAGATACTGAAAATTACTTAAAATCCTAAATGAGAAATAAATAACATAAGTAAAAGTTGGGTTGCCTCCCAGTTAGTGCTAAGTTTCACGTCTTCAGCTAGACTTAGTCTAGTGGTAACCGAATCAACCTGGATCTAACAAATTAGTTCCAAAAAGCGTCATTTTACTAGCATTCGCATTACCAATCTTCAAATGATGAGCTTTTTTACAAGAATTTGAAGAGTTGTTGCTTACTTGTTGAGCTACTTGAGCAAGTTGTGTCTCAGTCATCTTATTGTGAACATTTTTTTGTTGGAGGGAAGTGTTTATCTCTCCAAACTTCCTATCATTGTCTGCATTGGTTTTTGTTTGTTGAGCTAGGAAGAGTTGAAGAGTGGATTCTAGGGAGGATTGTTTGGGTTGGTTTGGTTCGAAGGGGGCTGTAGGAGGTGGTTGTGTGAATCCTTGTTGGGAGTGATGGAATTCGGGTGGTCTATTTGAGTTTTGGTAACGTTAAGGTGGTTGAGGGTTCTTCCATCCACCGCTTACATTGTTGTTCCATCTTCCTTGATTATTGAAATTGGGATTTCCCTCACCTGTAGAGTTCACCCATGCAACATGGTCCGTAGACCCACCACAATAACAACTAGCATGGTCCGAAACACCACAACTTTCACAAGAAAAGGCTTGAGAAGTGCTTCGGCTAGGAGATGCCAAACTTACATTTTCTAACTTCTTTGCAAGGGTATCACGTTTTGCATTAATATGGTCAATAGCATCAAGATCATACTTGCCCTTGCTTACATTCTTCTTGTTTGCGGTTCTAGTAGAGTTCCCCCAAGAGTAGTTTATAATTTTGTATATTTTCGGTGTTTTGTATAATTTAGGGTTCATAATTTTTCCTTGTTTTCATTCTGAAATTCGTGTTTTACTTCATTCTACTTTCATTCATGATCTTGCAAGTTGCAATTCGTACTTCCATTGATAAACTCTCAAGTTGCAATTCACCACCTGTTTTTTTGGAAACGGCATTGCAATTCGTACCTTGAGATTAGAGTGCATTGCCTTTTTTTGTTTTTCACTTTGGGATACCAAGCCTGCAACTCAGTGCAGAGGGCAGAGTGCAGTTCTTTTTTTAAAAAATTTAAACAAGAGTTAACTGCTGCGGTTGTGTGCAAAACCGCATCAGTTGACTCAAGTAGATGATCCGGTTCACAACCGAAACGGTTAATTTTTCTTAACAGTTGCTACCCTAACCGATCCGGTCCATTTTCGAATCAGTTAAGCCCATTTTAACCGGATCGGTTAGGGTTTTTTCCACTAGTGGAGATTATGCTTTAAACCTTTAACTAGAAAAACATTATCAATGGAATGTGATAGTGACTTATCAACCTTACCCATGGCAACTATGGTACCTTTCTTGTTGTCACCAAATGTCACATTTCCACCTTCATAGGTTGAGAGTGAGAGAAACTTAGATTTGTCTCCTGTCATATGCTTAGAACAATCACTATCAAGATACCAAGTGTTGTTCCCCCTCACTCCAACCCGCAAAAATCAACTAGTTGTTAGTTGTAGGAACCCCTTCTTTCGTGGGTTCCTGTTCATGACTAGCATTAGTTTTTGCAACCCATTTCATGTTGCTTAATTTCACATTCTTGCCAATCATACCAGTTCTTAGTTGACATTGAGTTATGTAATGACCTATCTTTCCAGAGTACATACAAATTTTGTTACTAGGTAGGTCAACATATTTCTTAGGCTTGATCCTTTTCTTGTGGTTTTCAAAACCAAGACCTTCTTTTCTTTTAGTCTGTGGTCTCTCAATCCACTTAGGAACAACCATCACTTTGCCTCTTTTCCTTGCAACCGCAAGTTCCTTCTTGAGATTACAGATCTGTTCCTTTAAAACCACTAGGGGAAAAAAAAGGAAGGGCTGCGGTGCAAGGGCTGCGTTTTTAAAAAACGCAGCCCTTAATAGTGAAGGGCTGCGGTTAGCCCAAAATCCGCAGCCCTTCGTAAACGAAGGGCTGCGGTTTTTTTTAAAAACGCAGCATTTTTAGTGAAGGGCTGCGGTTAACCCAAAAACCGCAGCCCTTCGTTTACGAAGAGCTGCGGTTTTTGGGCTAACCGCAACCCTTTACCCACCCGCGAAAATGTTATTTCAATGGGCTTTTGAATATTTTGGAAGGAATTCAGTGGGCGCTCCTTATTAAACCCTCATTCTCTCTCCTCTCTCTCATCCTCTCTCACAAATCTCACAAATCTCCTCTCTCACGCACAAAACTTCAAACCACCACCACCACAAATCTTCACACCACCACCACAAATCCTCCTTCGTCTCTGGGCTGTCCTCGTGTCTCCTCTTACCGTCACTCACACCACCACTCGCGTGCACCACTCGCGTCTCATCTGCCGTCGCTCACACCACCTCGCCGGCATTCGCACAAATCGCTCCTCGCGTTTCCTCTTGCCGTCGCTCACACCATCACACCCCCACTTATCGCGCGCACCATTCGCGTCTCCTCTGCCGTCGCTCACACTGCCTCGTCGGCATTCGCACAAATCGCTCCTCGTCTCACACCACCTCGCAGGCATTCGCACAAACCACTCACGTCTCCTCTGCCGTTGCTCACACCAGATCTAGGGTTGGTTCGTTTTTTATTTTAGTTTGTCATTTTTAATTTTTTTTTTGTATTTGTTGCTTTTTGATGGTATTTTTCGTATTTTCTTGTTAATTCTAGGTTTTTTAGTTTTATGGAATTAATTTGAGATGGCTTGAGATTAATTTGAGATATAGGGTTCGAGATTTACTCGGTTTTTTATCAATTTATTTTTTCGTATTTTAGGTTTTTTTTATTTTATTTTGTGGAATTAATTTGATTTTATGTTGTTGATTCGTTTGAGAGAGATTTATGTTCAAATTTTGTCTTGATATTGTTATGAGAATCAGTATTTAGGTTTAATCTGGATGATCTTTGTGAATTTGGTTGCTGGGGTTTTGCTTTGCTGTTGCGAGACATTTGCATCAAGTTGTCTTGAATTTCTTATGCAAGAAGAAGTTAGTTGTGTTTTTTGATTAATTTGCGTTTTATGGACTATGATGTTCTCGCCTTATTAATCTTACCAGTTTACGTCCTAAATTTCTTGATATTTAGGAGTAAAATAATGCCAAAAAAAAAAGTTTTTTTTTTGTTTTTTTTGGGTCAAAAGGGCTGCGGTTATGGTCAAAACCGCAGCCTTTTGTACAAAGAAGGGCTGCGGTTTAGGCCCAAAACCGCAGCCCTTCGTTGTGAAGGGCTGCGGTTTAAAACCGCAGCCCTTCACTTTTATTGAAGGGCTGCTACGGAAAGGGATGCTGGCCAAAAACACAGTCCTTAGGGATGTTTTGACCGCAGCCCTTCCGTTTTTTTCCACTAGTGAACGATTTTATCTTTATTCAAGTTTTCAATCTCATATCAGTAACCTTTCAAAGGGGTTGATCTTATATCAAAAGAACTTAGAACATGGACAAATTCTTTTAGGTGATAGATTTCTAAATTGATTAGATAATTCTCACTTTTAAAACTCTCATATAGTTCTTTGATTTTTAAGTTCTTATCAAACAAATCAAAGAACCTACTTTCAACATCTTTTCTCATTTTCTTAAGCCATTCTATATGTTCTTTACACACTTTAACAGGTTGTTCAGTCTGTTCAAGTTTTTCACGTTCATCTCTACATTCAGGAATTGCATCATAAAGAAGATCATAAATTTCAGTCCTAGGTTTTCCATCTAAGTCTGATTCAAGTATATGTTGGTTTACCTCAACATTTTCTTCATCTTCCTTTATGTCAGTGTTTTCCATGAGGCAAAGATTTGCAGTTTCTTCATTTTGTTGTTCCTCTTCCTCTTCCTCTTCAGTCTTTGAATCTCCCCAAGCTGCTATCATAGCCTTTCGAACGTTCGCTTTTGAGAAAGGTGCTTTAGTTTCCTTTCAGTAAAACGTTCCTTGATCCTTTCTTTGGTCTTGTCATTTTCCCAAAGGGGACATTCCTTGATGAAGTGATCTGTACTACCACATTTATGACAAGCAGCTTTGTGAGAAAAAATTTTAGCTTTACCTTTGAAGTTACCATTCTTCATGTTCCTATACATCTTTCGAAATTTTTGGACTATGAGAGCTGCTTCCTTTTCTTCTGAGTCAGAATCATCTTCATCATCTACTTTCAGGGCAATAGACTTAGACTTAGAGCTTTCACCATAATGAGTGTCAAGGTGCAGCTCATGAGTCATAAGTGATCCAGCAAGCTGTTCCAAGTTGAACTTGGTTAAGTATTTTGTTTCTTGTAAAGCAGCGACCTAGCCATCCATCTATCCTTAGGAAGACTCCTAAGAACTTTTCGAACCTGTTCCTCTGATGAAATAAACTTTTCAAGAGAAGTTAACTCATTAATAATGTTAGTAAAACGAGTAAACATCTCTTGTATGCTTTCCTTAGCCTTCATGGAGAACGAGGTTCATATTGATTCATTAGTAAATCAATTTTTGATCTCTTGACTTCATTAGTTCCTTCATGGGTTACCTCGGGTAAATCCCATATATGCTTTGCGGATTTGCATCCTATGATTCTATTATGTTCATGGGGTCTAAGTCCACAATGCAAATGTTAAACAGCCATAGCATTCACTTCCACTTTTTCAAAGTCAGCTTTGTCATATTCAGAGAATGGTATAGGAATTACCTCATTTTTGTCATTAGTGGTTGTGACCTCAAAATCACCAACTTCAATGACTCTCCATACCTAGTAGTTTTCGGTCTTGATGAAAATCTCCATTCTATTCTTCTAATAGGAATAGAACTTTCCATTGAACATAGGAGGCCGTTGCGTAGAGTAACCTTCCTCAAGTTTCTCGGTGGTGTTCATTGTTCCTTGGATCTTTTTCTCAATAGGGTTTCCTATTTTGCGTGAGTTCTAGCTCTAATAACAATTGTTATTTCACTAGGAACACTACAAGATGGGGGGTGAATTGTATGTGTAGAAATAAACTTAACTTTTTACGAAATTATAAAACTTAAACAAAGAAACAAGATAAAGGAACACAAGGGATTTTTACGAGGAAAAACATCTTGGGCCCAACAAGAAGAAACAACCTCGACCGCTAGGGATTTTAAACTCAACACTTTCACTAATTAGGCCAAACAACTTTGTTACAACCTAATTCAACTCACGCGACACACCTTGAGTTCCTAAACTCAAGTTCCTCAACAATTGTTCCCTTAAAAGTTGTTCGTCTCAACTTCACTTGAAGTTTTCTCACTTTAACTCGCTTCATTCAAAGCTTTCTCTCTTACAAGACTTCACTCAAAATCCCTTTACCCCAAAACCAAAATACAATGATCAATAAACTTAGTGGAATTAGAGTAAGAAGGCAAAGAACAATTGGCTTTTATGAGAGAATGAAGGCACTAACACTTTACTTAGTTAAACTCACTAAATCACTTGGTCAGACACAAATTGGAACTTACTTAGACATAATTATTTATAGCAGTGATTAACAAGAACGTGGGACTAAATCATGTGTTAGTGGTAAAAACATTTTCCCATGATGTTCCTCAACTAGAGGAACACGTTCCTTTTGACACCCATGATCTCCACGATCTAAGTAAAACGTGTGTTATGGAAATTATACTGCTTCCTTAATTTTAGCAACCACTTATGCAGTAAACCAAAAATCTGATTTAATCAAAAAGTATTTTAATTAATAAAGCCAAAATTAAATCCTTTTATCAAAATATTATCTTTAAAAATATTTTCTTTAAAACCGAAAAGGATTTTTATTTTCAAATAAAAATAAAATCTTTTCCTTAATAAGATTTTCTTTAAAATCAGATTTTTACTAAATAAAAATGGTTTCCTATAATTTAGGCATTAAACACTCAAACGTCATAATTAACCGTTGCACGTATTCAACATATGTCTAGTTCCTTTTAAAATATTTAGTTCCTTTAACTTAACATGACAGTGTTAGTTCGTCTGTTCGTTTCAAAGGAACAGACACTCATCTCTTTTTAAATTACCAGTGTTCCTTACCATATCTTACTCGTTCCTTTACATTGGAACTAGAAACAAAAAGCCTTGCTTAGGTTCTTTTGCTCTATTGCTTCTCCAGAGTTCCTTGAGCATCTTCACTTAGTCTTCAAAATCCAAACTTGTTTTCTTCTTCTGACTTAGTATTCTCTTTGTTCTTTTTATTGATACCTTGTAAAATCCATTCACTTAACAACTTGTTAGTTCATTACTTAGTTGTTAGCTTTCTTCCTTTATCATCATCAAAACTAGGGTTCAACAAACTACAAGAATAAAGTATGTATATTTGATAACAATATAAACCAATAATTAAATATACTAGAACAATCATCAATCTATATTGCAAACAATAATCAACCCAATAATAATCTCAATAGTTATGCAATCATAAACCAAAAATCAATTCTCAAACACAATTAAACTATCAATTCATAATGATAGGGTTTCATCTAAGTCCTAGAAAGAAAATTAACCACTCATAATTGAAGAGAACATCACCCAATTATAAGAAATCATGGCCGAAAATCAGATGGAAAGCTTCAATTGCGTTGCTCTGCTTCGTGCTACAGTGTTGTATCTTCTCTCTGCTTTCCTTCCGTACTGCTGCTGCGTGTTCCTTGCTACTGATGTTTTTCGTGTCTCCTATCTCCAGTTCTCTCGTGCTGCCGCTTAGGAACTCCCAAGGGTTTTCCTCCCCTTTTCTTCTAATACCCACGTGGGTTTTCTAACCCCCAAAAAGTAATGGGCTTTCTTCCTACTTTTCTCTACTTATTTTCTTTTCTTCTTTACTTGATCTTTGTTGCATCATTTGATGCGTGTCTTTGGTGACACCATTGGGCTTGGCCCACTTCTTCCTTAGTTGAGTGTGAGTGACCACAAGGAAATAGGAAGTTCCTACTTCTTACTACCTGGTTTTGTCAAATGGGTTTAACCCATAAAATTGCTACGGTCCAATTGCATTTCTTTGACTCCAACTTTATAATGTATTTGCCGACATTAGATATATTATTACTAGTATAAAATATAGCATAGGTTAAACAAATAAATAATCATATAATAACCTATCAAAACAACTAAAACCCACAACTTATTGTTTATAATACTAATAAGGGGCTAGCAAGAGTAAATAAAAAGGTTATAATATATAATAATTCACCCTTATCAACTCCCCCAAACTATAACTTTGCTAGTCCTCGAGCAAAGCACTACTAAAATAAAATAAAGACTATACTAATAAAGCAATAAAACCTAACTCACTGTCGTAGGAATCACGATTGCACTTACCATGTGCAACAAGCCCTTTAAACCCCTAGACTACCCCAGTGGACGAGTCTGGTCTCGTAAGGATTTTCAGATGGCATATCCACAAAGCCTTATTAACAAATATTTCCAAACCAATTAACTAAACAGTGTAATCATAAACATTAACACTCATATTATTCGAAAGCATTTAAGTGTCACAATTAACAAGCATGAATATAATGAAATTAACAAAGAATCTAGCTTCCTCAATGACCAAGCAATCTTACCACTTCCTTTCCCCAAATTTGACTAGACCTTTCGTAGCAACCTCACTTTAGTCATGAGCACTCAATACTCTCAAATGATAATAATAAAATAGTGGTTGGTCACTCTTTACTGGACTCAACTCGATTACCCGCTCTATAAGCTTGAATTACATCTCACCGATATGGTCTTAATCGTATGTTTTAAATCATGACGTCTTTATAAAGGGTTGTAACAGGGTTAAGGTTGATTAAGGGTAGGAATTTATTTAGGAATGTGGTGGTATAAAGAACCAAGCTAAATGGAGCAAAAATACACGACCTATGATATTCACGTTATAACAAACTCCAATTAAACATAGAACATTATACTCCGTCAACTTTATTTATGCATTTCCTTCACCATCTCACTAATAAACACAATAACTTTTTCTCTTTTTATATATATTTGTACTTCATAAGACTGTTGTTCTCTTTTGATTTTCATCCTTTTTTTCTTTTTTTTTCACCTTATTGATTTTCATAAATACTTATTTTTCCACTGTATTCCTGCTGTAACACATACTTACAACTCTAACATTAATAATCGCTCCATTTAGCAAGGCTTGAGGTAAAATCTGTAGGAGGTCATAAGCTTGTAATGTAAGGTTAGCAAAGAAAATAGGACATTAAGGCTCAATAGGGCTATCAAGGATAGTATTTGAATAGTTATAACATATACACTCTGGAAGCTCTAATATGGAAATAATGCCTCAATCATATTTTAAACATGGATAAGTGACGGTTTTTGGGAGAAACAATGCAAACTCAATATATAAGTAAACAAGGAGGAGATAAATCACACATGAAAGAAAAAATTGACCGAAAGATTGTCAGCCTTAAATGGTAGAAGGCTCAAAATTTCCTCACTATGTTCAAATGTCACCACTAAAGGTCTCATCGCCTTTGGGGAAAAATGCCACCATCGTACCGCAAACCACATCAAAGAGGGATTTATGCCATCTTACATGTCATTTATAATAAATCTAACGCGAGTTAACTAATGACAAAACAAGAAATTAATATTTTTTTATGAATACACATATTTTTGCCAATTAGTTTGGGAGTCAAACTAAACCTGATTTATAACAAACAAATTAACATAAGAAGCTTATTAACAAAAAAATTGGCAGCATATCCCCGTAAATAGGATACAAGAGCAATTATGCCATAAACTTTGAACCTGTAATTCACATCTATAACATCATAGCATGATCAAATACATCCACAAATTCTCCATCATATGCTCCAAGAAGGCCATAATTTTTTAAAATTTACCACATTTTCACTAAATTCAGTAAATCATAAATAAATATAAATATCCAGATTCTCCCCTACACTTAAGCATGACATTGTCCTCAACGTATGAGAATAACAAAAGAAAAGAGGTGAAAGCAACAACACAACCTGGTGGATCTATGCCTGGTGAATGTGAAAACATTGTTGAACTTTACAAAGATGTCCATATAGTGTGTTATATCATCCAGGCCGATGATAATTCCCTCACACTTATATTATGCAGTAGCTGCAAAATAGAACAACTTCTAGAATAGCCAAAGTGAGTATCTAAGATACTGAAAATTACTTAAAATCCTAAATGAGAAATAAATAACATAAGTAAAAGTTGGGTTGCCTCCCAGTTAGTGCTAAGTTTCACGTCTTCAGCTAGACTTAGTCTAGTGGTAACCGAATCAACCTGGATCTAACAAATTAGTTACAAAAAGCGTCATTTTACTAGCATTCGCATTACCAATCTTCAAATGATGAGCTTTCTTATCAGGTACATAACACTTAGAATTAATCTCATATACATCCTCTGCACAAGTTTGCTTAGTAGACAATAATTCATGAGAAGTTTTAGAAGAAAATGGTGGTTCAATTTTAGAATTATCAAACATATGTATAGCAAAACAAGCAGATTCATCTTCATTAGAGGAGAGGGATGACGTTTTAAAAACATTAAGCTTAACTCTCATGTTTAGAATAGAAACGTCCATCACTCCAGTCCTACAATTAATAGTTGCGTCTGTAGTAGCCAAGAAAGGACGACCCAAAATAACAGGAATGTTGTTCTTAGAAAGGTGATGGTCTGTGTCAAGAACTACAAAGTCCACAGGGAAGAAACCATTGTCTACCTTAACTAGCACATCATCAATCCTTCCCCGCGACACTATAAATGACCTATCAGCTAGTTGCAACGTCATATTAGCAGGTTGTAGATCACCTAATCCTAATTTCTCATATAAAGAATACAGAATTAAGTTAACACTGGAACCCAAATCTGATAGTGCATGTCAATTTTATAATCGCGAATAAAACAAGAAATAGTGGGTATACCTAGATCCTTAAACTTTGGTGGCGTATTATATTGTAAAATTGAACTAACTTGACCATCTAAATTAACTTTCTTGGGCTCATGACTCTTACATTTTTGTTTATAAGTGCATATATCTTTAAGAAACTTAGCATAAGCGGGGACTTGCTTAATAGCTTCTAACAATGGAAGATTAATCTTAACTTGTTTGAAAATTTCTAAAATATCATCCATTCTCTTTTCTTTCTTAATTTTAGATGGTAACTCTAGAGCTTGATGATATGGAACTTTAGGCTCATAAGGAATGGGATCGGGAAAGATAGAAACATTCAAGGAAAGGGAATCCACATTTTCTTTTTCAATTTTATTCTCCCGAGTATTAAATCCATCATATTTCTCATGCTTCTTCTTTCCCGACACTAAGTCATCTACATCTTTACAACTCCTAAGAGTCATAACTGCATTCACATGTTCATAATTTTGACCCTTAGGATTCCCAACAAAATGACTAGGAAGTTTACCATCATCCCTCTTACGAATTGCATTAGCTAACAGACCAATTTGTGATTCAAGTTTACTTATGGAGTGCGTGTGAGAATCAACAACATGCATTTTATTTTCTATACTTTGAATCTTAGAGTCCATGTTATGTATGGTGGTAGTAAGAGTTCCAAGTGCAGATATAACTTTATCCAAGTCGAAGCTTAAAATGCCCAAAGAAAATCGCACCAAACTTGAGTAAAATGACAAGCAAGCTTCATCTAACTCAGATTTGGAAAAATACTCGAATTCCAAGGAAAAACTTGAAGCCTAGAATTTCAACAATGGAGGTTTGAAGTTTAGAAGAGATAGAAAGAGAGAAACGACACTCAAGAAGAAGGGAAATGAAATGGGATTTCCGGGTGAAACCCATGTTTGTTAGGTCATTTAATGACCTGCGCCTCATGTGCCTGATGCGTCCAGCGCACCGACAAAATTGTGCTACACGCGCACTTGTGCGTCAAGCGTACAATACCTACGTCCAACGCAAACCTGTGCCTCCTGCACACTACGCTAAGCAAACGCGCTTGGGGGCTTCGTAGTCAAGACAGGGCCCACTTCTTCAGTTATCAACATTTCAAATGTTCGTTACACTTAAACGTCGCGCGCGATAAACCAACTAACTTTTAAATAAATGCTTCACGAAAATATCATTTTGCTACTCATACTACATATAATACTTTACACAAATTTTAGCAAAAAAATCCTCATGCTATAACATACATTGCTCGAGAGGCAGCAAGTACTCAGAAGCATCCACAGCAGTAAGTCTAGCTCTAGGTCCAAGGACCATTACGAACCGAGACAACAGGAAATCCAGTGTTAATATGGTTCGTGTTCCTGAAGACAACGACAGCAGTCAAGTCCAGCGCTTGTCTTGAGTCATATATCACCCCTGGAGCGGGACGAAGCTCTAAATATCCGAAGAACATCGACAACGGTAAGTCCTGCGCTACTTCCGAGGACAGTTACGAGCCGAGACAACAGGAATATCAGCGTTTGTATGGTTCATGTTCCTGAAGATAAGAAAGGGGTCAAGTCCAACGCTAGTCTTCAGCTAAGTATACCCGTACAGCGGGATGTAGCATCATATATATATTTATTTCTGCAAACTTTTGCTTGTTTTGCAGACACCCCTTTCATTTTGCAGGTTTTTTTTTTCTTATCTAGCAAAATCATATATATTTTTGGTTTCTCCAAACTTTTCCTTGTTTTGCAGGTACTTCATTCATTTTCCAGGTATTTTGCTTGTCTTGCAAGATTATATTTTTCATATATATCTGTTTCTGCAAACTTTTGCTTGTCTTATAGGTACCGATGTTAAAACAGTGATTTTAGATTGCAGAGCATCTAGAATCATTCTCCGTCCCCGACACGTATCCTTTGACTTTCGGTTTTACAAACCTCAGTCAAAGTGGGGGCTTCTGTAGACACATAATTATGTCTCCCCATTTAAGGGTCCAATGATGAAACATACCACGGTCTTAATTAGTCTGACCCAAGGGGAGAACAATCCGAAGAGTCAGGTCCAAAACTATGTTAAAGTGTAAAAGCTTATTATTTTAAAATAATGATCCAAAATCCTATTCTAAAGCCCAATTAATTATTCCTAATAATTATTTTTGTATTTTAAGCCCATAAAAAGTATTTTGAGCCTATTTAAATATTTTAAGCTCAATCCTTTGAAAAATTCCAATTAATCACTCATGATAATTGATTGATTTTATATAATATTTTAATGAATATTTTCAAAAATAAATAAATATTTTCAAAGAATTTTTTGAAATCAGATTTTATCTCGTAAAACTTGATTTCCAGATTTATAATGATAAAAGAAAATCGTACAAAAACGTGTCGAAACAGGTTGTAAGCGTGTCTGACGCAGACGGTGCGTCTAGCGCGCCACGTGCGTGCATCGCATTGTTTATGCTGCGTCAGGTGCACCAATTTGCGCCTGACGCGTAGGCTCTATGCGTCACGCAGAGACGTGCGCCTAGCGCACTCTTGGCGCGGCGCGTAGTTTTCTTTTCTATCTTTTTTTAATATTTTCGTATAAATATGCCATGATTTTCCGAATTTGGGACACACTTTTTCACGTACTATTTGGGCCGCAATACTTGTGAATTCTCTCATACTCTCACATACTTTCATACCTACAAATACATAAACACGTATTTGCATACATACATAAACACATACATTCATCAATATTCATAGTGTTCGTGGAAAGGCTTCACGATTGCTTCTCGAAAAGGTTGTTACTCTCTCAGACCCAAGCCACACCGGTGTATTCCTGAGGATCTTTGAATAAATCTCTTATTTTTATATTGAAATTACTAATATTTTCTTTCATGATGTAGATCTCTAGTAAACGTTCTTTTGTATATTCTAACCTCTCTTCCTTCTTTTATTTTTCTTATATATTGTTATGATTGTCTTGTTCATGATTTAATTTCATCACCTCACATGTTACTATTGCTAATCAAGACCTAAGGAATTGTTCTAATATTAATCAGATAAGTTGGACAACCTATTAGGAACCCTGTAATTTTGATTGCTTAATAACATACCACCTAAAATAGTCTTTTTTATGTGTTTAATCAACCAACTTAGACTAATATTTTTAGGGTGCTTGAAAATATTATCTGGTTGTTCTTTTGCATAAACTTTGATATGAAGCGATATTTAGTAGAGGCCAGCAATGGGCAAACGTGGTTCCTGACCGTCTTCGTACCCTCACCCCCGAACTCAATTTTCGGTTTTTAACCATATATGGAGTCATGACGGGGAAATCTACATTGGATAATTCCAAATATGTCCCAAAGTTTCATAAATATCCAATTAGGTTTATGAGTCTTCCTCTAAAGACTTGTTGGCGACTTCGAAAACATATTTTAATAAAACCTTTAAAACGGGGTAGTCAAATACGCGCTCACACCGCGTAGGCGAAATAAATTCACGCCTACAACTCCTCCCTTCTGTCATCAAGGCCGCGATCACTATTGCAATGTTAATCTTTTTTTTTGCTTCTCTTCTTTTTTCTTCTCAGGCTCGCGATACTAGCTGCTCACAGCCTTGTCAAACACTCAAACTCTTCTTTCATACCCTTCTTTATGGTCCAGGTTACTCCTGAATGCATACCCTTCTTTCAGGCTTGTCATTAATGACAAGACCGCCACATCTTGTTGTAAACGTGGGATGGTGACCGCTTCCACCTTGAAACGACCGATAAAATCACGAAGGCATTCAGGCTCGTCTTCTTTAATTGACAACAAATCTCCAAATGTGCGCTCAAGGCATCTATTACTTACAAAATAGGTACTGAACGTGGATGAGAGTTGTGAGAAGCTAGAAACAATACCTGGCTTCACATTTTTAAACCAGGTTTATGCAATTCCAAATAGAGTGTATAGGAATACCTTACACCAAATGGCGTCTGCCTGTGTGTAGAGGTACATATGCCCCTCATAAGCAGCAATATGATCATATAGGTCAGAGCTGCATCATACTTGCATGATGACATCTTGATTCCGGGCATAGGATGACCACCACCCGCGTAGTTACTAGCAGTCATTGTGTTGTACTCGCGGTTGCAGGGTGCACGGTATTTTCTTCGCCTTCATAGTAATCTATCTCTTCAGTGTCCAAAATTTTTCCTCATAATCTGGCTGATCCAACTGCCTCTCAAGTTGTCATCCATCATGTGAGAACGGACGCATCTTCCATATTGGTGTATCGTCACAGTTCCTACTAAGAGTCATTGGTGGTCGCTTATGGGTTTGACCGACATTAGCATTAGTATTGGGCGTAGGCTGAGGAGCGCCCACAAATGCTTGTAGAATTTAGGCCACGGTTTGCAATGGCTTGGGAGTAAACTGACTCAGGTGAGCCAAGCTAGCAGGGACGTTACCAAAGTTTACCTAAGAAACATTGTTCTCTGAAGATTTTTTGAATAATGTTGTTCTGGGGCACTTGAAAGTTGAATCTGGGAGCACCCATTGGCCCGATAATGAGGGGATGAGAAGACCTTTGTCCGGCAGTGTCAGTTGGTCCCTGCCTAATTGGAGTGACGATGGGTTGGTTAAATCCAGGTGGTGTACGGCTTGAATTCACTGCATTTTCCATGACTGTTCACAAGATAGGCCCCCTCCTTGTAGGCCAAGAATAGAGTGGGCGACCGCTAGTGAATAGCTGCAAGGAAGCAAACGTAAACTACCCTCGGTGGAGATGCGAGGAAACCCCCTCCGACGATCAAGTCAGAGATATGTTCGTGAATGATTTAGAGAGAGAAAGTAGAGGGAGTGAGTGAGAGAGAAAGAGAATAATAGTGTTCAAAATGTACCTGTAGAATAGTACCAAATAGCTATTTATAAGTGTACTATTCCTCTGGCAGTGTTTCTAATCCTTGTCCACGTCTATGGTTGTGATGAAGCTGACATAGGGAAAGATTCCTCTATTTTGTCTTATTAGGTGACCGCCAGCATTGCTGTCGGACTTCTCTTGGAACTGATCTTAATCGTCGTGTGATGGTCGTGTCTCAGTATAATGTTCGGGGACACGTGTTCGTGTCCATTGGCGTACTTGGGTACTACCCACACACCTCTTTTTTCTTTAACACTATTTTTTATTTTCTTTTTTTAGCAAAGAAAAGGAAATGGAAGGGAAGGGAAAGGAAGAGAAGGGAAAGGAGGGAAAAGAAGGGAAGTAAACTTTCTAATGTTTGGTTAAGAGGAAGGAATTTAATTACTTATCTCTTTCCTTCCAAAATCCTCCGTTTTTCGAGGAAAAGAAGGCGGAGATTGATTAGGTTTTCTTTCCTCTCACTTCCATTCTTTTCCTTCTTAATTGAATCCCTTATAGATTTTTTTTACCAAATATATACAAGTCTCTTTTTCCTTTCCATTTCCTTTCTTTTCCATGCAATTCCTCCCTATCAAAAATAGTGCAAGAAATTCTATTTTCCTCCATCAAGGGATTATAACCCTAGCTAGTAGCTACATTAACTTATTCAAAGCGACTTTAGATATAGTATCAATAAGGCTTTTCAAATAAAAGAAAAACAAATCTTCCCTCAATCTAATATAGGTCGTTAATGGTTACTTAACTCCTAAAGTTGGCAATCCCTGGCCCGACCTAATAACCCGAACTTAACCCAACTAAAGTTACTGAGATAAACCCGAACATAACCAAAAGTTACCAAGACAAACCCGAACGAACTGAACTCAACCCAATTTGACCCAATAATCATATTTTATGGTAATTTTATATTTTACACTATTTCTTATTTTTTTTCAACATAACCGGAAAATGACCCGAGATCACCCCTTATTCACTCCCTAATTCCTTTAACGTCATTATTGTCATTCATATCTTCAAAGAAATTATATACTTTCGTTGATGTTTATTTGATAGATTTCATAAATCACCTCAGCAATAAAAATAAGAAATCAATCTGCCCTAATCATAAATCACTTTCAAGAATATACTATGAAAACTTAATCGGTTTTTTCACCAGGTACCCCTCTGGTTTTTCAAAATTCATGGGGTACCCCTGCTTTTAAAAAAATACACCAGGTACCCTTACTATTTCAATAAAATTCACGAAATGCCCCTAATGACTAACGGTGTTAAGTTTCCGTTAGTCATTAACCCTCTAATCCTAATTAGCCCTCTAACCCTAACCCTTAAACCCTAATCTTAACCCCCTAACACCTAACCCCAACCTTAACCACCCAACCTTAACCACCCAACCACCACCACCTTCCCCCACCCCTCCCCCACCCACGCAGACCCACCACCCCTCCCACGCTGACCCCCCACCCCTCCCCACCCACGCATCCCACCACCCCTCCTCCCCCACCCCGCATCCCACCCCCTACCCTCCCCGCAACACCCCCCTCTAACCATTAACATCCACTCCATCTTCTCTCTCCTCCTTTAGCTTCTCCATCACCCCATTTTACCGCATTTTCCCCCACCCTATTTATCTTAATGAGACTTAGTATTTAGGTTTAGAAACTCACAATTTCGATTCCGATTCACAACTTTCCAAAGCCAATCAATTGCAAGAACAGCGCAAAAGACTAGTTCAAACAAATTGAAGAAGATGAACCAGCAACAATCGACTAAAAATTCGAATTTGAATCCAGCGTATGCGGGGATTTCTTCTTGAAAGAAGAATTTCGGATGAATAAATTCCGGAATCTTCGTCGAACAATCGGGAATCATCGCTTGCGAATTCGATACCATGTCAAAGTATAGAGATCTTTAGATTAAGAATTAAGAATTTCGGAGAACTCCATAAGCGAGCTTCAAGCTCACGCCTTAGAGAGAAATTTGTGTTGTATATTGCTTGAAACAAGGGAAAATTTCGGAGAAATCCCTTTGATTTCTAAGGATGGGGGTGTCTTTGCGGGGGAGGGTGGGGGTGTTGGGGAGGGCTGGGGGGGCGGGGAGGGGGCGGGGGCGGAGGGTGGGGGGTCTGCGGGGAGGGGGGCGGGGGGGGGGAGGGGATCTCGCTACGGGGCTATGGGGTGGGAGAAGGGGAGGGGGAGGGAGGTGGTGGTGGGGTTAGGGTTTGAAGTTAGGGGAGGGGGTTAAGGTTAAGGTTTAAAGTAATTAGGGATAGGGTTAATTAGAGTTAATTTGGGTTAATTTGAATGAGTTGGACGGAAACCCAACGAAGTTGACGGAAATTTAACGGCAAGGGCATTTCAGGATTTTTTACCAAACCTCAGGGGTACCTGGTGCATTTTTTTAAAAGCAGGGGTACCCCCTGAATTTTGAAAAACCACAGGGGTACCTGTGAAAAAACCGAAACTTAATTAATACTACTATCTAATAACCTTAGCTTGTTAATTCTTGCATCTTAATTACCCAAAATAGTTGATACCTGTTAATACCTTTTTTATCTTATAAATTAACTTGGCAAAATAATCTATAAAATCTTTACCTACTTGATCAAAGAATCATGTTGGCTTAAGAAATGAGGGCTTATCCTTCTACCACCCTTCTCCACCAACTTTTTACCCCATCCAGTGTTAGCAGCATACAGAGCTTGGAAACCCCGAAATTAGGAAACCCAATAGATTTCTCATACTGGCCACATACGATTTCTGGGGAATATACTACAAAATCTGGTTACTCTATTCTCACTCAAGAAAAATAATCTGTAGCATGAATGCTTCACAGAAACTTGTTTTTCCGGAACCTTTGGAGCTTGAGCATCAAGCCCAAATGGAAATTGTTTATATGGAAAATATGGAACAATGGCCTCGATGTCAAGGCCTACCTTTTACAGCGTGACATGGGGTAGCAGGACGCCTTGTGCCCTCTCTGCAGCTTGAACAAGGAAGACTTGCAACATCTTTTTCGTCAATGCCCGCAGGCCTCAAAGACGTGGCTAGATGGGCCTCTAGGTATATGCATGACTTTACGGGAACGGGGAACATGCCCCCTTGAAGCAATGGCTAATAGCATGGATTACTAAGTTCAGGAAGGAAGATGGTCAGGATGCACATAGGTTGCACACTTTCATCACCACACTATGGAGTATATGGTGTGCCCGGAACAACTACGTTTTTAGGGGCAAAGCAGCAACGATAGGGGAGATTCGACAACACGTTATCAACAGGTTGCAGCAATAACAGAACTTTACATCCTTGGCTCCTTACCATAGGATTCCTGTGATATCTCCGACTTTTTCTCCTGGGAACCTAGTAGCGAATATAGGAATCCAATCTCATGGTACGCCGAAAATTACTATTCTGACAGATGGTTCCTAGGCGAAGACTACTCAATACGAGGATATGCCTAGGTCCTCGAATCCGACAACGACCAACAAGTTGTTAGCCAAAGGAAGAACAGACCGGCCAGCTCCGCCATCCAAACAGAAGCCTTAGCTTGCTACCAAGCACTTGAATGGGTTGCGTATCATGGTTATACACGGCCCCGACTTAAAACTGACTCAACCCTCCTTGTCAACTGCCTACGCTCTGCTAGAACAAGAGATATCACCATCAAATGGACGGTAAGCTATGTAGCACGGGTACGCCTCCCGGGGCGCCGTTTCCCGTACCGGGTGCACGGTGCGGTACGGGCACGGGACGGATTCGCTCGGGATTCGTACCCAAAACGAATCCGGGATAGGTGGGTACGTGGGTTAGGTTTGGGTACGGATGGTTTGAAACCGGATACGTGGCGGAGACGGATTTAAAGGGATAGAAACGTACCCAGCTACTTCTAACGAAATATAAAGGGAGAAAATCAGATCTAGGGTTTCTTCTCAAAATTTTCGAACTCTCTACCTTGAACTGAGAAGCTAAGTTGCCTACCGTCGTCGACCGCCATCTCCGGCAGCTCCTCCTTCGCGTTTCGTGCTTCTTCGCATCCGCCGGAGATTTCTCCCATGAAAGGAGAAGTCCTTTCTTTGTAGAAGATGATGCGTGGTTTTTGGTGGTCTCGATGTCCTTTTGTTCACTTAAGGTGTACAAGTACTAGATTTTAAAGAAAAGGAATTAAAAAGGAGATGCAGTAGTGCAGTACACTTAAAGGGTTTTGACAATTTGTACTCTTATTTTTTTTTTTTAAAGAAAAAGGTTCCAGCTTTACTCCTTTTGTTCTCCTTTTTCTCACAAATTCTTTTTGTAAGGTTGATTCACGTGTACTTGTTAGCTTTCTTCACTCCTTTTTTTAATCTAATCTTTGACTTTTCAACCCTTCTAATAACAAGATTTTTTTTAAAAGGAAGATTAAGACTTATTAATTAAATATACTCCAATACTTTTTAAATACAAAACATTGGTATTAAATATTTTACTTTTAATTATGAATCGAATTTTTTTTAGGGACAACTAAACTTTCGAAATTTTTTTTTTAAATATATATGCCGTATCCAAGCCGTACCCGTTTTCAAGAATTTTAATTTTACCGTTTTCCGTCCCCGTACCCGTCCCCGTATCCGTTCCCGTACCCGTATCCGTGCAACCTAGACGGTAAGTAAGATACATCAGATCGCCGCCACCTTCCAATGGTGCCAAATCATCAAGGTTTCAAGGAAACAGGTCAAGCAGGCACACAAGCGAGCCACGGCTGGTGTCGGGTTATAGTAGTTCCTTTTCTACTTTATAGTTTGTACGCTTTTTGGACGTAAAAAGAAAAAATGAGGGTAAAACAATCAGTCTAGGATGAGTAATATAAGAAAGCCCTTCTCCCAACACCATGAAGAAACATGTTAGAGTACATATATATGTACTCTAACAAAACACAATTGACGCATTTAGATTTCCATGGATTTTCTCACTCCTCTTCTTTTTCTTTCATTCTATCATTATTCTAGATGATCACATCCTTTTTTAGAAAAATAAAAGCTTCAATTGTAGAATAAAATAAAATTCGACATGCATATGATAAAAGAAGATGGAACCGACTTCCAATAATCTACTTCTAACCTAAAATAGATTGATTTGTATGCCTTAACTATTTAAATATATATGATGTTATCCCAATTGATATGATGCAAATACATAGAAACTTATAATCAAATTTCAGAAGAGGAAATTGTTGGGTATAAGAGAAGAGGAAAGAAAATAGTGATCATTATATTATTATTTGAAATTAGATTTTTATTTCCAGAAAAAAAAAATCAACATGCTTGCAACAATTATGTATATATATACAATTAGAAAAAGTTCTCATTGGCGTTCAATTAATCACTTTAAACTCAATAAAGGGTCTGTTCTATTCAACTTATTTTTGCTTATCTGAACTTATTTGAGTTTATTAGACCTTATTAGTCCTTATTAGATCTTATCTGAACTTATCTCAACTTATTAGATCTTATTTTGTGAGAGTGTCATACCTTATTTTTGTTGAACTGAACTTATTGGAACTTATTAGTCCTTATTAGACATCATATGAATGTATCTGAACTTATTTAAACTTAATTGAACTTATCTGATGAACTTATCAGAGCTTATTTTTTCCAATAAGGACTGAAAATAAGGTGAATACAACAGGCCCAAATTGAAAAATCAACAAAGTTATGACTTCCATCCATTTAAGGTCTTTAACCTTAAAAATTAAAGATAATGTTCTTAACCCTAAACTTTGTGAAAGTCTAGGTCATTAAATTTATCTTAGTTGTCCTGAAATATATAAATAAAAAGGTTTGCAAATAATAAATAAAGCAAGTTAAGTTACATTTTTAAAAGATGTTAACTCTTCTTAACAAAGAATCATTAAATCTATGCTTATTAGTATAAAACCACATTAATTATCAGCCACAAAAAATCATGTTTATAATACTTCTTCTGTTTCTTTTTAAGTGCAACACTTTGACCGTGTTTTTTTACTAATATAAAGAAAAGAAAAATGATCATATAAAATGTTTTTGGATTTGTTTCAATGAATATTTTCATAAAATCAACTTTTTATAAAATTTAGAAATATATAATTAGAGATATTAATGGTCAAAGTTGTGTGTTGGCAAGCGTGAAAGTCAAACTGTTGCACTTATTTAGAAACGGATGTTAGTATATAGTTGGAAGTTTTTTAATTAATATTCAAACAATTTTTATTAATAAATTTTCCTTAAAATTCAAACAATTTTTATTAATAAATTTTCCTTAAATGGTTGTTTCTTTTTAATTGCTACATTGTTTAAACTTTTTCTTTTAGGGTAGTTGACCCACCAAAAAGTAATACTATTATATTTAATTTGTTTTCCTCTTTTTCCACCAAGAAGTACTACTTTTTACTTTTCTCCATTGTTTTACCATTAAATGGGTCAAAAAGTACCCTCCAAAAAGCATGAATGTGATATTTCCTAA
Organism: Beta corolliflora; assembly: GCA_947648045.1. Lineage (NCBI taxonomy): Eukaryota > Viridiplantae > Streptophyta > Magnoliopsida > Caryophyllales > Amaranthaceae > Beta > Beta corolliflora. The sequence continues at coordinate 249,754 of CANSZD010003412.1, forward strand.
ACTCTTGTGCATAACACAATGTAGTCATTAAAAAAACGAAGAGAGTATGGATTAAGGCTCAAATTCACAAAAATTGCACAAGGCCTACTATATCTTTATCTTCCTCCTGGTAGATCAAAATCAGGTAAATAGTAAATGAACATGAGTGATCACAATCCCTTTTTTATTTTTCATTCACTAATAGACAAAAAACAAGCCAACCATTTATATATAGAATGAAAAAAAAATTATATAGGTAAGTTGAAGGGTGATATCAAGCCGGACTTTTTCGTAGATCAACTCGATTAGGATTAGCGGGATAGACACTTTGACGGTCAGGAGGAAGGATAAAGAGATATGCTCTCTATAGTGTGCCTATAATAGAGATTAAATCTCCAACCTTAAGATTTGAAAATGTAATACTTTTTACGGTTTTTTCACCCAGTACCCCTGTGGTATTTCAAAATTGATGGGGTACCCTTATTCTTTCATAAATGCACCAGGTAACCTTACTATTTCAATAAAATGCATGAAATGCCCTTAATGACTAACAGTATTAAGTTTTCGTTAGTCATTAACCCTAATTAACCCCTCTAACCATAATTAAGTCCTCTAACCCTAACCCAAAACTCTAACCCTAACCCCTAACTCTCAAACACCTAACCCCATCCTAAACCCTAACCTTAACCACCCAACCACTATAGCCCCCCTCTGCCCTCCTCCAAGAGCTTAATTAGGGTTAGGGTTAGGTGTTAGGGGGTTAGGGTTAGGTGTTAGGGGGTTAGGGTTAGGGTTAGAGAGCTTAATTAGGGTTAGAGGGGTTAATTAGGGTTAATGACTAACGAAAACTTAATACTGTTAGTCATTAAGGGCATTTTATGCATTTTATTGAAATAGTAAGGTTACCTGGTGTATTTTTGGAACAATAAGGGTACCCAATGAATTTTGAAATACCACAGGGGTACCTAGTGAAAAAATCGTACTTTTTACTATGCCAAACTTAGCTTGGTTAAACAATAGACATTATTACTTATAATCCTTTTTTTTGGGCCCCCAACAAGGAACCCCTTGGTAAGAAGAATGACCCTACTGGATCAGCATATCTCGCAGGTCAGTCACCCCAGCTACACAGGTCAATACTTGAGAGTATGGGGAATATAAGGGATTGCCTACTCCCAAGCACAAGTAGGTATTAGGGTTCGAACTTGTGGCCTCAAAGTCACAAGGTGAGTTCCCCACCACCTCCACCAAGTACGCATGGTTATTACCTAAAATTAGGGGTGTTCATAAAAAAACCGAAACCAAAAAATCGTACCGAAATACCGAGAAACCAGTCTAAATGGGTGGTAACCATACCGATAAAAAAAGTTTTAACGGTACGGTTACTGAACCGATAAAACTAACGTTTAAACAGTATGGTTACGGTTATGATTTTTTAGTGAACGGGTAACCGAAAAACCGATTTTTTTTCCACTATCTCATTGTTGTCAAACATTTCCCAAAAATTACATTAATTTTAATATTTGCTACTGAGTAACAACAATTACAGGAAGTATGTGATTGTTTGGAAACTTTAATACTAATATAAACACTATAATTAAGGAATTGAGTGAATTCTAAGTGTTAATTATGTTTCCTATGGATTTAATATTCACTTTATAATACATTTTATATTGGAGTATCTATAATATTAAGTTATATAGAAATAAATAGAAAATATATATGTACATTAAGCAAAATATAATAGTATAACTTGAATAACGGTTAATGGTTAACCGGAAAACCGTACCGAAATATCGGTTAACCGCTTAGGCGGTAACCGGTTTAAACAGTTAACAGTTCACAAAAAGAGCGAACTGAAACTTTCGGTTACTGAATCGAAATGTCGTTTCGAAACGATTAACCACCGAAGAACACCCCTACCTATATATATATATATATATATATATATATATATATATATATATATATATATTTTGATTTGGTAAGATGAATAACCTCTGGGGTGCCCTCGCACAGGGCCCAACCCAGAGGTCCAGGTACTTGGAAGGAGGGGGAGTTGTAAGGGGAATTCTCCTCCAAGTGCTCCTCACTTGGTGGGAGTCGAACCCCTGATCTTAAGGTCATGAGGTGGAATTCGTACCAAGTGAGCCAAGATAAGCTTGGTTACCTATAATCCTATATGGCCTCTACTAAATACCTACATTAGATATACGTCAATTGAACAAAAACATTTCGAACCGAAACTTTGACATGGCTGTAATTGGAGTTGACCGTTCCCATCAAGGAAGGTAAAAAGTGGATTCTTTACCTTCAACTCACCGGCCACCCCCACCAACAAATTAGAGGATATGATAATGCTAATAATTAAACATTCTCAATTACTCAATGAGAATGTTTTACATAATATCTCGTCCCCTTTTTCGTAGAAATGGTCCTGGGTTCCGCTCAAGGCAAAAGTAGTTCCGTTCTTAATAGCTTGATTGTTGGGAAGGTGCGGTTGAATGTCCATATATTATAGATTCGAGTATATTATGTGTATGGTAAATTTAAGAGTTTTTTTTTACTCATTTTTTAATTGACACTCTCAATATTCAACAAATTTTGCTCATTCGTAGTTTTTGGAATGAGTTAGGAGAAAGAAATAGGTTGGGTGCATCATGCCCAGTTGCCCACTGAACACCCATGTCAATGTGTATGATAAAGTTATAGTAGAATTGGGGGTACAAGCTCAAAACTGAGTTGGAAGTAACTCGGTAGTAGGGCCTTGACTCACTCTTAGTTTATTTGAAAATAAAAAATATAAACTTCTGACGTTTAATGTCATGCTTGGACCATAAAATACAAATAATAATCTGATTTTTGACAAACCACAAGGGTAATCCCAACTCTATTATGTTGCATAAGTGAATTGATGATAAAGCAATTTTTTTTTTTTTTACTTTTCCATAAATTGAACTCCCGAAAAACAATCTTGCATTTTCATCCCTCCCAATTTAATTTGTCACATTGAAAACAGAATACTTTCTTTTTTTATTCTAAGTTTCAAATGATAAAAAAGTAACATAACTTCCCTATTTCTATTATTAATGCTTTCATGTAACAATCTAATAAACTTGAGATTATTTTACGAGTTTGTTAAATTTGAGAATTGACATTATTCTTGTCAATTTAATATATCGGTTTTTTCACCATATACCCCCGACAAATTGGAAAATTCACCATATATACCCTTAATGTTTCAAATATTCACCATATATCCCTGAGTTTCAAAAAACGTTCACAAAATGCCCTTTTCCTAAACGTCGTTAACCCACCGTTAGCTTTATTTACAAATTTGCCACAATTAACCCCTAAACCTAAAATCTAAACCCTAATCCTAAACAATAACCCTAACCCAACCCCTACCCTAAACCCCACCCCACCCCTAACCCTAACCCCCATGCCACCCTATCCCCCCCACCCCCTGCGCAGCCCCCACCCCCTCCCCTTCCCCCGTCGCAGCCCCCCATCCCCTCCCCCGCCGCAGCCTCCGCCCCTCCCCGCCCCGCCGATTTCTCCCTCCCCCTCCCCCTCCCTCCCCCGTCGCAGCCCCCCATCCCCTCCCCTCCCCCACCGCAGCCCCCCGCCCTCCCCCCGGCCGATTTCCCCCCCCCCCCGTCGCAGCCGATTTCCCCCGTCGCAACCCCCCGAATCTGGGTAGAATCAAAAACCAACCCCCACCCCTCCCTGTAGAATTCGAAAACCCCTCCGCCGGTTTGAATTGGGCTCGATTTCTAGGGTGGCTCGATTTCTAGCCGTAATGAATTCTAGGTTGCTCGATTTCGGGCGTGGGTTGGTTCGAATGGTGGTCTAGGGCCGGGGGGGGGAGGGGGATGGGGCGCGGAGGGGGAGGGATGGGGATGGCGGCGACGGGGAGGGGAAGGGTTGGGGGTGGGGGGCGACGGGGGGGAGGGGGAGGGGTGGGGGGGGGTGGAGTGGAGGGGAGGGGAGGGTGGGGCTGGGCTTAGGGTTTGGGGAAGGGGCTGGGCTTAGGGTTAAGGATTAGGGTTTAGATTTTAGGGTTAGGATTTTGATTAGGATTAAAGTTAGGGTTAGGGGATAATGGTGGTAAAATCGTAAATAAAACTAACGGCGAGTTAACATCCGTTAGCAAAAAGGGTACATGGTGCACAGTTTTGAAAACTCAGGGGTATATGGTGAATTTCTGGAACATTGAGGGTATATGGTGAATTTTCCAATTTGTCGGGGGTATATGGTGAAAAAACCGTTAATATATTTATATTAAAAAAAGACATTCTCAATTCACAAATTGAGAAGTAGGGTGGGCAGGAGGAATGATAAACCTTTATTAGCTAGAGGGCAATTGCCCTCTATCAAGGACCTAAATGCAAATAAAATAGATGCAAGGCTTTACATATAAAAAAAAGACTTTAAAAGCAAAACCCCCAACTTCAGTACACTTGTCAGATGTCAACGTCAATAAACTTGAAAAATAGATGAAAAAAAGCTAAAATGTACCTTTCCTTTCTCTCTCTAGAAACAACACATTTTTGTTGTTACAATTCGAAAAAAAATTTAATACTTCCTCTGTTTTTTTTAGTTGCAACATTTACCTTTTTACATTTACCGAGACACTTATTTGAACGTTAATATCTCATATTGGGTGCAAACTAATGACAGAATGAATTATGGTGAGGATATATTTTAACTTGACTTGCATAATTATGGTATTATAAGTTTGTTTTTTAGAATCCATGTTTGTTTTATTATATAAATACACATGTTTAGTTCACATGTTTATTGTACAAAAAACCCATGTTTGGCGTACAAAAAACCCATGTTTGGCGTACTATTACCCATGTTTTTCGTTTAATAATACATGTTATTGGTATACATACCCATGTTTTGCGTAGTATTGCACTTGTTTTCCGTTTTATAATCCATGTTATTAGTATACAGACCCATGTTTGTCGTACTACTACACATGTTTTCCGTTTAATAATCCATGTTATTAGTATGCAGACCCTGTTTGGCGTACCACTACACATGTTTTCTGTTTAATAATCCATGTTTTGGTATGCATACCCTTGTTTGGCACATAATTTTGTGGCACCAATTTTTTAATAGATGGACAAATAATTTGAACCAATTTTTTAATAGATGGCACCAATTTTCCTGTATGAAAAAGCATCTCGATCCAATCGTTCAGATTATTAACTAAAAACTTAAGAAGTTAGTATAAGCGAATCCATGTTTGAATAAGGTTTTTGTTAACACGGAATACGTATAAGAATCTACAAGATGTGTGTGTAAAATCTACCGATTTCAATATTAGTGAAAATAAATGCAAACCAATCTGTTATCATTTGCGAATACAATTTGTTTACTTCCTCCATCCCAGAAAGATCTGAACATTTGTTGGGACACGTAGTTTAAGGTGAAAAGTTGTAGTGTAGTTATCAAATGTTATTTTATTGAAAAAGTAGATGTGATAGTAGTTGGTGGAATATTTTTTATTAGAAGAGAGAGAAAGTTGGGTAACTTTTATTGATAAAAGGTAGAGTGTGGGCCAAAGATGGGTATAAGAAATAATATATTAATAGTGGGACCATGCCAAAAATGGAAGTGTTCAAACTAATTTGGGACAAACATAAAAGGAAAGTGTTCAGACTATTCTGGGACGGAGGGAGTATTTTCTTATGATCAAAGATTTCATTTTGTTTCGAATCAAATAAAAATTCAGTGAACAATGTTTATTTCACAATAAGTCATATTTTTTGTGTAATAACCCATGTTATAAATTTAAGGACCCATGTTTTGGATACTTCGACACATGTTTGTCATAAAAAGTCATGTTATTTTGATTTGGTAAAATATGTTTAGTTCAAATTATTATAGGGTGTATGACAACCCTTATTTTCTGCACATAAACATATTATATGCTCAACCAACCCATAAATAATAGTCCATACTTCATTCATATTAACCATTGTTACCTTTTTAAGCACCCATGTTGGAAACACAAAAAACTATATAAATAATCAAAGCTAAACTTAAATAATTATCTGAAAAGAGTAAGACTTTTTGGCTAAAATTTGGTGATTGAATTAAATTTTTGTCTCATAATCTAATGGGTACGTTTATAACTGTACTATGTGAAGGACTTACATCTTTAATTTCGTGTCTCATGTTTTAATAGATATAAAATTTAGCCAGATAAGTGAAGTACTCCCTCCATCCCATAATATAAGTCCCTTTTCTTTTTAAAGTGTCCCAAAATATAAGTCTTATTTCTATATTCAATCAATAATTATGCCCAAAATACCCTCATGAATATAATTTAATTTCTAAAAAGTCATCATAATTTCAGCTTTCAATGCACCATTATTAATGATAAAATAAAATATTTACCCCATTAAACTCCTCTACACATTAAACCATCCAACATTAATGTTCAGTTTTTATTTTTTGTTAAAAAGAAAAAAAAACAATGTAAGTGTTTCCCAATAAAACTGAATCTTTATTCAAATAAAATAATATTTCACTTTACCTTAATTCCCGTGTAAATACAGAATCATGACTTATATTATGAGACGGAGGGATATTACATTAGAAAACAAGATATTAGTAAATCTTAATTCCATAATAAGTACATAGATCATGACATTGTACGTGCGTCAAGCTAGCTAAACTTAAATGTGGTAGGATGAAAAGCTTTCTTTTAGTCGAAATGTTAGCCATTGTAGGTGAAAGGTGATCAGATGGAATTTTTAATTTCTGGAGAGGAAGGAAATTTATTCCGAAATGTAAAGAGAAAAAGCTGTTGTTTCTAGAGAGAGGGAGGACATGGTAGTTTTTCTCATTTTTTTAAGTTACTTGAAGTTGACAACTGACAATTGTACTTTGAAGGGGGTTTGCTTTTCTAGTCTTTTTTTTATAATGCAAAGCCTTGGGTCCTTTTTATTTTGCACTTAGGTCCTTGATTGAGGGCAATTGCCCTTTAACTGATAGAGGTTTATCACTCCTCGGGTGGGCAGTTTACTTTGACTGTACCTGTCCTCCCTAGTTCATTGTCTAACAGGTAAAGCTACAGTCTGATCAATGGTGCACGACAGTCGACAGAGTACCTCTGCTTTTGCCATGCCAATATAAAATTGGTTCTTTCACTCTTAGATCTGTCGTAATCGTTCTAATTACAATAATCTGAATCTAATAACAATCAATTACAGTTTTGTCATCTTATCAGCTCGGTGACGAAAGCTCATACAAAATTTGGATTAATATGAAGTTTAACTAATTACTCTGTTTTCTTTTCAGTGAGTAATCATGGGTCAAACGAGTATTAGCTGGATTCTATATTGAAAAAAGGTTGGATTAGGTCATTTAAAACTAACTTTTAGTCTCTATGATAACATTTAGGGAAAATTGGTCTATACCACATCGCAAAAACTTGAATATATCGGGTTTACAATAACTTATTCTGTACCGGAAACCATATGATATTGTCAGTTTTTCTTTGATATAATCAATTTTTGTATGATTTAATCACCATTTATATTGTCAATTTTTGTATGATACAGTCAAATTTTTGATATAGTTATTTTCCGTATGATATAGTCGGGTTTTTCTTCTAATATAGTTAGTTTTGTGTGATAAATTCAGTTCGGGTGCACAATAAATTATTGTGAACCCGATCCACCCAAGACATTTTGTACCACATTAACTATACTTTAAGTGCACGAAGTAGCACGACCTAATATATATTTCTCATTTGGTAGAAGGTTATAAGTGGTGTTAATAATATTTAATTCCAGTGTAATTTTGTAAGAAAAACTCTAAGCAATAGTCATTTATCTCCAAACATTATCATTTTTCATGAACTTGGATTACTACTATTAATTAGTGCTTTAGAAGTGGTACTACATAGGAATAAAAATTTATGAAGAAAACCATCACTATAGTAATTAGTAGGAGATTTTCTTGAAAATATTATATATTTTCATTGTCATTATTGCCATTTAATACTACTTTCCAAATGAGTCATTAAGTCTTTAAAATGGAAGATTGAACCCTTTATTGTTACCAATTATGATAGACCCGTTAAATTGTAGTTGTAGCAATTTGGTAACCTATTATTAATTGAGAAACTAGAAAGAGTGCAACCAAAGATTGCTGACATGGTTTTACTAATAAAATAATTTATTTTTAGCCCTAATTACTTTTGTTCTTAATTTGTTGATATCTTCCTCAAGCAAACATTAATCTTTCCTTCTCCATAGCTTTCGTTTTCTACATTATTTTCTATTTGAAAGTGGGGTAAAAGTTCAGGTTAACCAGTACAGGTGATAGTTAAGGGAAGGAAAAGTCTTCTTTTGACGGGCCAATTAGTAAAGGGCCTAGTTTGGACCTAAGGCAACGGTAAGGAAGTAAAGGATCTTGGGTGGGATTTAAAGGGGTAAAAAGGCGTTCATCAGTTGAGATAGAGATCCACTCCTCTAGGCCCACTTGAATTTCCAACCTAGCACTAGGGGACATGCCTAAATATTTCTGGCCCACATTGTATGACATCTCTAATTTCGAAGTAGGAGAAGAGGACACGAGGATGCTCAAGGAGTCTCCACCAGAGAAGGGGAAGATTTTTTGTGTGGGTAGAGAAGAAACCCTGGGTGGGAAAGAGACAGTGGGGAAAAAGACAGGAGAAGGGTACTTATTTAAAGACTCATATGAAAAGGAAGCCAGTAGAAACAAATCGAACCCCTATACTCGGAAAGTTGAAGACATTTATTCCCCACCTACTTGTTTGTTCATTTACGCAAAAAATTTCCTAGGTCTACGAGTGTGCGAAGAGTCCAAAACCCCCATAGTAACCCCTCCAAACTGATGAACCTCAAGGTTTGCATGGTAATTTTTGAGGGAAGAGGAAAGTAATAAGTCACTGTAATGAGTATTTTCTTGGGACTTGATGAAAGGGGAGAACTACACACCTCGAGCCATGCACACTGGTCAATGCATTTAGGTTTCTTGGAAGGGGATAACATTAAGGTCAAACGCCTCTTCTACCCAACGCTAACATTACCCGGACACATCCCCGTGTGCCGCTTGCTGAAGGTTGCACCTCCTCTTCCGTCATTACTTCCACTACTACTTGTTTTATAGGATGATGAGCTTTATTTCCTCTTGAAACGATTGGAAGGACCAGGATCACCATTATTACCTTTTGCATGGGACTCCACTTACGATTCCGAAAAAGATGAATCAGACTTAACTGAAGAAGGGGATGAGTACCTAGGACTACAATTTACCAAATCGAGAATCATTGTCCTATTTTGTTCTATCCGAGACAAGTTTATGATTTTATTTGAGTGCAGCGGTATCGGGTATGGGTCAACGTAAACAAATTCTGGCTGCCCACACAAAGATTGCATGCACAGTGCGAAATCTTGTCAGACTCTCTCCATAGATCTTCGGCAGCGACTCTGCTTGTGACCCACCTCTTCTTTTGCCATGCCAATATTAAATTGGTTCTTTCACTCTTAGATCTGTCGTAATCGTTCTACTTACATTAATCTGACTCTAATAACAATGAATTATAGTTTTGTCATCTTATCAGCTCGGTCACGAAAGCTCATACTAAATTGTGGATTAATATGAAGTTTAACTAATTACTCTGTTGTCTTTTCAGTGAGTAATCATGGGTCAAACGAGTTTTTTCTTCTAACATAGTTAGTTTTTGTGTGATAAATTCAGTTCGGGTGCACAATAAATTATTGTGAACCCAGTCCACCCACGACGTTTTGTACCACATTAACTATACTTTAAGTGCACGAAGTAGCACGACCTAATATATATTTCTCATTTGGTAGAAGGTTATAAGTGGTGTTAATAATATTTAATTTTAGTGTAATTTTGTAAGAAAAACTCTTAGCAATAGTCATTGATCTCCAAACATTTTCATTTTTCATGAACTTGGATTTCTATTACTTAGTGCTTTAGAAGTGGTACTACATAGAAAAACAAAATTATGAAGAAAACCATCACTATAGTAATTAGTATGAGATTTTTCTTGAAAATATTATATATTTTCATTGTCATTATCGCCATTTAATACTACTTACCAAATGAGTCATTAACTCTTTAAAATGGAAGATTGAACCCATTATTGTTACCAATTATAATAGACCCGTTAAATTGTAGGTGTAGCAATTTGCTAACCTATTATTAATTAAGAAACTAGAAAGAGTGCAACCAAAAATTGCTGACATGGTTTTACTAATAAAATAATTTATTTTTAGCCCTAATTACTTTTGTTCTTAATTCGTTGATATCTTCCTCAAGCAAACATTAATCTTTCATTCTCCATAGCTTTCGTTTTCTACATTATTTTCTATTTGAAAGTGGGGTAAAAGTTCGGGTTGACCAGTACAGGTGATAGTTTAGGGAAGGAAACATCTGCTTTTGACGAGCCAATAAGTAAAGGGCCTAGTTTGGGCCTAAGGCAACGGTAAGGAAGGAAAGGATCTTGGGTGGGATTTAAAGGGGCAAAAAGGCGGTCATCAGTTGAGATGGAGATCCACTCCTGTGGGCCGACTTGAATTTCCAACCTAGCACCAGGGGACATGCCAAAATATTTCTGGCCCACATTATATGCCATCTCAAATTTTGAAGTAGGAGAAGAGGACACGAGGATGCTCAAGTAGTCTCCACCAGAGAAGGGGAAGATTTTTTGTGTGGCTAAAGAAGAAAAACTAGGTGGGAAAGAGACAGTGGGGAAAAAGACAGGAGAAGGGTACTTATTTAAAGACTCGTATGAAAAGGAAGCCAGTAGAAACAAATCGAACCCCTATACTCGGATAGTTGAAGACATTTATTCCCCACCCACTTGTTTGTTCATTTACGCAAAAAAATTTCCTAGGTCTACGAGTCTGAGAAAAGTCCAAAACCCCCTTAGTAACCCCTCCAAACTGATGCCCTCAAGGTTTGCATGGTAATTTCTGAGGGAAGATGAAAACAATAAGTCACTGTAATGAGTATATTTCTTGGGACTTGATGAAAGGGGAGAACTACACACCTCGAGCCATGCACACTGGTCAGTGCATTTAAAGTTCTTGGAAGGGGATAACATTAAGGTCAAACGCCTCTTTTACCCAACGCTAACATCACCCAGTCACATCCCCCTGTGCCGATTGCTGAAGGTTGCACCTCCTCTTCCGTAGTTACTTCCACTACTGCTACATGATTTATAGAATCATGAGCTTTCTTTCCTCTTGCAATGATTGGAAGGACCAGGATCACCATTATTACCTTTTGCATGGGACTCCGCTGACGATTCCGAAGAAGATGAATCAGACTGAAGTGGAGAAGGGGATGAGTGCCTTGGACTACCATTTACCAAATCGAGAATCATTGTCCTATTTTGTTCTATCCGAGACAACCCTATGATTTTATTTGAGTACAGCGTATCGGTTATGGGTCAACGTAAACAAATTCTGGCTGCCCACACAAAGATTGCATGCATAGTGCGAAATCTTGTCTGACCCTCTCACTAGATCTTCGGCAGCGACTGTGCTTGTGACCCACATCTTCTTTTGCCATGCCAATATTAAATTGGTTCTTTCACTCTTAGATCTGTCGTAATCGTTCTAATTACATTAATCTGACTCTAATCACAATCAACTATAGTTTTGTCATCTTATCAGCTCGGTGACGAAAGCTCATACAAAACTGTGGATTAATATGAAGTTTAACTAATTACTTTGTTTTCTTTTCAGTGAGTAATCATGGGTCAAACGAGTATTAGTTGGATTCTATATTGAAAAAAGGTTGGATTAGGTTATTTAAAACTGACTTTTAGTCTCTATGATAACATTTAGGGAGAATTAGTCTATACCACATTGCAAAAACTTGAATATATCAGGTGTACAATAACCTATTCTGTACCGGAAACCATATGATATTGTCAGTTTTTCTTGGATATAGTCAATTTTTGTATGATATAATCACCTTTTATATAGTCAATTTTTGTATGATACAGTCAAATTTTGATGATTTTTTGTTTGGGTAGAGAAGAAACCCTAGGTGGGAAGGAGACAGTGGGGAAAAAGGCAGGAGAAGGGTACTTATTTAAAGACTCATATGAAAAGGAAGCCAGTAGAAACAAATCGAACCCCTATACTCGGAAAGTTGAAGACATTTATTCCCCACCCACTTGTTTGTTCATTTACGCAAAAAAAAATTCCTAGGTCTACGAGTCTGAGAAAATTCCAAAACCCCCTTAGTAACCCCTCCAAACTGATGAACCTCAAGGTTTGCATGGTAATTTTTGAGGGAAGATGAAAGCAATAAGTCACTGTAATGAGTATATTTCTTGGGACTTGATGAAAAGGGAGAACTACACACCTCGAGCCATGCATATTGGTCAGTGCATTTAAGTTTCTTCGAAGGGGATAACATTAAGGTCAAACGCCTCTTTTACCCAACGCTAACCTCACCCGGACACATCCCCCTGTCACTAGTGGAAAAAACCTTATCTGTCACTTAGTAACAGATTCGGTTTTTACAAAACCGCATCCGAAAATCAATTAAAAAAATGAGAGGGGAAGCTGAGCGAAAATATGATCCGGTCCTTAGTAAACCGGATCAGATTTTAGAAACTTCTCCGGTTTTCTAAAATCTGATCCGGTTCACAAAAGCGAATAAGATTTTCGTTATTTTTTAAAAAAGAAAAACCGCGTGGCCCTCTATTCTCTTCGGCCCATTTTCCTCGTGGCCCATTTCCTCCCATTTAATTTTGTAAACCCTAACTCCCCATTCCCTTCTACTCCCTCACTCAACCTCTGCTCTCCTATCCTCTTCCCTCTCTCCTCTCTTCGTCCCAGCCTCACACCCACGAAACCCTCCTCTCTCATCAGCCTCACACCCTCCTCACCCTTTAACCCTAACACTCAGACTTCCCTCCACCACTCTCACGCAATCACTCTAACCCCTCGCCACCATCGTTCTTCCCTCGTCACTCCTCAGCGACGTCCTCAAAACCTCAAGATCTGAAACAACCGACGAAGGTAGAAGCTAGGCGAAGCGAAATAAAGCGAAGAAGAGTTCACGAAGGAAGACGAGTTCATCAGCGACGAAGACTTTGCGAAGGAAGAAGAAGAATCTGCTCTCGATTTCGTCGCGTTCAAATCCCATGCTCCCCAAATCCCAACACCCCCCTTTACCCAAAACTAGATCTAGTTCATTTTTTTGTAATTTTAGTTCATTTTCTGTAATTAAGGTATTTTAGTTAGATCTAGTTCCTTTTTTTTTTTTGTAATTTTCGTTCATTTTCTGTAATTTACCTTTTTTTAGTTAGATCTAGTTCTTTTTTTTTTGTAATTTTCGTTCATTTTCTGTAATATACCTTTTTTTAGTTAGATCTTAGTTCGTTTTTTTTTTTTGTAATTTTGGTTCATTTTCATTTTTGTTTCTGAAATTTCAAATCTTCGTCTGTTTTTTTGGTTTTTTTTGTAATTTTCGTTCCTTATTGTTGAACTAGAATTCTGTAATCTTCGTCATTTTTTTTCGCTCTTTCATTTTCTGTAATCTGGTTTTTTTTTATATACTTAACTGGAACTGGAAGTATAGTATTGTTATTGTTAAAGGGTGAGCGTGAGACTTGAAAAGTAGTGCAGGCCTGGCTGAGCCAAGCAGTCCGCACTTTTTTTTGAGATAAATTTCAACAAACTGCTGCGGTTTTAAGGTAAAACCGGATCAGTTAATCACATTAACTGATCCGATTTTACCTTAAAACCGCATCAGTTAATGTGATTAACTGATCCGGTTTTACCTTAAAACCGCATCAGTAAATAATTTACTTTTCCGATTTTGGACCGGATCAGTAAATATGTTGGATCTGCTGCGAGCCCATCTGATGCGGACCAAAACCGAATCAGTAAGTCCGGTTTTGACCGCATCAGATGGACTTTTTTCCACTAGTGTGTGCCAGTTGCCGAAGGTTGCACCTCCTCTTCTGTCATTACTTCCACTACTACTTGATTTATAGGATGATGAGCTTTCTTTCCTCTTAAAACGATTGGAAGGACCAGGGTCACCATTATTAGCTTTTACATGGGACTCCGCTGACGATTTCGAAGAAGATGAATCAGACTGAACTGGAGAAGGGGTTGAGTGCCTGGGACTACCATTTAGTAAATCGAGAATCATTGTCCTATTTCGTTCTATCCGAGACAACCCAATGATTTTATTTGAGTACAGCGGTATCGGGTATGGGTCAACGTAAATAAATTATGGCTGCCCACACAAAGATTGCATGCACAGTGCGAAATCTTATCTAACCTTTTCCATAGATCTTCGGCAGCGACTCTACTTGTGACCCACCTCTTCTTTTGCCATGCAAATATTAAATTGGTTCTTTCACTCTTAGATATGTCGTAATCGTTCTAATTAAATTAATTTGACTATAATAATAATCATTTATAGTTTTGTCATCTTATCAGCTCGGTGACGAAAGCTCATACAAAATTGTGGATTAATATGAAGTTTAACTAATTACTCTGTTTTCTTTTCAGTGAGTAATCATGGGTCAAACGAGTAATAGTTGGATTCTGTATTGAAAAAAGGTTGGATTAGGTCATTTAAAACTGACTTTTAGTCTCTATGATAACATTTAGGGAAAATTGGTCTATACCACAGCGTAAAAACTTGAATATATCGGGTTTACAATAACTTATTCTGTACCGGAAACCATATGATATTCTCAGTTTTTCTTTGACATAATCAATTTTTGTACGATATAATCATCTTTTGTAATACCCCAGTTTTTATTTTGGAATATAATTAATATTTATTTCATTGAAAGTAAATTATTATTATTTTTTTAAGCTCATTTCATATTTAATATCTTTATAGGAATTAGTGGGTTTAGTTTAGTTAATGGTTTAAGTACTACTAGTAGTAGTAATAAGAAAGGTTATATATCTATAGATTTATTTGTAGAGAGGGAAGGAGTAGTTTTATGTAAAAAAAAAAGGGAAAGGGAAAACTAAAACAAAAAGAAGAGAAAGCAAATATCAGTCATATATTACATTATTTCCTTCATCTTCATCTTCATCTCCATCTCCTTCTCTCAACTTCCACAACCTTCATCCTCACAAAGCTCCATCACCTTTAACCTTTCTAGTTTTCCGGTTTTACAACCACGACGCAACAGAACCACTGCGTGGCATCGTGAGGAGGAGGGCAGCAAGAACGAAAGTCGAGTTTCACTGTGATTTGGGGTTAAGGGTACGTTTTCATGGGCAATTTCACAAGTTTTCTCCATCAATAATCTTCCACAGTAGTGGGTAAGTTGTAATATGTATTTAGAATCAGTTTTCTCAAAGTTTATGAAGTTAGGGTTTTTAGATTGAAATTGAATTGGGGGTTTTTGATTATGAGTGTTGGGTGTAGCTTGATTGAAAGGAATTTTGCATATTTATAATAAGTTTATCAACAAGAACTGTAACTCGTAGGAATTACAGGTCAGATTCGTAATTTGTGTTTTCGACAGTTTATGGGCGTTTTCAGCCAAAATGTTGTTTCACAAAAGTTGTTCGTATCGAAATTTCACCCAATATAGGCTCAAGAAACGTTTCTTTTGGAGTTCATAGCAGAAAGTTATCCCTATTTTAAGTTTCTGCTGAAATTAAATATAATGCATGTTTATTTTCATGTGGAATTAGTTGGGTTAAAACTCTAAATTTTCATATATATATATATATATATATACATATATATATATATATACATATATATATACATATATACATATATACATATATATATATATTTTGAAATGAGATTTTGAGTATTCAAATATACATTATAAATCTTAATGTTGATTTAATATAAACTAAGAGAGAGTGTTAGTATTGTTAGTATTAGTTAGTTATGTCATTTGAAGTAAGAGGTTGATATTTTATAAAGCCATATTTAATCAGAGCTCATTAACCAGTTAAGCCAAGTCTATTATTACTTATTGTATACATATATGTTTATATTGTAGATTTCAGCTTCATTGAGGAATTGTACTGATTAAGATAATCACTTTACTGTGCGTTTCGAAAAGGTAAAATTCTTATTAAAACTTTCTATAGCTATGATTAAAGTTTTAAAAGGTATGTATCTCATTTTGGTTAAGATTGGTTTGAATGGGAAGAAGTTATTCCAAGGTAGAAAGTTTGGTTTTCGAACCACAGATACAAGGAGTTACAATAGGTTTTGTGTTTTCAAGTTGTTGAGATTGTCTATGTGGTATCTCGAAGAAATAATTTCGTGATTTCAAAATGGTTGAGATTACCTGAGTAGTATCTCAAGGAAAATGGAACTTTGTCGAGTTGTCTTCGACATTACATATTAGTTGGGGGGCACGTTGATCAGTGCCTCGGACTTAGATCTTCTGCTACAGTTTAGCCGTTTGTGGGGCACTAGGGGTCTTTGTCTATAGGTTATCCGGAGGGCCTAGCTAGCCTAAAGGCAAGGAAAGTTTGTTCCATTCCATAGGTTTATAACCCTCTCTTTGTGAAGGTAAAGGAAAGAAAGGATTAGTTTTAAGGCAAAGAAAGAACGGATTTGATTTAGAAAGGAATACAAGAAAAGGTTTTATAAAGCTTGATACTTATTATTTTGATTCAAAAGAAGATGATTTGTAGGATACATTTATATCCTACCTGCATATATGTTTGGCTTTACAGTATGAATCTTGCTCAGCCAGTTTGGCTGATACTACATGCCCGATAAGTGCAGGTATATGAAGATCTTACAGGTAGGGTGTGGGGTGTGGGCTAAGAGCAACGTTCCACCAACTTTAATTTGCTAGTTAAAGTTATGGTAGTTCTTTATCCGCTGCACTATATATGTATATATATTATCATTTTGGGACTTAAGGTTGTAAATATTAATTCACTTAAACCTTTACTTGCCCGGACTGTAATAGTTTAGTGAAGTTTTTCTTTGATTTAGATTCAGTTTGTGTAGCTTATCCTTAACGGTTATTCTCGCAATAACCGTGGAATAACACTTTTGGAATTTCGGGTAATTATGCATGGATGTATTGGCTTTTGAGCTAGATGAGGATTATTGAGAATTTGGATTGCTGGTTTGATGAAAGAAGTTTATAATTGGACGCGAGTCCTAAATTAAATTTTAGGCAGTCCATATTTCAGACGGAGCTCTGCCGATTTTTCTGTGGAATTTTAATATTATTTAGTTTAGATAGTAACTCGAAATTCAGGGGTGCTATAGTTGGTATCAGAGCTAAGGTTTATAAATGACATGATTAAGATAAAAATGATAGCAAATAAAAAAAATTGACAAGCCGCAGTGAGATAGTGAGATGGGTTATACACGGGGAGTGTATTTGTTGTGTTATTTGCTTGTTTATGCTAAACGCGTGATAATTTCTTTTAGTGTGATACGAGGGAAAGTTCTTTAATGTCAATTAAGAGTTATATTCTTTCGATATCGGGCTAAGTCCTTTTATCCTGTGTAGTGCTGAGAAGATGGATAGATGTGATCGGACTAAGACATCAAAGATGAAAGCTTTGATGCACCAAATGGCTGAGTCCAATAAAGCCATGAGTGAGGCTGTTCAGTTGCTCACTGAAGCACGAGCTGCTACTAGTACAAGCAAAGTAGCTATGACTGAAGTCCCTGCTGCCCATAAAGCAATTGATAGGAAGAAGCCGCTCAAGTACGATGGAAAAGGCGACCCAGTGAAGATGGAAAATTGGATCAGAGAGTTTGACAAGATCTTCGTCACTCTCCAGGTCCCTGAAGAGATGAGAGTTGATTTTGCAGCCTACCATCTCATCGAAGATGCTGATATTTGGTGGACCAACAACCGATATAATTTGACCACCAAGATCACATATGATGAGGATGGTAATGAAGAGGTGGAAACAAAGGAATTTAGCTGGAAAAAAGTTTAAGAAGGCGCTACACGCCGAGTTCTTCCCACCTCATATGAAGGAAAGGAAGAGATTAGAATTTGAGAACTTTGAGCAAGGAGATATGTCAGTTTAAGAATTCTACACTAAATTCTAAGAGTTGTCTCGTTTCGTACCTGAATTGGTTCCAAACGAGCAAGAAAGAGCTCATAGGTTTGAGGAAAAACATGATCTGAAACTTCTTAGCAACATAGGAGCTGGTGACTTCGCGACTTTGAACGAGGTTTATACTCGTGCCAGCAATGCTGAGAGAATTGAGGAGAGAAGCAAAGCTTCGGAAAAGATGAAAGCTCCTGTAAAGGAAGATAGCCAACAATTGGATAAGGGTAATAATTTTAGCTAGAATAGGAGCGGAAATTTTGATAATCGGGGTCCTAGGGGTAACTTCGATAAAGGGGGCCCAAGTCAACAGGCCTCTAGGAGTGTTCAGACTTCATTTCAATCCCGTGGTCAACCCCTGGGTCAATCTCAATTTTAGACCTCAGGACCTGTTCGTCGTTATTACTGCAAAAGATATGATAACAACCATCCAGGAAGAGATTGTGAAGGCAATAAGGTGACGTGTGACTACTGCCACAAAGAGGGACACCGAGCTTATGAGTGTTTCTCTAATCCAGATGTGAAGGTTGGTCGCAATTATGAGGTGTTAAGGAGACCTACGGTTAGTACAGCTAGTAATCAGCCAGCTACTTCTACTCCAGGCACTACAACTCCAAGACGTACTGCCGGGACAACTAATGTTGCTCATGTTAAAACTGAGAAGAAGAATATGGGCAACCTAAATCACCTGAAACAAGCGGATGTGGATAATAACCAGAGTAATGCAATGACTGGTACTTTCTCTATCCATTCTATACATGCTTATGTGTTATTCGATTCAGGTGCATCACATTCATTCATATCATAAACTTTTATAAAAAGGCTAAACTTGGAGAATGTCACACCTTGTGAGGCTGATATTTCTATTCGTTCTGGCCTAAGTGTGACGTGTAATAGGATGTACTTAGATGTCCCTGTAGCTTATGGTGAAACTACTTTATTTGCTGATTTAATAGTTTTTCCTTTGAAAGATTTTGATGTAATACTAGGGATGGATTGGTTGGAAAAGTACAAAGCCAAGATAGATTGTCTGAAACAGGAAGTCACAATAGAAAGCCATAAGGGTACCCATGTGCTTTATAGTCGTTGTCCTGTGAAGATCATTTCCGCCCTTACATTGAAGTCTTATCTGAGAAAGGGATGCCCTATGTTCCTTTGTCATATTCATGATACGAGCAAGGAAAGACCAGAGCTTGGAGATGCCCCAGCTGTGAATGAGTATCAAGATGTGTTTCCAGACGATATTCTTAATATACCTCCGAAGCGTAATGAGGTTGAGTTCAACATCGATTTGGTACCTGGAACGGTACCTATATCCAAGCCACCATATCGGATAGCGCCTGCTGAGATGAGGGAGTTGAAAACTCAGCTAGAAGAATTGTTGGATAAGGGTCATATTCGGCCTAGCGTGTCTCCTTGGGGTGCACCAGTTTTGTTCGTAAAAAAGAAAGATGGTACCCTGAGATTATGCATTGATTATAGAGAACTCAATAATATCACTGTGAAAAACAAGTATCCATTGCCAAGGATAGATGATTTGTTTGATCAGTTGGCAGGTGTAGGAGTGTTTTCTAAGATCTACTTGCGATCGGGTTATCACCAGCTTCGCATTGCAGACAAAGATATTCTAAAGACAGCTTTTCGTACCCGTTATGGACACTATGAGTTTACAATTATGCCCTTTGGGTTGACTAACGCTCCAGTGGTGTTCATGGACTTAATGAACATGGTATTTAGAGCTTATTTGGATAAATTTGTAGTTGTGTTTATTGACGATATACTGATTTACTCGAAGAATGTGAGTTAACATGAAGAGCACCTCCGTGCTATCTTGCAAGTGTTGAGAGAGAATCAGTTTTATACAAAATTTTCCAAGTGTGAATTTTGGCTCGAGAAAGTTGCTTTTCTAAGTCATATCATATCTAAGGAGGGAGTCTCAGTTGATCCGTCCAAAATTCAAGCAGCATCTGAATGGTCCACTCTGAAGAATGTGACTAAAGTTCGCAGCTTTCTTGATCTAGCTGGCTATTATAGAAGATTTGTGAAGGATTTTTTAAAGATAGCTCGTCCATTGACCAGTTTGATGAAGAAGTTCACTAAGTATGAGTGGAATTATGATTGCGAGAAGGCTTTTTAGGCGTTAAAAGAGCGTCTTACTACAACTCTGGTCTTAACTCTACCTGATGGAGATCAAGGCTACGAGGTGTATACAGATGCTTCGAGAAACGGTCTTGGATGTGTGCTTATGCGGAATCAGAATGTTGTAGCTTATGCTTCCAGACAATTAAAAGTTCATGAGATGAACTACCCCACTCATGATCTTGAATTGGCAGCAGTTATCTTCGCGCTGAAGATTTGGCGTCACTATTTTCTTGGCACTTCATTCAGAATATTTTCTGATCATAAGAGTCTCAAGTACATTTTGACGCAAAAGGAGTTAAATATGAGACAAAGAAGGTGGTTAGAGCTAATTAAGGATTACGACATCGATATTCAATACCATAAAGGCAAGGCCAATGTTGTCGTTGATGCACTTAGCAGGAAAACTGCTCACTCTTTGCATACGATGCTTTCGAGGAGGTTGCTTAGAGATGATTTTAAGAATTTCGGCGTGCAACTTGTTCAAGTTGGGGCTCAGCTTAGCGCCCTTACACTACGCCGAGATGTATATGATGAGATTAAGGAAAACCAAGCTAGTGATATACTTTTGAAGAAAAGGATAGATGACGCCCGAGATACTGAGGACGCTTACTTCAAGATCCATGTAGATGGTAGTCTTCGCTATAAAGGTAGGTGGTGTGTCCCCAACATCCCTGACCTGAAGAAGAGGATCTTAAATGAAGCTCATATGACTCCATATTCGGTACATCCAGGAGGTGACAAGTTATAGAAGGACCTCAAACTCACCTTTTGGTGGCCTCACATGAAAAAACAGGTCGCGGAGTATATGTTTTCAAGTGCTTGGCTTGTCAAAAGGTCAAGTTTGAACACAAGAGACCCCAAGGCGAGATCCAACCCTTGGAGATCCTAGAGTGGAAGTGGGACTCGATTTCCATGGACTTCATCTCTGGACTTCCGAGAACGCCCAATGGCAATAACATGATTTGGGTCATTGTGGACCGCCTCACCGAGTCTGCTCACTTTATACCGGTGAAAGATACATGGAAACACCAAAAGCTAGCAGATGCCTACAGGAAGAATGTATTGCGATTACATGGTGTGCCGAAGGATATTATTTCCGATAGAGATAGTAGATTCCTATCTAACTTCTGGCAGAAGCTTTAGGAACACAATTGAAAATGAGCACCACTTTTCATCCTGCTACGGATGGTCAGACAGAACGGACAATCCAAACACTTGAGGACATGTTAAGGGCGTGTGCCTTAGAGTTCCAAGGCTCGTGGGAAGATAGGCTTAACTTGATAGTGTTCTCAGATAATAACAGCTATCATTCTTCAATTGGAATGGCCCCATATGAAGCCTTGCAAATTCGGAAGTGTCGTAGTCCTCATTGTTGGAATGACATTGGTGAAACTTGTGTTCTTGGTCCTGAGATGATCCAGGAAACTGTGGAACAGGTGAAATTGATACAACAGAAAATGAAAGCGGCACAAGATAGACAGAAAAGTTATGCTGATAAATACCGACAACATGCGGAGTTTGAAGTCGGTGAGAAAGTTCTCCTGAAAGTCTCTCCTATGAAGGGAGTGATGCGGTTCGGGATGAAGGGAAAGTTAAGCCCTAAGTTTATTGGATCGTATGAGATTCTGGAGAGGGTAGGTGAAGTTGCTTACAAATTGGCATTGCCTCCGGAGGTAGCGCTCGAGTTCATAATGTTTTTCACATCTCTCAGCTGCGCCGGTACATTAGTGACCCTTCACATGTACTGAAACCCGAGGAATTACATTTATAGGATAACTTGTCATATATTGAGATTCCAGTGAAGATCCTTGATAGTAAAGTTCGAGCAACTCGGAATGGCGAAGTTAAACTGGTGAAAGTATTGTGGTCGAACCACAAGGATGATGAGCTTAGTTGGGAATCTGAGGATGCGATGTGTGCTCAATATTCCCACTTATTCCAATAGGTACCCTTTCAGTTTTGAGGACGTAACTAATCTTTTAGGGAGGGTGGAATTAGTATGATTCCATTTCTTAGTATTTAAAGACATGTTTTGACTTGTATTAAGTGTTTGTTCTACTTGTAAATTAGTGGCATGTTTGAAGTATGCTAGTGTGATAGTTTATGTGGAAGTTTGATGATATATATAGGTATTATCTTTCTTACTTTAATAATAGATAGTTGGCTAAACATATAAAGTTAATGAGCTAAACTTTTGAAAAGTGATAGGATTTTCTCTACGAGTTTAAGAATAGTTTCAAGTTTCGAGGACGAAACTTATTTTAAGGGGGGTAGATTGTAACACCCCAGTTTCTATTTTGGAATATAATTAATATTTATTTCATTGAAAGTTAATTATTATTATTTTTTTAAGCTCATTTCATATTTAATATCTTTATAGGAATTAATTTTAAAGGAAAAAAAATAAACTTTTATGAACTTGTGGGTTTAGATTAGTTAATGGTTTAAGTACTACTACTAGTAGTAATAAGAAAGGTTATATATCTATAGATTTATTTGTAAAGAGAGAAGGAATAGTTTTATATAAAAAAAAAGGGAAAGGGAAAACTAAAACAAAAAGAAGAGAAAGAAAATATCAGTCATATATTACGTTACTTCCTCCATCTCCATCTCCATCTCCATCTCCATCTCCGTCTCCTTCTCTCAAGTTCCTCAACCTTCATCCTCACAAAACTCCATCACCTTTAACCTTTCTAGTTTTCCGACGCTACAACCACGACGCAACAGAACCACCGCTCGGCATCGTGAGGAGGAGGGCAGCAAGAACGAACGTCGAGTTTCGCTGCGATTTGGGGTTTAGGATATGTTTTCATGGGCGATTTCACAAGTTTTCTCCATCAATAATCTTCCATAGTAGTGGGTAAGTTGTAATATGAATTTAAAATCTGTTTTCTCAACGTTTATGAAGTTAGGGTTTTTAGATTGAAATTGAATTGGGAGTTTTTGATTATGAGTGTTGGGTGTAGCTTGATTGAAAGGAATTTTGCATATTAATAATAAGTTTATCAACAAGAACTGTAACTCGTAGGAATTACAGGTCAGATTTGTAATTTATATTTTTCGACAGTTTATGAGCGTTTATAGCCAAAATGTTATTTCACAAAAGTTGTTCATATCGAAATTTCAACCAAGATAGGCTCAAGAAACGTTTCATTTGGAGTTCATAGGAGAAAGTTATCCCTATTTTAAGTTTCCGCTGAAATTAAATATAATGCATGTTTATTTTCATGTGGAATTAGTTGGGGTAAAACTCTAAATTTTCGTATATATATATTTTGAAATGATATTTTGAGTATTCAAATATACATTATAAATCTTAATGTTGATTTAATATAAACTAAGAGAGAGTGTTAGTATTGTTAGTATTAGTTAGTTATGTCATTTGAAGTAAGAGGTTGATATTTTATAAAGCCATATTTAATCAAAGCTCATTAACCAGTTAAGCCAAGTCTATTATTACTTATTGTATACATATATGTTTATATTGTAGATTTCGGCTTCATTGAGGAGTTGTACTGATTAAGATAATCACTTTACTGTGCGTTTCGAAAAGGTAAGATTCTTATTAAAACTTTCTATAGCTATGAGAAAAGTTTTAAAAGGTATGTATCTCATTTTGGTTAAGATTGGTTTGAATGGGAAGAAATTCTTCCAAGGTAGAAAGTTTGGTTTCCGAACCACACATACAAGGAGTTACAATAGGTTTTGTGTTTTTAAGTTGATGAGATTGCATATGTGGTATCTCGAAGAAATAATTTCGTGATTTCAAAATGGTTGAGATTACCTGAGTAGTATCTCAAGGAAAATGGACCTTTGTCGAGTTGTCTCCGACATTACATATTAGTTGGGGGCACGTTGATCAGTGCCTCAGACTTAGATCTTCTGCTACGGTTTGCCCGTTTGTAGGGTGTGCACACTAGGGGTCTTTGTCTATAAGTTATCCGGAGGGCCTAGCTAGCCCAAAGGCAAGGAAAGTTTATTCCATTCATAGGTTTATAACTCTCTCTTTGTGAAGGTAAAGGAAAGAAAGGATTTGTTTTAAGGAAAAGGAAGAAAGGAATTGTTTTAAGGAAAAGAAAGAAAGGATTTGATTTAGAAAGGAATACAAGAAAAGGTTTTATAAAGCTTGCTACTTATTATTTTGATTCAAAAGAAGATGATTTGTAGGATACATTTATATTCTACCTGCATATATGTTTGCCTTTACAATATGAATCTTGCTCAGCCAGTTTGGCTGATACTACATGCCCGATATGTGCAGGTACGTGAAGATCCTACAGGTAGGGTGTGGGGTGTAGGCTGAGAGCAATGTTCCACCAACTTTTGCTAGTTAAAGTTATGGTAGTTCTTTATCCGCTGCACTATATATGTATATATATTATCATTTTGGGACTTAAGGTTGTAAATATTAATTCACTTAAAGCTTTACTTGCCCGGACAGTATTAGTTTAGTTAAGTTTTTCTTGGACTTAGATTCAGTTTGTGTAGCTTATCCTTAACGGTTATTCTCGTAATAACCGTGGAATAACACTTTTGGAATTTTGGGTAATTATGCATGGATGTATTGGCTTTTGAGCTGGATGAGGATTATTGAGAATTTGGATTGCTGGTTTGATGAAAGAAGTTTATAATTGGACGTGAGTCCTAAATTAAATTTTAGGCAGTCCATATTTCAGACGGAGCTCTGCCGATTTTTCTGTGGAATTTTAATATTATTTAGTTTAGATAGTAACTCGAAATTCAGGGGTGTTATACCTTTTATATAGTCAATTTTTATATGATACATTCAAATTTATGATATAGTTATTTTCGGTATGATATAGTCGGGTTTTTTCTTCTAATATAGTCAGTTTTTGTGTGATAAATTCAGTTCGGGTGCACAATAAATTATTGTGAACCCGATCCACCTAAGACGTTTTGTACCACATTAACTATACTTTAAGTGCATGAAGTAGCACGACCTAATATATATTTCTCATTTGGTAGAAGGTTATAAGTGGTATTAATAATATTTAATTTTAGTGTAATTTTGTAAGAAAAACTCTAAGCAATAGTCATTGATCTCCAAACATTTTCATTTTTCATGAACTTGGATTACTATTAATTAGTGTTTTAGAAGTGGTACTACATAGGAAAAAAAATTATGAAGAAAACCATCACTATAGTAATTAGTAGGAGTTTTTTCTTGAAAATATTATATATTTTCATTGTCATTATCGCCATTTAATACTACTTACCAAATGAGTCATTAAGTCTTTAAAATGGAAGATTGAACCCTTTATTGTTACCAATTATGATAGACCCGTTAAATTGTAGTTGTAGCAATTTGCTAACCTATTATTAATTGAGAAACTAGAAAGAGTGCAACCAAAAATTGCTGACATGGTTTTACGAATAAAATAATTTATTTTTAGCCCTAATTACTTTTGTTCTTAATTTGTTGATATCTTCCTCAAGCAAACATTAATCTTTCATTCTCCAAAGCTTTCGTTTTCTACATTATTTTCTATTTGAAAGTGGGGTAAAAGTTTCGGTTGACCAGTACAGGTGATAGTTTAGGGAAGGAAAAGTCTTCTTTTGACGAGCCAATTAGTAAAGGGCCTAGTTTGGGCCTAAGGCAACCGTAAGAAAAGAAAGGATCTTGGGTGGGATTTAAAGGGGCAAAAAGGCGGTCATCAGTTGAGATGGAGATCCACTACTCTGAGCCCACTTGAATTTCCAACCTAGCACTAGGGGACATGCCTAAATATTTCTGGCCCACATTGTATGCCATCTTAAATTTTCAAGTAAGAGAAGAGGACACGAAGATGCTCAAGGAGTCTCCACCAGAGAAGGGGAAGATTTTTTGTCTGGGTAGAGAAAAAACCCTAGGTGGGAAAGAGATAGTGGGGAAAAAGACAGGAGAAGAGTTTTTATTTAAACAGTCATCTGAAAAGGAAGCCAGTAGAGACAAATCGAACCCCTATACTCGGAAAGTTGAAGACATTTATTCCCCACCCACTTGTTTGTTCATTTACGCAAAAAAAATTTCCTAGGTCTACGATTTTGAGAAAAGTCCAAAACCCCCTTAGTAACCCCTTCAAACTGATGAACCTCAAGGATTGCATGGTAATTTTTGAGGGAAGATGAATGCAATAAGTTACTATAATGAGTATATTTCTTGGGACTTGATGAAAGGGGAGAACAACACACCTCGAGCCATGCACACTGGTCAGTGCATTTAAGTTTCTTGGAAGGGGATAACATTAAGGTCAAACGCCTCTTTTACCCAACGGTAACCTCACCCGGACACATCCCCTTGTGCCGCTTACCGAAGGTTGCACCTCCTCTTCCGTCATTACTTCCACTACTACTTGATTTATAGGATGATGAGCTTTCTTTCCTCTTGAAACGATGGGAAGGACCATGATCACCATTATTTCCTTTTGCATAGGACTCCGCTGACGATTTCGAAGAAGATGAATCAGACTGAACTAGAGAAGGGGATGAGTGCCTTGGGCTACCATTTAGCAAATCGAGAATCATTGTCCTATTTCGTTCTATCCGAGACAACCCTATGATTTTATTTGACTACAGCGGTATCGGGTATGGGTCAACGTAAATTAATTCTGGCTGCCCACACAAAGATTGCATGCACAGTGCGAAATCTTGTCTAACCCTCTCCATAGATCTTCGGCAGCGACTCTGCTTGTGATCCACCTCTTGTTTTGCCATGCCAATATTAAATTGGTTCTTTCACTCTTAGATCTGTCGTAATCGTTCTAATTACATTAATCTGACTCTAATAACAATCAATTATAGTTATGTCATCTTATCAGATCGGTGACGAAAGCTCATACAAAATTGTGGATTAATATGAAGTTTAACAAATTACTCTGTTTTCTTTTCAGTGAGTAATCATGGGTCAAACGAGTATTAGTTGGATTCTATATTGAAAAAAGGTTGGATTAGGTCATTTAAAATAGACTTATAGTCTCTATGATAACATTTAGGGAAAATTGGTCTATACCACATCGCAAAAACTTGAATATATCGGGTTTACAATAACTTATTCTGTAACGGAAACCATATGATATTATCGGTTTTTCTTTGATATAATCAATTTTTGTATGATATAATCACCTTTTATATAGTCAATTTTTGTATAATACAGTCAAATTTATGATATAGTTATTCTCCGTATGATATAGTCGGGTTTTTTTCTTCTAATATAGTCAGTTTTTGTGTGATAAATTCAGTTCGGGTGCACAATAAATTATTGTGAACCCGGTCCCTGAAGCGTTTTTGTACCACATTAACTATACTTTATGTGCACAAAGTAGCACGACCTAATATATATTTCTCATTTGGTAGAAGGTTATAAGTGGTGTTAATAATATTTAATTTTTAGTGTAATTTTGTAAGAAAAACTCTAAGAAATAGTCATTGATCTCCAAATATTTTCATTTTTCATGAACTTGGATTACTATTAATTAGTGCTTTAGAAGTGGTACTACATAGGAAAAAAATTATGAAGAAAACCATCACTATAGTAATTAGTAGGAGATTTTTCTTGAAAATATTATATTTTTTCATTGTCATTATCACTAGGGGTGAAAGTTCGGTGTACGGTTTGGATTAGAGCCTAATCCAATCCGAACCGAACAAAATTGTATTTTAATTTTCCAATCCGAATCCAGACCAATTAGAGTTTGATTCCGATCCAATCCAATCCGAATTTTCATACTCTAGATTGGATCCGATCCGAAAATCCAATTTTCTAAAACTTAGTTTTTCGATGAAATAAATTAAGCACAACAGCAGCCTAGTAGATTTAGGAAATGAGGAATTAAGTGCTTTTAGGGTTTTAGGGGAATGGTTGAAGTGCTACGCCTACCAGGGTATGGACTAGGCTTTTTTTAAAAAAAAAATCCAATTAAGCACTTAAGCCCAATCCAGATACATAATACAAGGCATATTACTATTTGGTTATATTGGATTTTTAGATCCAATTACCCTCAATCCAATCCGAGCCGAAAATCCAATTTTTCAAAAAATTTCAATCCGAATCCAATCCGAACACAGTTCGAATCCGATCCGAATTACTAATTCGGATTGGATTGGATTGGATTTTGGATTTATCCGAATAACTTTCACCCCTAATTATCACCATTTAATACTACTTACCAAATGAGTCATTAAGTCTTTAAAATGGAAGATTGAACCCTTTATTGTTACCAATTATGATAGACCCGTTAAATTGTAGTTGTAGCAATTTGCTAACCTATTATTAATTGAGAAACTAGAAAGAGTGCAACCAAAAATTGCTGACATGGTTTTACTAATAAAATAATTTATCTTTAGCCCTAATTACTTTTGTTCTTAATTTGTTGATATCTTCCTCAAGCAAACATTAATCTTTCATTCTCCATAGCTTTCGTTTTGTACATTATTTTCTATTTGAAAGTGGGGTAAAAGCTCGGGTTGACCAGTACAGGTGATAGTTTAGGGAAGGAAAAGTCTTATTTTGACGAGTCAATTAGTAAAGGGCCTAGTTTGGGCCTAAAGCAACGGTAAGGAAGGAAAGGATCTTGGTTGGGATTTAAAGGGGCAAAACGGCGGTCATCAGTTGAGATGGAGATCCACTCTTCTGGGCCCACTTGAATTTCCAATTAACCTAGCACCAGGGGACATGCCTAAATATTTCTGGCCCACATTGTATGCCATCCCAAATTTTGAAGTAGGAGAATAGGACACGAGGATGCTCAAGGAGTCTCCATAGAAGGGGAAGATTTTTGTGTGGGTAGAGAAGAAACCCTAGGTGGGAAAGAGACAGTAGGGAAAAAGACAGGAGAAGGGTACTTATTTGAAGACTCATATGAAAAGGAAGCCAGTAGAAACAAATCGAACCCCTATACTTGGAAAGTTGAAGACATTTATTCCCCACCCACTTGTTTGTTCTTTTACGCAAAAAAATTTCCTAGGTCTACGAGTCTGAGAAAAGTCCAAAACTCCCTTAATTTTCCTAGGTCTATGGGTCAACGTAAACAAATTCTTGCTGCCCACACAAAGATTGCATGCACAGTGCGAAATCTTGTCTGACCCTCTCCATAGATCTTCGGTAGTGGCTCTGCTTGTGACCCACCCTTCCACACCGCTTACAATGCACAAAGACACTCTCACAGCGAAAGACCACCCAAGAAGGTGGGATATCTTCCTCCCGAAAGAAGAAACCCATAATCAACGGGTTATCCAAATTAACCCTCACACAAGCTTTCAGATGAATTGGAGGGTCTTGGGCTCTAGTTAAATCATCAAAGAAGAGAACCCTTCCAATCTGAATAAAGGCCTTTTTTGCAATGGCTGGTTGCGCAAAAAGAAACGGCATCCCTTGACCCTCACCTGAGATCCACAATGATCTCGTTTTCAGGCAACAACGAGTTAATCCGGTATCAACAATGAAACTTATTCTGGAAAACTACACAAAAGGGGTTCAAGAGAGGGATCTTCATGGATCTCTGATCCAGAACTATGTTGTAGCGAGATGTCTCGGTCTCGAGGTGCATGTGAGGTGTAAGGGAGATTGACCTCCCCTGTGGCTCATGTTTCGTGGATCCAAAATCTTCTAAGACAGGTGCTTGGATGGCAGCGATCGCTTCGAACCTGTGGTGGGATCATGAACTTATAGGAGAGGAAGCTAGGGTGTTTGTTATGGACGCCACGCATGCTGAGCTACAAGCAATCAGACAGGGTTTGGAAGCAGTAATACGCAAATCAAGGAATGTGGTAGTATGGACTGACTCTGAGCGAGCAGTGGAGGAGCTTCTTCACCCACATTTGGCAGAGGTCAATCACCAGCATGAAGTAACAAACATCACTTACAGAGCTTCGCAAATGGATTATGTCGTTGTCGTCAAGGTGCATAGGTCTCTAGTCCGGGGTGCTCATCACCTTGTTGTACGAGCTAGGGGCTGATTTGTTGTGTTTGTTTTCTTTTGCGTTTCTTGTTGTAAAAAAGGTAATATAATGACAAAATCAC
The DNA here is from genome assembly GCA_947648045.1 of Beta corolliflora. Taxonomy (NCBI): domain Eukaryota; kingdom Viridiplantae; phylum Streptophyta; class Magnoliopsida; order Caryophyllales; family Amaranthaceae; genus Beta; species Beta corolliflora. The sequence goes on from CANSZD010003412.1 coordinate 279,976, forward strand.
CCATTAAAAGGTCGCACGGGGCCGGGCTGAGCTAGAACACCCTTTATACACCATATACCCCCTAATTTTTTTCATTATTAGTGAACTTCTAATCATCATTAGGCTCGAGCAAAAGCATTAATAACCAGAATGCCATAGTATTCGGTATATTATCGTTGCACTCCTAACATTAGGAATATAGTGTAAGGTTTCACATCTCTGATTAGGGATAGTTAGACATGGTAGACTTGAATAACATGTGATTTAGATTCCACATATTATCATAACACATTACCAAAAATAACACCGTATCCTTACCGATATCATACACAAAATATTTCAAGTTTTCAACTCTAGCTACATTGTCGGGACTCGAGATAGGCGAAAAGGGGTAGGATGAAGGTGATGGAGTTAATTATACCACAAGTATCAATAATGGACTCTATTAATATTGCATAAATAGTAATGAGGGAAGCCGCAAAGCATCAGAAGATGTGCATAAAATAATATCATCAACATAGAGAAGAAGATAAGCCATATCGTTACCCTGACGAAAAGTGAATAATGAGTTGTCACTCTGATCAACAACAAATCTCATCTGATGAAGAAACTGCGCAAAACGATGATACCAAGCTCTGGGAGCTTGTTTGAGACCATAGAGAGCCTTCCGAAGGTGAAAAACATAGTGAAGGAACCGCTTATCAACAAATCCGGGGGGTTGATGCATACACAGTCTCCTGTAAGTCCCCATGCAAAAAGGTATTTTTTACATCAAGTTGATGAATAGACCAGTTGCGAGCCATGGCTAACCCCAATACAGTACGAATAATAGCAGGACGAACATCTGGACTAAAAGTTTAATCACAATCCACACCAACCTCTTGAGACCTGTTATCACAAAAAAGACGAGCTTTGTGCCTTTGAAGATCACCTTTATCATTTTCTTTGTGAGTATAAATCTACATGCAATTAACAATATTCACCCCCGTAGGCCTAGATACTAATTCCCATGCCCCTGTATTAATTAAAGCATTGTATTCATCATGCATCGCCGTATTCCAATTTTGCAAAGCATGTTTGTGAGTTTTGGGAAAAGGTAAACGATGAAGAGGAATAGAGGGGGGAAATAGTGTGAAGGCCAAATTTGGGATTGGGTTTTAAAATTCCTGATTTGGACCGCGTATGCATAGGATTTGGTCGAGGAGGGCGCACGTGGGCTCAGGCGGGAAACCCACGTAGGGCGGTGGGTTGCACGTAGGGGGGGATGGTGTGGCCTTGGGTCGCATGAGGGAAGGTGGGGTTGGTGGGGTAGTATTGGCCCTGGGAGCTAGGCGCGGGGTAATAAGCGCGGGATTTGGGCGCTGGGTGGGGGGTGAGGAATTAGGCAGGGTCCTTGGTTAACTTGTTGGGCGAGGAGGTTTGGAACAAGGGGAGGGGTGACTGCATTATAGGGACATGTAAGCCTGCAGCGACTCCTGTTGACACTAACTCTAAGCTTAGTGCAGATTCGGGTCCTCCTGTTGCAGATTCGACTCATTATCGCAGTTTAGCAGGTGCTTTATAGTACTTCACTTTTACTCGACCATATATTGTTTATGCATTACAGCAGGTATGCCTTTTTATGCATGATCCCCGGGAGACTCATTATAATGCATTAAAATGCATCCTGCTTTATATTCAGGGAACCATTTATCATGGATTACATTTATATCCTACTACTCAGTTGCGCTTGATCACTTATACTAATGCTGATTGGGTTAGGTTTTCTGACACTCGTCGTTCTACTTCTGGATATTCTTGTTTTCTTGGAGATAACTTGATTTCTTGGCAGTCTAAGCGTCAGCCTACTCTCTCTAGATCAAGTGCAGAAGTAGAATATCATGGCGTCGCCAATGTTGCCGCGAAAGCTTGTTGGTTGCGTAATCTTCTTTTGGAGTTACATTGCCCTCTCTGACAGGATACTATTGTTTATTGTGATAATGTCAGTGCTATTTATAATTTATCTCGCAACCCTGTTCAACACCAACGCACCAAACATGTTGAGATGGATATTCATTTTGTTCGGGACAAGGTTACGTTGGGTCAAGTACGGGTTTTCCGCGGTCATTTTTTTTGGAGTTCAAGTCCAGTCTAGGCGTTCGACATCTTCTCGCTCCGACTGTGGGGGCATGATAGAATACAATATACTTTAGGATATATTTTGTTCTTAGAATCCTATTGTCGATAGGTTTCCTAATATGTATAGGACTATCCTTAAGTTGTAAAGTATAGATATTGATCAATGGTCATCACGATCGAATGAGGAGTTTTCCCAAATCTAACAGGAAGGGGGTTCTTATTGAATTACATTTAATCTACCCCTAAGTGAGCTCAACAAATTAACACATTAAGGGAAAGTTATCAATATTATATTTTTACAACTTCACTTGAACTACATGAGTATCTCACACAATGATGGACCACTTGCCATGGTTTGAACCCTTCTCCGACGAAACAACAGGAATGTAAATTGAATCAAGACCTACTTGCAAAACAATTATTACAATGAAAAAAAAGAATAGGCTATAAAGTTCAGTAACAATCAATCACTGCCATATAAAAGCAACTACTCCCTTCGTTCCAAAATAGAGTGCTCATTTCTCCAATGCACTGTGAGGGCTTTCTTTACCTTTGAATAGTGTCCAAAAAAGAAATGGGTACTCTATGTAGGGACGGAGGTAGTAATATATGGCTTATGCATAATGCATCTTAAGCAGCGCAACACCACACCACGCGGTCTGTTGCACCACAATAATACACATGTTATACAACTATTCATATGTAACTAGTATTTTGGCTCGAGCGATCCCCCGGTCAGTAACAATTTCAAATATATTATTATTTATAAATTTCATAATTGATTTTATTTGTTTTTCGTAATATTTTATTTAGTGCAAAACTAAAAAATGACTTTATGACATGATAAGTTGTTTTAAAAAAAACTTTTAGGGGGCGTTTGGTTCACAAAGTGGTATAGGTTTGGAATAAGGAATGAAACCAGGGTGGTATGAGGTTGGAACTTGATACTTGATTCCATGTGTTTGGATTTATCTTGGAATGAATTTTTTTTCTTTTATTTTTATGCCTGAAAGTTTGGTATGAGTCATACCCACCTCCCTCCTTGGGTTTCTAAACCCCATACCTTATGGTTTGAGGTATGGGTTTAGAAATGTAAAATTTTGCAAACAAACACTAGGTATAGGTTTTAGTCATTCTAAACTCATACCTTATACCTTATTTTCTTTAACCAAACACCCCCTTAAGGAATTAGGGATAAAACTAACAATTTCAATGGAATTGGAGTAAGAGAATGTTATTACTTAATGAAAGTATTAGTGATCAAAAAGCTTATCTATGTCTTTATAATTACATCTAATTATAAGACTTTATTATATTCTACTTTGAGACATTAAGGATTGAAATTGTAGTGGATTAGTGGTTAAACTCTCACATTTCATTTCAAAGGTCATCTGTTCGAATCCTAATAACTACGCATTGCTAATATTTTTAAATGAGATAATAATAAACATGTGTATTAAAAGGTTGAGAAGAGTGGCACGTGGCAGCGTTCCTTTAATAGGAACGCCTTTTAATAAATTTGTATAGATAATCAACAAACATAGCTCAGCCAAGCTAATTTCCTCATTTCCATTTGCTTTTTTCCAGGCCAATTCACTCAAATTAGCAACATAACTCAGCCAATGGTTCAGCTATTAGTTGAAGTTTCCAGAAATCTCAAGCTAAATCTCATTTTGTACTGTTGGAGATGCTCTTAGGTGCCCATATGAACCCCGTCTCCTCAAACGTAACACTGAAATGTCATATGTAACTTTCATTGACAATGCAAAATTTTGAACCCACAAACCTCAAGTATGGAAGAAACACATCGTAATTATTGTTTCTTATATCTAGATCAATGATAATGTTATGAACTTTTAATTGAAACCAAGAGATAAATTATAACGTTTAAACGCATGTTACGAATAAAATGACATATATTTTTATTTATTGAATTAACATTTCCTTCGAAAATGATCGGGGATTTGCATAGAAGGTTTTAATTATATCAATTATTTAATATTAGAATATTAGAATCATTTTTCTCGAAAAAAAATAATTCATTTTTCTCGAGTCGGATTGTTGGTTGTCGCCTGCGTGAAGCCAAAATCGCTAGCCATGGTCGGTCAACCATATGACGGTGAATGTTAAATTCTTTTCCCGAATCAAAAATAATAAGGTAACATTTTTATTAATATTGGTAAAAATCATATTTTATTCAAGGATCAAGTCCACTGACCTCTTAATCCACTAACCACTTATACCACGTCATCATCCACTAACCGCTTATACCACGTCATCATCTTACTGCTAAGCTACATCTCTTATACATCCAGGATCCAACTACTTATAATAACCCATGCTAGATTGTTGCCAATTAATTTGTTCTCTCTTTCATTTGATTTATTTTGATATATTGTTATGGCTGGTTTATCTTGTTCTGAAAGTTGAAAAAATTATCAATTAATACATAACGCCAGTATTAAGTTCCAACCAAAATCAAATTCACTAAGCTCATATCAATTCTAATAAGTTTAATCAGGTGTATTAAATTCTAGTCAGATCTAATAATATCCAGTCATTAATATCCCATCGAAGCTGACCGTGATTAAGTTCAGCAAAATTAAAATTTTATCAGATATAATCAGTTCAAATAAATCAAGCACAATTTAAGATTGTTGGGCATCCAAGTGAAAAGAACTGTGGAATCAGCTATGATGGAGAACAGAAAGAACTGCTGTCTAGTGAACTGTGAACATCAAAGATCCTTACAAACAGATCAACAAAGATGAAAGACCTATATGAGTAAATACAAAGACGACTCCCAGCAATTAACATAAAAACAGAAGACACACATCATCCTTTTTTGTCTTTCTTATCAAAAGATATCTAAAAGAACACGCCAGCTAGGAATCTTAGATCATGCATACATTCCACACTATAAAACCAGTCTATTATTTGAACTTGATTACATCTACAGTTGTTATATTGGGTGATTATCTCAAACCCTAGTCGTCGTTCCTTTCGGATCGACCGCGGTGCCTTGAGTGCCCATGCCGTACTCGTGCTCCCTATACCCAGGGCCATATCGACTACTGAATAGACCAGCATGAAGGATTAAGACATACAACAGCTCAAAGAATGTAGCTACTATTATAAAGCCTTCCAGCACTCTGAGCCTCCACCCTCTCCATCCTCCTATATTGATTTCCTTGCAAGCTAATCTGCAACATCAACATTCATGTATTGTTATACACGAGTTACACAATGAACAAAAAGGACGTTTAGAAGACTAGATTTATTATATGAAGTCAATTAGTTAAAACCTATAAAGCACTTACACCTTCAGGCAAGGCCAGTCTTAAAAATTTCAAGGCCCCTATGCTAATTATAAAATTTTGCATAAATTATAAGATTATAAATAATGTATTCTATAAAATATATCATTGTTAAAAATACTTTTGACAAAATAAAGCTCGGGATTGAACAATATGACTAGTTAATTTAAGACTTACGGACTCTCAAAAAACGGTGACCCTATGTTGTTAGTCGCTATGCACGCCCTATTCAACGGCCCTCAAGGGCTTCAACCCGTGGCAGATCCAGGATTTCTGATAAATGGTCGCATAATTTTGTGATGCTACCAAACTCCACCCATTTTTCGCGGCAATGAAGCTCGCACAAACGGGTGGGACTACATAGGTTACAACAATAGCCTTCTAAGGTGAAAACTTAGATGGATGTGTGACTTAAAGTTTCCCCCATTTCGGATACTTTTCAGTCGATTCCCAAAATCCTGCTCATTTATGTAGAACCAGGGGCAGACGTAAATTGCATAATAAATAAGACTTTCTGGGGGGAAAAGTTTATAATATCAAACTAATGAAGCAAGCTAAAAAGCATGATTTTGGGCCAAACTTGCAAAGTAAAACAGCCAAAACAACCAAATGACAAACACTTTGTGGCCATATATAGTTGTATGATCCTCTATACTAGACTGTTCCATGCTTTAGATATATATTTTACATTTGTGCATACCAAAATAAGAGGAAAAGATTAAGGTAAGAGCGGGTAAAAAATAAAAATGAAAAATTAACATGAATAATCTCAACTCTTACCTATTTTCTCAAAATAATCCAAACTTTAGATTATTCCAAAATGATCCCAACATATATTTTAGGTGTGCTATATATGAAAATAACTTTAGATTATTCCAAAATGATCCCAACATATATTTAGGTTTGCTATATATGAAAATTTTAATTGTTCGGATCATTTTAAAACGACACCCCCTAAAATTTAGATTATTCACGAATAATTTAAAGTTGGGATTATTTTGAGAAGATGAGTAAAAGTTGGGATTTTCCATGTCAATTTTTCCAAAAAAATAATTACCCCATAGCGAGAGCAGTGATGGCCCATGCAACCAATGACGAAGATCCAGCAGCAGCAAGACTGTCATTCCTCCATGCCCTAATGTGGCTAGCTCCTGCCAACTTGGAGATAACCCCAATAACTCCAGCCAAGATTGCCAGAATAAGGAAGAAAGGTGTTGCTCCGTTGCCTCCCAATCCTTTATTACAGATTTCAAAGAACAATAAAGTCAATAACAAATCAGAAGAATTTGCACTTGTTCCATTACTTAGCATTAGCATTAGCATTAGCATTAGCATGCATCAATAAATGAACACTGTGCTCAGTGCTTCTTTCGTGTTTTAATATATCGACCCATATTTTGCTATGTGGCCCACTTTTAAACTAGTTGGTTAGTTTACTAAATTATTTCCCTATTTAGATCTGCAGAAGTTCATAAGTCATGGAGAGAAATGACTTGCAACTGTATACGAGTATGCTCTAATGGCCAATTTGGTAAGCAGTTACGTGGTGATGTATTTTTTTTGGTGTTTAGAGAGGCTATAAGAGCAAGGTGAGGATAGATCCCAGGAGCTGGGACAGGGAGAGAAGCTCTAACTAACTGAGAGCTTCTCTCCGTCCCTATGATAATATATTTTAGTGTACGTGATATCTAAAATAATGGATATTTCACCCCCCAAACAAAATTTTCTTCATAAAATCTCATTAACAGCCGTTGCGACCAGAGAAGGTGGTCCAGCTAGTATTCCAGAAGTTTTCCCCCCTTAAGGGGGAGTATTGATGATGTTTATTGATTTAAGAGTGGCAACGACATTAAACTAATATTATAGTATCTATCTATACAAATATATTAAAAGTCGTGCCTAAGGAAGACTATGTGTCATCTGGCACTCTCGTCAAACTTCTAATGCAAATGCTTTATGTTCATGTGTACCCCTCAATAAAAAAAATTGTGTAATTGCAAGGTCTCGAACACGTGACCTTTAAAATAAAAAGTAAGAGCTTAACCATCAATACACTCTGACCTTATTGTCTAATATTTGAAATAAAATATGATAAAGTCTTATAATATATAAATATATTTGACTAAAAAGGCTTAAACAAGTATATATCTTTCTAACACTCTTATTACGTAACTAACAAGAGACTATTGATGTCATATTATCTTACCACAATTCCTTTTAAGCTATTATTTTCAAACTTAAACCTTTCAAATTTTTTTACTTATCACGTCATGACGTAAATTTTCAATCTCTTTATGGACAAAAAAATACAAAAAGTAGCAAAATAAATTATGAAATTTCAGAATAATAACATATTTGTTTATTGGAACTGACCCGAGGCATCGTCCGGGCCAAAATACTAGTTATTATTATTAAAACCTGTTATTACGGCCTAACAATAGAAATGGTAAATACAATTTTTTTTAAAGAAACTCTACCATAGATGAGATGAGACGAGCCTACGCTTCACATCGTCCAGTATCAATATACTCTAAAGACATGATTATTTGCACTAGATTCTTATTCAAGGACGAGGTTAAGGTGGCGGAATAGTGGCATCGCTCCCTACCTCATACCCCTGAGGTCTAGGGATCAAACCTCATGAGACTCATTTAAGAATTTCCCCTTATCCCCAGGTGAGTCCCCTTCATCTTACCTTACAAAAAAAATAAAAAATTATTCAAGGACAAATACATATACATTATACTTACAATTATGCATGCTTTCCATTATTTCAAGATGTTTATCAATCCCACTTTTTTCATAGTCAGATCATAGCTTAACATACACTATCAATCTCATGACTCTAATATCGTCAGTCTTGACGAGGTCCTCGTGGGAGCCCAATGGTTGGTGCTCCCACCTCCCAACCGCAAGGTCGGGTGTTCGATTCTCATCACTCCCGGGAGTTTGTATAAATTGTTTGCTTGTGGGTATAAATCCCCTCTACCCAGCCAATGAGCTGGTGTGCCCTGCAGGCTAGTAGCCTAGCAGGGGTTGGTCTTCGGACCAATTATCTTTCCTGAACAAAAAAAAAAAAAAAAAAAAAAAAAAAAATCGTCAGTCTTGACGATTTATATTTAGACCTACAATTTTCAAAGTGTGTCCAAAGTACTATAGCCTATAGGTGTATTAAAAATATACCACCTCGATCTTTTAATAATTGCACCCTTTTTCATCTCTAGATGTTTTGAATTAATTGTATAATTTCCTATTAGGAAAAGATTCTCTTCATATGTAATTTATTATTTTTTTTATTGTACTTTTACATAACTACTCTTAATTGGATACAACTACTAAAAAAGGATGAAGTCTATACATGAGAAAAATATAGTCACATACCAGGATGACGAGTAGAGAAGTTGATATACTTGTTAAGGCACCAACTAGCAAACCCCAAAATAATAATATACAAAATCAAGTTCAAGAACAACAACGGTCCTGCTGTGTTCCTTCCTACAGTTGCCATCTTTCTCCAATTTCACCTCCTTAAACTTCAAGAAATTTATACTTTTACTTCTTCAAACACTAATAATTACCACTTGATCTTTGATTGTAGTATCACAGACTTAATAACTTGGGTTTTTCCAATATTCGCTCTTTCTGTCTTTCACAAGGAGTTGCAATAAAAGCAGTTGTAATATTGCTGAAAGGGGGTCAGATGGGGTATAAAAACAAGCAGGTGAATGTGCAACAAAAGGAGTTTCATTAAATAATAAAGTGGTGAAAAAGAAATGCGTATCTGATGAGCTTGACGCTGTGGCCTTCATTTAGAAAGTTGCGGATTTCAAGACAACCTAGAGATGACAACAGAATTTCAAGTACTATACGTGTCTTTTCTGCTTGTTTTGCTTACATTTGGTAGGACACTTGTTATTTTTTACACCTTTTTTTGTTATTTATCGACATATAGTTTGACATCAGAAAATCTATGCAAATTCACATACTGAAACTGTTTCGGTGTTGAACCGGTTGGCGGTCTTGAGAGAAGTCCGCCAAAGATTGGGGTTAGACTCCGCTAGCGAATAACTGCACAAGAAGCAAACGTGAACTACCCTCGGGGGGATGCGAGGAAACCCCCTCCGACGCTCAAGTCAGCACGTGTCCAAATAGGATTTAGAGAGAGAAAGTAGAGAGAGAGAGATAAGAATTCTGAGTGTAAGAGAATGTACCTGTAGAATAGTACTAATGGGGTATTTATAGAAGTACTATTCCTCTGACAGGGTGTGTAATCCTTTTACACGTGTACGGTTGTGGTGCACCTGACACTTGGGAAGATTCCCTTATTTTGTCTTGTTGGGCGACCGCCAACGTTGTCGGACCACATCAATGAACTGACTTGTTAGAGCATTAGGCGACACTTACAATATTCGCGTCCGTCATTGTGTTCGCGGACTCCTCATGGGGTCCGCTAACGTACTTGGGTTATACCCATACAACTAGCCCCCCAGCATCTTTTGGGTTCTTGACCGCTAAGGATGTTGTCGGTGGACGCGAGTCATTGTTGCCGTGTTCAATTTTTCGGAGAGGTTGGTTCGTTGGGTGCCACGTGTCATCATAGGGAGTTGAAAAGTTTTGAAAAGTTTATCATTGTCTTTCCGAAAATCCCGCCCAATTCTTTATTAGGGTTTAACGACCTCGATGTGACACTTGGCATAAATCTGGAGAGAAGTTGGAGGGTCCTGCTAATCTCTGCCGTTCATTCGCTATATATATGGACAACAGTTGTCCTTTTTCTGGATTTCTCCATCATTCTCAAGCTTTCCTTCTTCTTTTTCCATTTCCTTTCTCACGAACCTCCATACCCGCAGCTTCATTTGCTCAGAAACTGATTTTTTCTTGCTCAAATTACTTTGAAAAGTTACTCAATCCTCTAGTTTTCATTTTCCGGTTCTAGTGCACTGAAAATTTCGTCTTTTCTTGACGAACATTTTCTGGGTTTTTTCTGGGTTTGAAGATTTGTCTTTCGCCGGTGCTTTTTCTATCTTTCCGGTGATTCCTTGGCTCAAGCTCAAGCTTTTCGGTGCAATTTCGCTGTTCGGGGACTTTATTTACCTTTTCCGGCGTCTTTCACTTACTACTTTACTTTTCTCCGACGACCTTTCGCTTCCAGGTATTTCTTCAATTTCTCTCCGTGTTTTATTAAGTTTCTTTGCGTTTTCATCATGTCGGATCAGTCTGATAGCCAGAATACCCCTAGTGAGGCGTTCATGACCGAGAGTGACCGCTTCTTCTCCCCGGCCGATAGCGAGCCCTCTTCCCCTTTGGCCAGATAGTGAGCCACTTATGGCTCAAGCCCGGTGGGGAGGACCGGGTTGTTAGTGGACATACCTCTTACCGTTGAGAGAGAAAAAGAGTTAAGGTCAAAGTTTCTAAACGACCCCTGCTACCCGCGAGGAGCATAGCCGACTAGGAGGTATCTATCCGCTAGTCGGAGTGGTGGCCAGGCAAACGCTTAGAGAGCTTAGGCACCAGATTCTTGCTAGGCGATCCGTTAGGCATCCTCCGGCCGATGCCGTTCCCGGCCTTGATGTAGCACCTCTTAGAGAGCATGCTTGGTTGGATAGTTTGGCGGATGCTGGGGTAATGGTAACGGCCAACTTTTTCGACCGTTTACAGCAATCTGCGGCTCCTAACCCTCATATTATTGATTTAGGTGACGACAGCGACTCCATTGCTACCGTTATGGTCCGTCAGGAAACTGTCTACCACCGTCGCAGCGCTCCTGCGAGTCCTGCTGTACGCGCGTTGCGAGGACGCGGCCGATCTGTGCCTTTGTCGGCACACACGATTGGGGAAAGTTCCGTGGCTCGCCGAATTAAGGGTTGACGACTCCAATCAAATGGAGGATGAGGCCGAGGTTGGGACCGGGACCGATGCTCTTTGGTTGCCTGCTGATTATAGTGCTGGTCCTCTTAGTGTAGAGATTGACGGGTCATGGCGTCAGGACGCCAATGATTTTTCCTATCCCAAGGTTGCTCGGGATTTATATTATTTTCCCGAGGGTTATCGGCTGATAGTTCCACCAGAGGGGGCTATTGTGACAGAGTGTCCTCCCGGTCACGTGGCAGTGTATACTCATCACTTCGAGTTTGGCCTCCGCCTTCCTCTGGATTCTTTTTTGGTAAAGATCTTGAACGCGTTCAACGTGTGCTTGGCTCAATTGACTCCTTTGGCGGTCCGGAATTTGATAGCATACATCTGGGTTATCCGTTTTTTGGATTTTCCGCAAACGCTAAATTTGTTCCGCCACATCCATTGGTGAAGAAGAATGGATCTTCTGGACGAGGCGGAGTTGGTGGTCGCTAACTACGGCCAGACAAGAAGATGACCGTCCAACCTAAAATGATCTGGTTTAAAAGGTTGGCGGGATGCCTTCTTTTGGTTGCGGTGTTCTGAAGATTATCCTGTGCGTCGTCATTTCACCGAGCCTCGTCCTCATATGGAGCATTTACCCATTATTCCGTTAACTGGGAGGAGTTAGCGGCCTTTGATTATTTTGACACGGAGGATTATTTAGTTACTTATGAGGACGGGAAGGAGGCAAGGGTTAAGGAGCCCAAATATTGGATTCCTCATTCCAAGTACATCCTGGGGAATGAGCCCTTGTCGGCCATGCTGCTCTGCCCTACTCATGAAAATGGTAAGTGTTGTTGTCGGACTGGTCCGTCTGATGAAAATAGTAATAAATTTTTTTTTTTAATTGCTTCCTGTTTGTCTGCAGGCTTTGACCATCTTGATCTCGACGCCCTTGACGTTGACGAGAACCTCAAGCCGCTAACCAATTTGCCGCCTGCTCCGTCCCACGAGCACGAGACCATGCATGGAACTACTAGTGGTCGCCGGGGAGGGAACCGCCTGCTCCTGGCACTTCTACTCCCGCTGATGAAATCGTCCAAATAGAAAACCAGGACGTGAATGCTCCTGGGAGCCAAGGGCACGTGGAGGTCGCGGCCACGGATCCCGGTCTCCCGAGAGGTGGTACTTGGTTGTCTGGCTCCTTCTCCACCATTCGTCAAAAGATCCGGGAGATGCTCACTTCTCAGAGTTTTCTATCTAACTTATCTCCCGGCATTTTCTCTCGATTTGGTGAGTGGATTGAGAAGAAAGAAGTGCCGCTGAGTGATTCAATGGCGGCCTCGTTTGCCGGCCGTCCTATCGTCCCAGGCAAGATCTACCAACCTGATTGGGACGTTAGAGAGGATGAATCATTGTATGCTGATATTCCAGAGAACGGTGGCGTTCTCGCCTATCGGATTTTGAAAGGCATGCAAGCGCCTATTGACAGCGCGGGGTCCTTGGTGACTCCAGTTTGCTAGGTTGGCTCACGACCAACTTGTGGTATGTTTCTTCCTCCATTTATTCTTGTTATTTATTTTTGCATTTGTATTGACGTTCTTCTTTCTTCTCCGGAGCCAACAATCTTGCTCTTGAGGTGATTGAGCGGTATGTTGAGTACCGAAGTTGTCGGACCGGCTATAAACGATCGTTGGAGACTTGCCGGGACTTGCTTAAAGATGCGAGGACAAGCGTGACCAAGGCTATTTTGCCTTGCGGCCCTCGAGGATGAGGTGGAAACCTTGAGGGCGTGGTGCTTTATTGGAAGAGGCGAGGAAAATGTCAACACATTAACCAAAGCTACGGAGGCCGCTAACACGAGAAGGAGGTTGCCGTCTTGGGAATGCGCGCGAAGCCGAGGCGGGGGGTCGCAAGGCATTCTTTGAGTTCAAACGATCGATGAATATGCGCGGCCCTCCATAAGAGGTATGACGGCGGGTGGGCGGCCGCTATGAGATGTGTTTGCAATACCATTTCGGGATTTGGTTGGAATGTGATCGAAGATGCCCATCTTGCAGGCCAACATCTCACGCCATTTGAGGGAGATCCAAAGTTTCTTGACGAGGATCCCATAGGCGATGCGGATCCTCGGGACACAGCGGATCGAGATAAACCAGGATGCTCCCCCCTCTTGAAGTTTTTGGCGGCCTTCTTTCAGCTCTTCTTGTTCTTCTAATAGCTTGTAGTTTGTAATTCTATGAATATTTTGACACTTGATTCGGTCCATGTTGGCGTTTGTAAACGTTAACGTTTCTTAATTTTATAAGTACGATTCCAACTAAAAGCCTTTTATTTGGCCGCCTTCTTTTTGTCTGTAGTTGGCCGCCAAGCCAGTAGCTTTTATTTTATGGGAAAGTACTTTATATCTTGCGTTTACGTCGTTTTAATTATCATTTGATTGTTGTATGTACGCGATCTTTTTGTTTGTCAACGATAATTATCATACGGTCTTTTATATGGCCAGTTAATGCACATGGGCTTTGTCATATGGCTTATGCGCTTGTGTTAGATCTGTTATATAACCGTTAACACACTTTGAGCCTGTCATATGGCTTTAGTTTCTTGTGCTTGGTCTGTCATGTGACCGTTAGCGCACTTTGAGCCTGTCATATGGCTTTCGTAATGTGCTAGGTCTGTCATATGACCGTTAACGCACTTTGAGCCTGTCATATGGCTTTTGATTTGTGCTAGGTTTGTCATATGACCGTTAACGCACTTTGAGCCTGTCATATGGCTTTTGATTTGTGCTAGGTCTATCATATGACCGTTAGCGCACTTTGAGCTGTCATATGGCTTTCGTAATGTCTTTAGGTCGTCATATGACCGTTAACGCACTTTGAGCTTTGTCATATGGCTTTTGATTTGTGCTAGGTCGTCATATGACCGTTAACGCACTTTGAGCTTTGTCATATGGCTTTTGATTTGTGCTAGGTATGTTATATGACCGTTAACGCACTTTGAGCCTGTCATATGGCTTTTGATTTGTATGCATGAAAATAATAAGACAATCGATGAATTGCTAACGGAAGCTTGTATTATTTATGTAATGAGAGGTGGCTTTCGGCCTATTACATTCAAAAGCTCAAACATAGTATTTCTTTAGGACGCTAGCATTCCAACAATTTTTAAGCTCCTTGTCATCCATGCTCTTTAAAATGAAAGAGCAGGGAGCAATCTTCTTGGCTATGACGTAAGGACCTTCCCGGTTAGCGATCGGCTTTCCCTCAATATGTGCATTTCGGTGGGCTGGCTTACTGCGAAGGACTAGGTCACCAACATCTAACGGCCTCTCCATGACTTTCTTATTGTAAGCCTTGGCGATTCTATCTTTATAGGCGGGTGCTCTCGGTTCCCGCCATGAGCCTTGTTTACGGCGGGAGGTCTAGGCTTTCCCGAGTGCTTGGCCATTTCTTTGAAGGTCTTGGTGCTTGATCCGATAAGAGGGTAACCACACCTCTACTGGCAATACCGCTTATGCGCCGAAGGCTAGCTTGAATGGGCTTTCTCCCGTTGCTTCCTTCTCTGTTGTTTTGTTTGACCATAGCACCGCTGGCGCCATATCAGCCCATCCTCCTTTGAACTCATATAGCTTTTTCTTCAAGGCGTTCAGGATCTGTTTGTTCGCGGCTTCTGCTTGCCCGTTGCTCTGGGGATGGCAAACGACTGAGTATGCAAACTTCACACGGAACTCCGTTAAGAATGCTTGTACGGGACGACAATCATCTTGGACGCCATGGTTAAAACGATAGCCATGGGAATCCGGATCTTGTCATAATGTTACGCGGGATGAATTTCTTGACTGATTCGCCTTGATTTTTCTTTGTCGGTTCGGCCTCTATCCATTTTGTAAAGTAATCAATGCCCACTATTAGGAATCTCCTCCATCCGATTCTTTGTGGTGAACGGTCCCCGGGATGTCCATTCCCCCAGCGAGCAAACGGAATCGGGCGAGAGGATAGGTTTGTAAATCATTGGCTGGTACGTTAATGATGGGAGCATATCTCTAGCACTTGTCGCACTTCTTGACGTAGCATTGTGCGTCCGCCAGCATACTTGGCCAGTAGAAACCTGCTCTCAACGCCTTAAGTGCTAAAGTCTTTCCGCAAATGTGGTTGCCGCATATACCTTCATGTATTTCTTCAAGTATCCTCGTGGATTCCCATGCGGTTGCACACTTAAGCAAAGGTATCTTGAACAACTTTTTGTACGACTCATTCGATATATGACATACCGACTTGCTTCTCGCTTCAATTTCTTAGCAGACGAAGGATTCTTGGGAAGCGTCCCGATCGGCTTGTATGCCACCGACTCACTAAACCACTCCCCTTGTTGATTTATGCTTTGTTGACGGCCACACTTTTTTCCGTTATGCTCTTCTCCTTCAAGATGTCCACCGTGACGGTTTTTTCAATGCTAAATGAGTCAGAACTTGCCAATTTGGACACTGCGTCCGCTTTTGTGTTCTCGGTCCTAGGTATTGCTTGAATCTCAAAATGATTCAATTGAGTTATCAATTCCTTGGCTTTTTCCACGTACTTTAGCATGTTGGCCTCTCTGACTTCAAATTCTCCTCGTAGGCCGGCCCGTGACCAAGCTGTGAGTCCGTTTTTTAAGAGCACCTTCTTAGCGCCCGCCGCCAAGCACATTCTCAAGCCCGCAATTCTTTGCCTCATATTACCTTCGTTGTTTGACGTCGGGAAAGTAAATTTGATGGCGTGCGGTATGAATTTCCCTCAGGGCTGATCATCACTATACCAGCCCCGGATCCGCTAATAGCAGACGATCCGTCAACTTCCAACAGCCATACCTCCTTTTGCTTCACTTCTTCTTCCTCATATGAGGCTTCCACAATAAAATCTGCCAAGGCCTGCGCCTTGATAGCGGTCCTGGGCATATACTGTATATCATACTCTGATAGTTCCACGGCCCATTTCAACAAACGGCCGGAACTATCCATCTTCTGCAACGCTTTCTCTAGCAGCTGATTTGTTAGAACTTGAATGGGATGGCAGTCGAAGTATGGCCTGAGTTTCCTGGCGGCGATTATCACGGCCAAAGCCATTTTCTCAACCGGTGATAACCGGCTCTCGGCCCGTTAAGGATATGGCTAACGAAGTATATTGGCTGCTTGCCTTTTCTCTTTTCCACCAATAACACGGCACGTTTGTTTTCGGCGAGGCCGAGATATATAATTGCAATACGTCTCCAATCTCGGGCCTTGTAATGGTGGGTAAGCTTTTCAAATGCTCTTTTACTGCCAGGAATGCTTTGCTTTGCTCCTCTCCCCACTCGAACTTCTTATTTCCCCTTAGCAGCGCGAAGAAAGGCAAAGCCTTGTCTGCTGATTTTGAAATGAATCGAGTAAGGGCCGTCATTCTTCCTGTCAGCCTCTGAATATCTTTCACGCTTTTTGGCTCGGGCGGATTGACAATAGCTCGTACCTTGTCCGGATTAGCGTCGATCCCTCTCTTGCTTACCAAAAATCCCAAAAACTTCCAGCTCTTACCCCAAAGACACATTTCTTTGGGTTAAGCTTCATTTTATATTTCCTCAAAGTTCTGAAAGTTTCTTCTAAGTCGACTATGTGTTCGCGGTCAGTCTTGCTTTTGACGATGGAGTCGTCAACATATGCCTCGATGTTTCTCCCCCTCTGATCCGTGAATACCTTATCGACCAGCTTTTGGTATGTTGCTCCTGCATTGCGGAGGCCAAATGGCATTGCTTTGTAATTGTACACGCCACAATCTGTGATGAATGCTGCCTTCTTTCTATCGGCCTCCAGCAAACTAATCTGGTGATAACCTGAGAATGCATCCATAAAGCTGAGCAGTGCGTGACCGCTAGTAGAGTCTACTAGCTGGTCTATTCTTGGTAATGGATAGCAGTCCTTCGGGCAGGCTCTATTGAGGTCCGTGAAGTCGACACACATCCTCCACTGGCCGTTAGCTTTTTTCACCACAACCACATTGGCCAACCATTCTGGGTAGTCGCACGGCTCAATGAAGTCGGCAGCCAGCAGCTTATCAACTTCTTCCTTAATGGCCTTGTTCTTTTCGGCCGAAAAATTACGCTTCTTTTGCTTGATAGGTCGGACGGTGCTGTCAACATTTAGACGATGTACCATCACGGCCGGGTCTATTCCCGGCATCTCATCTGCCGAGAACGCGAAGACGTCCGCATTTTCTCTTAGGAGAGTCACCAGGTTGACCCTGACTTTTGGGTCCATGTCTGTTCCAACAACTACTGTCCTTGTCGGATCCTCCGCCAGCATCACCTGTTCTGTTTCTCCGTCCGGTTTGGGCCTTGGCGTATCGTTAGGCCTGGATTCCAATTCTTCCATTGAAACATCCATCTCCTCATCCCCTTTCCCGGATCCTTCCTCATTCGCCAGAGCTTTCCTCTGAGCTCGCCTTTGCTTTCGGGTTGGCGGATTCGGATCTTCTAGAAATTCTCCTTCTTGCATTTGCTTTAGTCTTTGTTAGATAGCATGATTTTGCCATCTCTTGATTTCCTCTTAACTTTCTTTGTTGCCCCGAGATTGGAGACGTACAGCATAGTCAAATGATAAGTTGACACAACTCCTTGGACGTCATGGATGAAAGGGCGTCCGATAATTGCATTGTAAGCTCCCGGTACGTCAACTACCAAAAATTCTGCCATTACATCCCTGGCGTTCTCATCTTCTCCTACCCTTACCGGTAGGGTTATCAGCCCTTCTGGGATTACGCGCGCCCGTGAAACCTATCACTTAGGGTAGCGAACGAGGCTTCAAATGCTCCCAGGTCGATCATCGGCTTTTCAAAAGTGGAGAGATACAGTATGTTTGCTGAACTTCCTCCGTCCACCGAATTCTGTGGATCAGACAGTTTGATACTTTCAGTGTGACCACCAGAGGGTCGTCATGAGGGTAGACGACATGCTTTGCATCTTCAACCGTGAAAGACATAGCGGGCATTCTTTGGCGGCCTTCTCCATTGCATGCTTTCATTGAAATTGACACGGTGCCTGAATTCTTTCGAGACTTGCCTTGGCCCCATTGATTTGCCGCCATGAATTGGACCGCCACTTATAACATGGATCTCAGAATCCGCGATTGCACATTCTCGGTTATTAGGCTTTACCACGTCCCGTCTTTTGGCCGAGTCTTGTATTGAGTGAAGTAACCCCGTCTTATCGGATCCTCTAGGTTATCCTTCAAGTGTCTGCAGTTCTCAGTGGTATGACCGTGATCTCCATGAAAATCACACCACTTGCTCTTATCACGGTTTTTGTGAAACATTTGCTTTGGGCGCTGCCATTTATCATTGTCCTTGTTCATCTGGTATATCCGAGCTCTTGAGGTCGTGAGCTGCGTATATGCATCGAACTTATCTTTGTACTCGAATCTTTCGTGGTCATTCTTCTCGCGGTCATTTCCTTTCTTGACCACATTTGACTCCTGCTTCCTTTCATCTCGGCCGCGATCATTTTCGCGACCCTTTTCCCTCTTCTGCTTATCATCCCTCTTCTTTTCGGGCTCGCGGCTTTGGCTGCCCGCGGCCTTGTCAAACTCCTCACCTCTAATGAAGTCGTTCGCCTTTCCTAAGACTGGCTCTAGGGAGGTGAAGGTTTTGCGGCCCAGGTAGCTACTGAATGCAGACCCCTCCCTCAGCCCAAGCATTTAGAGCTAGGACGGCCACATCTTACTGAAGACGAGGAATAGTGACCGCCTCAGCATTAAAACAGCCAATGAAATCTCGCAGGCTCTCATTTTCCCGCTGCTTGATAGATAACAACTCGCCAGTTGTGCGCTCACGGCGCCTATTACTCACGAAGTGAGTGCTGAACATAGATGAAAGCTGAGAAAAACTTGAAACATTACCAGCCTGGATACTCTTGAACCATGTCTGGGCAATCCCAGTCAGAGTAGACGGAAAAACTTTACACCAGATGGCGTCCACCTGCGTGTATAAAAACATATGCCCTTCATAGGCTGCAACATGGTCATCCGGATCTGACGTGCCGTCATATTTGCAGGACGGCATCTTGATCCTTGGCATAGGGTGGTTCAAGATTTCTGGAATGAAGGGAGACAGCTTAGGTTTAATCAACAAATGACCGCCGGCGAAATAGTTGCTTATATCATTGGTGCTATATTCTCGGTGGGAACGGCTTTGATGCTCATCCCCAGAATTGTTTAGATCCTCTGTCTCTAGGAGTGCTTCTTCATACTCTGGGTCCTCAATTTGCCTTTCCATCTGGCGTCCCTCTTGAGTGAAAGTCCGCATTTTTCTCACGGGGGTGCCATCGACGTTGCGACCATTCACGGTCGACATCCGCCTACGAACCTGGCCAACCCTCGTATTAGGAGTGGGGGTGTTGTTAGGCTGAGTACCCGTTTGTAACATTTGGATGAAAGACGCTACAGTTTGTAGCTGCTCAGTGGAGAATTGACTTAATTGAGCCAGGTTAAATGATCCGCTACCAGTGTTTACCTGAGACACATTGTTCCCAGGAGTTTGCTATTCGTTGACGTTCACAGCGTCTAACTCTGATGGATCACGGTCGTCATTGTTTGCTCTTTCCATGATAGCGTTCACAAAGATGGGAGCCCCTCCTTCTAGCGCCAAGTTGTTTCGGTGTTGAAACGGTTGGCGGTCTTGAGAGAAGTCCGCCAAAGATTGGGGTTAGACTCCGCTAGTGAATAACTGCACAAGAAGCAAACGTGAACTACCCTCGGGGGGGGATGCGAGGAAACCCCCTCCGACGCTCAAGTCAGCACGTGTCCAAATAGGATTTAGAGAGAGAAAGTAGAGAGAGAGAGAGATAAGAATTCTGAGTGTGAGAGAATGTACCTGTAGAATAGTACTAGTGGGGTATTTATAGAAGTACTATTCATCTGACAGGGTGTGTAATCCTTTTACACGTGTACGGTTGTGGTGCACCTGACACTTGGGAAGATTCCCTTATTTTGTCTTGTTGGGCAACCGCCAACGTTGTCAGACCACATCAATGAACTGACTTATTAGAGCATTAGGCGACACTTACAATATTCGCGTCCGTCATTGTGTTCGTGGACTCCTCATGGGGGTTCGCTAACGTACTTGGGTTATACCCATACAGAAACCATAGAAAAATGAAAAAGACTCCGACTAAATGATGATGCCCAAAATGAGAGAAATGTGAAAAATATTAATTAAAAATCCTTTTTAAATGGTTTTGTTCTTTATAATATTACTTTTTTTTAAAATGTGTACAAAACTTATAAAAATAAATTATTTTCTTCAATTGTTGAACATGTTTAGATCTTTACACTTTTATTCTCATGGAATAACTTGTTAAAGTTTAAATATATACATTGAAGTCAATTATCCTTATCTTTATCTCCCCTTCAGAAAAGATAAGAGTTAAAAAAAAAAAATTCGTTACATGTCGAAGATTTTAAAATCTTAGAATTTTTCACAAACTTTTGTACGTGGCCAGCCACACCATTAGTCGATGGTGTAGCCACTTCACATATAAGATAATTAATCAATTATCAGGGGTTAGGACGATGATCTAATGGGATTACCATGATATATGGGGGTTACTCTAATGGAAAAATAGGGTTACTTTTATTAACAAATAGAATTACTCTTTTGATAGCCAAAACAAAATAATAGGGTTACTTAAAAGAACAAATGAGGTTACTTTTTTATAATTGGTTGATTTTACATATATATATATATTGAGATTAATTTTATGGACATAATAAGGTTATCGTGTGAGTATATGTGGTCACATTTATGAATAAATATATGTTGCTTTAATTTGATACATAAATATATCTTTTAGTACATTTTGCTCATTTGATTGATTTGAAATAAGCAATGAGCAAAAAAAATAGTTTTGGGTGTTATGTGTAACTTTAACTGCTATTATATATGTACGATTAAAATTATTGGAGATATATAGCACTTTTTGATGCATACCTTTCTCTTAGTTTTTAAAATTAATACTCTTACAATTTTGTAAAATATTAGAATACTATTTATTCAATTTTTAGGACTACACACCACAAAAGCTTTTATGTAGAGTGAATATCATCAATTAGTGGGAGTTGAAAATTCGAAAGTAAAATGGTTAACTTGATTGGTACATATGAGACGGAATTCATTTATGTTTTCCAAATTTGACGAAGTTTTCAGATAATAGTTTTTGATACACAGATTATTTTTTTTTCTTTAATCAGGTTGTGCAATGGTGTAGTGCCTTTTTGCCGTCATGCGTCGTGCATGCATATCCATAAATCCCTGCAATTCTGCGGTGTGCAGATAAGACCAAAAGTAGAATTTAATGTAAATTACATGAGATCAAATGTTAGGGATTCACTCGATCACCCTATTAGCTGGACTCCAACTTTGCTGTTGTGTTGTCTTTCTTGTTTATTTCATTCTTGGACCATCCAATTAATATGTGTTGAAACTCAAAAGTTTGGGGATATATGTCATCTCCATAGATACTAGAGAACGGTAGATGTAACAGATATAGTAATTAGTTGGATTATAGGGTAGATAGTGGAAAGTGTTCATGGGAATTGGCATCATTTTTTTAGATCGGGTTGATACGTAAATGGTTCATGCAATGGCTGATGTAGCTTATGGTCTGTTTAGGCGAAGGTGCGGCGGTTAGAATCTAATCTAATTTGTTGTCCCTTAGGCTTTGTTTGGTAGGAAGGATTTAGCCTATGTTTTCTTTATTTCCTTCCTTTCCCGTCCTTTACTAATGACAAATTGACAACCAAACATGTGATTCCTCTCAAATCCACCAATTATACCAAACATTGGAAACTACAACTACCTTCTTTTCTCTTCTTTTCCTTTCTTTTCCTTTCTCTTCCTTTCTTTTCCCTTCCTTTACTAAAAAAATACCAAACAAAGTGTTAGTGTTTTGATGTCTTGATGATGATAACCGAACTTGTAAATTAATTGGTTTGAATTTATGTGAAGGTTACTCGTTCCAAAGTTGGAATAAGTTCAAGAGAGGAGAAGTTTGCATTATGAGTTTCTAAGAGTGGAACGTGAGGCTAAGTTTTAAAGAAGAAATAACTCTTGAAAGAGTTAACTTAACATAAGACCAATCTGCAATTGATAAAGAATAATTATTTTAAGCATAAGTTCCAGAGCAAGTTCCTACGGAGGTTAGTAAATACTAAGTTCCTACGGAGGTTAGTAAATACTAAGTTCCTACGGGAATTTATGAATCTTCTGTCCGGGATTGAAGATGAAGCGTCGGAGTTGAAGTTTCTAAGTATGGAGACATGAAGACGAAAAATGTGAGTTTATTTTTAGAATTAATATAAGTATTTATTTTGTTAAGGAAAGTATTATGGAGCATATGAGAAACTAATTAACTATGACACAATTATTGAAGTACTTTTAAAAAAATATTTGTGAAACCTTTTATGGATATTAATCATTGATTATTCTCCACGAAACTTGTTTTATCGCGTTTCCTAAAAGTGCTCTAATAATGTCGTTGGTTTTTAATGCTTTTTATGATTGTTGACTAAGCTAAGTGTTTCCCAAGTTTCTTAACAACCTAACTAATCATGATTCATGCCTTGGCTTTAGGCATGATGTCAATTAGTGGAGAGAAACTAGGAGAAGGCTTCCAAGAAATTAAGAATCCTACCGAATATATCAAAACTGACATCAACAAAAACCTTATGAGATTATAAAAACGTTTTCTAAGTCATAAGTTCTAAGTCAGGTCCTAATATAATTAATATCTTGTTTATCTTGTTACTTTTTAGCGGTTTTATATATCTTTTTAGAGCTTTTAAGTTAGTTTAGTTCCTTTAAATGGTTAGTTGCTTGAAATGTGAATTAGTACTCCCCCTTGTATGCTCTTCCTTTGTGTGCTTTTGTCATATTTCAGGACTTAGTATATCATGCTCAAAGGGTGTTTGCACGAACCCAAATATGAGGATCAAAGAGGAAGATCAAAGAAGCATCAAGGAAGCCTCAAGGACCATCAAAAAAGCCAAAAAGACATCAAGGAGAGGAAAACAAGGTGACCTGAGCGCCCAAGTTGGGCTACCTAGTCGGCTCACCTTGTAACAAACCTTACCACAACTCATATCAAGGCGACCAGCCTGGGTTGTTGGGTTGACCCACCCGAGTCAGATCTAATCCGACCGCTCGGATGTTGTTTTTCCATAAATTTTCTCTTTTGATCTCCTTTTTGTACGAGGATATATTTGTAATTACACTTAAGAAAGCGTCTTGGGTGTAACATGTTACACTATAACTTATTGTGTAACACCATCTCACACATGTAACTCTTTAATGTCATTATAAAACTCTTTCATTTCATTATAACTGACTTATATAACTTTTTTGTAGCTAACTCAGTTCTATGTCATTATTACTCATTTTTATGTCATTATAACACTCATTCATGTCATTACAACTCACTTCTATGGCATTTTTTTAGCAAACTCGGTTCTATGTCATTATAAAACTCATTCATGTCATTACAACTCAGTTCTATGACATTTTTTTTTAACAAACTCAGTTTTATGTCATTATTACTCATTTCTATGTCATTATAAAACTCTTTCATGTTATCATAACTGACTTCTGTAACATTTTTCTAGCAAACTCATTTCTATGTCATTATAAAACTCTTTCACGTCATTATAACTGATTTTTATGACATTTTTTTAGCAAACTCAGTTGTATGTCATTACTCATTTCTATGTCATTATAAAACTCTTTCATGTTATTATAACTGACTTTTATGAATTTTTTAAAGCAAACTCAATTCTATGTCATTATAAAGCTCTTTCATGTCATTATAACTGACTTCTATGAAAAAATTTTAGCAAAATCAATTTTATATCATTATTACTCATTTCTATGTTATTATAACTAACTTCTATGACATTTTTAAGCAAACTCAGTTCTATGTCATTATTACTCATTTCTATGTTATTATAAAACTCTTTCATGTCATTATAAATGACTTCTATGACATTTTTTTAGTAAAATCAGTTTTATGTCATTAGTACTCATTTCTATTTCATTTTTCAGCAAAGTTAAGTTGTATCATTTTCTCCTATTTCATTATTATTTGTCAACTCTTTATATACCATATCATTATTACTCATTTTTATGTCATTATTGGCGTATTTCATGTCATTTTTGAGCTGTCTCGTGTCATTTTTTTTATAAACCTATTTCATATCATTATAGCTGTCTTCCATGACATTTTTTAGCAAACTCAGTTCTATGTCATTTTTCAGCAAAGTTGTATCATTTTCTCCTATTCTATTATTATTTATGAACTCTTTATATACCATATCATTGTTACTCATTATTATGTCATTATTGGCGCATTTTACGTCATTTTTTGAATTTGTCACCGTATTTTTTTATAAATTGTTTACGCTCATTATAAGCCTTCTATGACATTTTTAAGTAAACTCAGTTCTATGTTATTAGTACTTAGTTTTATGTCATTATTACTCACTTATATGTCATTTTTTATAAATCTTATATTACACAAATTGATGTATCATTATTATTAACCTTTATCATCACATTCACAAACAATGTACCACGCTTTCTATCTCCCCATTGGCCGTCATCTGTCATTCATCACAAAACACACGCATTGCATTTCAACTCCTTCAACTCCCCCCTCCCTCTCTCCTCCACCGCCCTTTCTCCTCCTCCGCTCCCCTCCCTTCATCATCAAATTGCCATGGCAATACCACCGACGTTTCACAACTCGATCATCTGAACCAAAAACTCACTATCTTTGAACCAATGCCTCCACCTCCACTCTCTCTTATCCCATAAAAACTCGCCCAATTATAATCAGCTTCATCATTGTGGTCGGCGATTTGGCGGCAAAAAAAGTCCAGGAGAGAGAAAATGAACCATAGATGAGAAGCTCGAGGTCACCACCTCACCGGACAGGCGAATTGTTCAGCTTACCTGATGCCGCGCGACAAGGGGAAAGAGAAAGAACTACCACTACCGCAGCCACCGTCGCGCCCACTCCAAGGTCAGGTTTTGATTCTCATACGACATGGATCTTGCGATATTGCGATGTACATTGATTTTGTTATCTTGCAATGTAAATTGATTTTATGATCTTGCGATGTAAATTTATTTTATGATCTTGCGAGAAATCTCATAATCGAGGAAGTAAATTGATTTTATGATCTTGCAAGATATCTCATAATCGAGGAACTAAATTGATTTTGCAATCTGATTTCCATCAAAATGATTTCCAGAAATCTCATAATCTGCGATTCTAATCACTGGAGATGATTAATGGCGATGATTTTTGGATGGAAGGATTTGCGATTGAGGTTCAGGAGGAGAGAGAGTGGGTTTGGGCGGAGAAAGAAAATGGAAGGGGAGTGGTTGCAATGGTGAAGATGGCGGTAGTTATGGAGGAGAGGAAGGGGAAGAGGGGGAAATGAAGAGGAAGAGATGGTGATTTCACACGTGTGAATATCTGTTACACAATAAATTATTATGTAACAGTTCCTGAGACTTTATGTTACACTTAGGCTCTGTTTGGTAGGCCTGAAAATGTTTTAGGTTAAGCTTTATTACTCCCCCTCCGTCTCTGGATAGAATTCTCATTTCTTTTGGGCACAAGTATTATGGAGAAATCATATATAAGTGGGACATTAGTTGTATTAAATCATAATTAAAAATTGAAGTTGGTACACTTTTCAAGAATTACTTATTAAGGAGATAGAATGTAGACCACTTTTCAAAGTCATCTTGTTTATGAGGAAGCGGGTAATATAAAAAAAATGAAAGCTAAATAATATTTTAATTGGTACACCCATACCAAATAAGGAAATGGAAAATCTATTTGGGACATAAATAAATGGAAGAATGTGAACTCTATTTAGGGACGGAGGGTGTACATTATTACTAAGTGAAATTTATTTTTATTAGCATTTTTGAATTCTTAGAATCGTAGGAGAGAGAAAGTTTGAGCTTGAAGCTTTTGAACTCCGTTTTCATATTTTATTCAAGATTAAAAATTTGGTAAATTCTTATTTGTTTTATTCCCTCTATCTTAATCTTGTTTACATTATACTTTACTTTAATTAGATCTTGTTTTCTTAGTTTACTAAATCCCTTGTTCTCTTTTCCCCCATTTTTATGATGATGAGATTTCTTGAATCTTTGATTTGTTGTCCCAATATGATGTATGAGTAGTTATCTACTAGGGGAAGGGATGTAGCTTTCATATAGTCCTTAGATCCCTAATCCATATTAGAGTGTTTGACATTGGGGATTTTCTTTTTGATCTAACTTGATTTATTTGGTTTGTTGGGTGATTGATCACCACCTAGCATGCATTTAGGAACCCCTAGTGAATGATTGAAAAATGAAGCTAAGGGTAGACTAGGTTTAGTTGTTAGGTTGAGATCTCCATGAAAATAGGGCTTTCTTCATCTAGGGTTTCTTGACTAATCATCTTGTTATGTATTTTCTAGTTTAGTTACTCATGCCATGAGAATATGCCATGAGTGACTAATCGGGCTTCCCGACTCGAGAGAGTAATTAAGCTTCCTATTGATTGATTATTCCTCTTGCTAAGACCCTTGTTTGTGGTTTCCTTGGTCTCAATTTTAAATGTTTGGATTATTTGATTGTGAATTCCCCTAATCCCCTAGTTCCTTTATCCTAAATTTACTTCGTTCATTCTATTTTTGTTTGGTTTTGAATGAACAACGTTAATTATTATAATATGTAAACTGTGTATAACTTTTGCTACGTAATTAATATTATAATTTTTGTTCCATTGGATAGTGCTCGAAAGATGTTTCGAAATAAGATCCATTTACAATATGGTTCTACAACTTATGAAATAGATAGCGCCACATAGGATTGCCATGTAATTAATTTTTATTTTAAATATTTTTAAAAATAGAGTTCTACACATATTTAAATACATAAAATGAGTTTTGCATAACGAGAAATTAGAGTTTCGTTTTGAATAAACAACCTAAATTATTGTATTACGTAAATTGAATATAGTTTTTGCTACCTAATTCAAAACATTATAATTTTTTACCATTTGAGAGTGCTTGAAATATGCTTCAAAATAAGATCCATTTATAATATAGTTTTACAACTCATGAAAATATATTTAACTAGATGAATGGGAAGACATTATTTAGTCTTTCTTTTAGATAAATATAATAATAGCTATAACTATAGTGTACTATATGTGACTACAACATTTTATCATAGGTCCGATTTACAGGGTTTAAACATATATATAATCTTTCAACCTCGGCCTTACGCAGTCGGGATCCTCTAGAGTTTTAATCAAATTATTTTACAAGGTAGAGTTGTATATGAACCATACATTTTAAAATCAAAGGCTCATATTGGTGGAAGGGGAGAAATAAGGGGTGAATTTTGATGAGAAAAAACATAGGGTTTTTTGGAAAGATAATGCATGAGCCATTGATTTTTTATTCAATGGTTGATATTACTCAAACTCTATATTGTAGAGTTCGTTTAGAACTTTAGAGGATCCAAACACCAGCCTTACTCAACTGAACCAAAGCAATTTAGTATTGCAACCAAATTTATTAAGGAAACTTTGTTGTTACATATATATTAGAGTTTTGGATGATGAAAAAAATTAGTGTATGATTTTAAAAAAAACAACTTTAGAATATTATAGAGAGCTCCACCTAAACATGACATGTCATTCTTTTTAATTTTTTTTTTCAAAGTAGTGTTTAACATAGATATAAATATAGGTGTTTTTAATAAGTGAAGATTACACTTTGATTTTAAATAAACAACCTAAATTATTCAACTATGTAAATTGAATATAACTTTTGCTACATAATTCGTAATATTATAAATTTCTTACCATCGGAGAGTGCTCGAAATATGTTCCCATATACAATATTGTTTTACAACTTATGAAATTTTATTTATTTAGATGAACAATAACATATTATTTATTCTTTATTTTAAATACATATAAAAATAACTATAAAAATAGCGTATTACATGTGACAATAGCAATTATGTCTTTCAAAATCAAACTTTTAAAAATTGAATTATATAAAGATAAAAAATACATATTTGTAGTTTTGAGCATACCATGATGGCATTACATGAAGAATCAAATGAAAGTTTGTCAACGACATTGCAGAGGTATTATGCAATTGACGAATTATTTGATTCCTAGAATATTTGTTGTATACATAATCATTTATGTTTTTCTTTTTCATATATCTATATGTCAGATCTTATTCTTTTCTCAATAAACTTAATTCTACTAAAACTAATTGGAAAATCAAGGTTCGAGTTTCTAGACTATTTGAGGTCGCAGATCATAAAAAAGAGGTAAGTTTGATAAGTCTTGATATGGTCATGATTGATGAAGAGATTTTTCTCTCTTAAATAATATTTTCGATTATTAATAGAGGTTAGTTTTATATTTAATTTATTTTATTCATGATACCATCATTATGATATTCTTTTTTACTTTCTCATCTTCTATTCTATATGCGTTAGTGTTTATGTGCTATATTAAAAGTTGAAATTATGGCTGGCACTCATATTTTTTTCTCTATTCTTTCTGACTTGCATCTATTGAATTATTACCCTCTACTTTCTTAAAGTATCGTTCAGGTATTTTCCATGTTAAAACTCTGTTAGCTATTGTTAGTCATACCAATTATTGGGATACTATTTAATAATAGACTTAGCTACAATATTCAATTGAATATTAAAAATATAAAATTTATATATCACAATAACAAATCTAGAAATTGAAGTATAATGACAAATACTTCTCTGTCTTTTTCTACTGCAACAATGTGTTTGGGCATGATTTTTAAGAAAATACAAGAAAATGGGTAGTTTAGCATAGAGGGGTTAACTAGAGTAGCGGATAGGTAAATCCTTAATAAAGTAAACGCAACTTTATGAGGCAATTTGAGTAATTAATGATGGTTTTATTAATATAAAGTTATAAAGTAAAGGCGATGTTGTCAACTATAGTTTTTTTATACCAAAAGTGGAATGGTTCCAATAGCAGAAACTACCCAAATTGGTAATTGTTACAATTAGAAAAAGAATGGAGGAAGTATATAAATACAAAGGTGTTGAAAAATCTCATTTTACAACAACAAATAATCAACAATGTTAATAAAAATTAGCAAAAAAATAAAATAAACAACCCGTGCAGCGCACGGGCTTCAAAACTAGTATATATAATTACAACAACAGTTTACATCAGTTTTTCCCCCGTGAAAATTACATATATTCCCGTTTATCTTCAGCTTTTTTTGTGATTATTGATAAAAGTAGAACAAAAAAAATCATTTAATGAAGTGCTACAATTCTTAAAAAAATTGTTTCACATTGAAATTACGAGAAATTTTCTTGCCCAAAGCTACACCAATATGTTGCACCAACTACATAAAAATCCTTGATGTCGAAACAAAGCAAAAAAAAAAGCTATATAAAAATCTAAATACACCAGTACTAATTAAAACTCTAAAGTAAGCTAAACACCAGTTATTGCATCCATGTCATCCAACCAAGTAATAACTTTAAACACTTGAATTTGTGAGAGATATTGTAAAAGATTATGTATTTGTTTTAGCTAGCTTAGCTTATGAGCTGAGATGAAAAGTAGGTAAGGTACAAACAGAAGATAAAAGTTAAGACTATAGAAAATCAAATATTGTATTACTTTTTGATACGTTATGTTTCTGCCAAAACCTTACTTGCCAGCGATTTGTGTTAAGCGATTGAGCTATGCCAGCGATATATTTTAAAGGATGCATCCTTTTCCTAACAATTTCCAAGATTGATTATGATATGAAAAAAAGTTTACAAACCAAAACTGTTTTGACGGCCTAAAGTAAAGTTATTGAGCTTTCCGCTCATATTAGTTTTTGTTTGTTTTATATTTCCCTCTGTAATTTGCAGGTTTGTCTTGGATTCAGATGAGAGTTTGGTTATGAAGTTGTAATTAGATTAGTGATTCAGAGGTTGTATTTGGAGCATTAAGATGGTTAGAGTTCAAATGCTTACTTAAGTGTATTATATTATTTGGCTTTGAGTAAAGTATTTTGTAATCCAATATTGGTTTTGAAGTTATTTTGTTGTGGGCTCTGACCCACAGGTCCAGGATCGTATTATAGGTTTTGTTTCTGCTGCAAGGGAATGTAATTTGAGGTTTATTAAATAATAATTGAGATTTGTGTACCCTAAGTGTGATTAGCTAGCCGCTTGAAAGTGCGGGTTGTTACAGTGCATTTGCCGCAACAACAATGCGCTTGATGCAACTCTGGGAAAATCTCCAGACAGTTAGTAGCCCAGACTTGTCCGAAGTTCATGAAATATAACTCAAACGTACGATACAGATTTCATAACAGCATCAAAACCATAACCAAAACATGATCAACACTCCAAAACTCACACTTACTCATGTAATCACAAAACATAACAAAGTTCCCTTTTATATTTAAAATAAAACATTCATAGTAGGCATAAGATTAACTAAACATTTCAAAACAACAACTACCAATATAACATATGTATACTCTTTAAAGCTAGGATTTTTTGTCCAAAGTGTCTTTATTTGGAACTTTTTTGTGAAAATCTGCCTTATAAGAATTTTTTTGCACAAAACTGCCACTAAAGTTACTTCTGGTTGTTGAAAGGTGCCAAATATAATTTTCAGACGTTGACCAAAGTTTTCAGGCAACTTAAAATCACGTGGCCAGCACGTAATCTTTAATTTTACGTTTTTGGAACACCAAACTTACAGAGAGGAGGGGGAATGAATTGAATTCACTGTTAGGAGGGAAGAATTAGGGATTTCAATTCGAAAATTAGGAGGAGAGAGAAGAGATAGAGAGTGAGATATGAGGGAATTGGAAGAACTGGGCTTCCAAAAACGCAAAATTAAAGAACACGTGCTGGCCACGTGATTTTAAATTGCATGAAAACTTTGGTCAACGCCTGAAAATTTTATTTGGCACCTATCAACAACCGGAAGTAACTTTAGTGGCAGTTTTGTGCAAAAAAAAATTATAAGGCAGTTTTTCACAAAAAAGTTCCAAATAAAGGCACTTATGGACAAAAAATCCTTAAAGCTATCATATAACAATGATTTTCGCACGAAACTTTCTTCCTCTAACACATACATACACACGGCACACACATATGCACAACAATATATATAAAAATTCTAAATTCATCATATAACAAGAATCCTAAACATTTCCTAACAATTAAAATCATTATCCTAAAAACTATCTTAATATCTAGCATTCTAGGACAATTCCTAGTTACCTGGAACGTCGGGTGGTGTGCATAAATTCAACAAAGCTAGGCGTGCTCCTCCTGTGCGGGGTTGGCGTCTTTCAAATAGCTTCCCAGAATAACAAGAACAAAAGTTTAAAGCTTCCAAGATGATGATGAAAAGAGGTAAACAAGTGATTGAATTTTTAGTGAAGAAAAACACCAACTTTGCACCTCATCTATGGTTCGAAAAATGGCGTGAGAATGGGGAAATAATGCAGCAAAAATTCTGATTAAAAATCAGATTCTTGAATGGTTAGAAAGCTCAAAAGAAATCATTAGTTGAGGTTGATTAATGACGAAATAAGTAGGGAGGTTACGGATTGAAAAGCTTGACCTTATGAGCTCTCAAAAAAACTCTTTACTTTCCCCCTATAACCAGCCACAAGGCCCGCAACACGCCCCACACATGGGCTATGAGGGACTAAAGTTCGTCACAAGAACAGTCCAAACACGATATAAAAATAACGATGTAAAAGTTGCACGCCTAAATAACGATAATAAAATAATCTAAATAATAATCTTCAATGTAAAAAATCATAAATTAAATTTAAATATTATAAACTAATTTTATAATTTTTGAAAATTAATTGCACACAGTCAAAAAGAATATTTTAAATAATTTATATACTAAAAGTATATGAAATAATATTGGAAAAATTGACACCAGGGGTCCGAACTAAGGCCGGAAATTTTTTATAGATACCAACTATTGATTATCCAGTATAGGTCCCAACTATAGTAGGTAGTGTTTTTAAATGGACTCATGCGACTTGTAACCTGTTGAATAGGTAATAAATTAGTTTTATTTTATTTTGATTTCTAAAATCTTTCTCCTCTCCTCTTTCAGATAAGTCATAGTATTTCTTTCTTCCTCCATTGTTGATCATTCAAAATCATTCACCTCACCTCTTTCTCTCTCCTCCCTCACGCCATATAAATCGACCCACACAAATATGAAACACAAAACTCTCCCACTGCCAAACCCGATTGCAAAACCACCCAAATGAAAAAAACATGACCCTTTTCAACTCCACCCTACTCCCCCTCTGTTTTTGTCCTTCCACCACCACGCGCCACCACCATCCGCCCATCCACCTCTACCAAACCTACCTCCTCCTTCTCTCTTCTCCCCCCCACTTTCTCTCTCCTCGACCACCCCATCTCACCTGAGTTTGCTTGAGGACTGAGGTCATTTGATTTTTGAGAAGCAAACTCACCACTGTCTCCCTCAACCGCACTATCTGAGTAAAAGAAGCAGGAAGAGCCGCTAATAATGGCGGATGAAGTGCAAGATGGAGACAAAACGAATGCCATGGAATCTCAAATTAAGTCTTCAATTCTCTCACGCTCCTCTAACTCAAGGAAAAAGTCCAATACACCTTTATGGGTCATGTGCGCCTAAGGTCACCACAACAATCCCCCCCTGCTCTGCTGTGGTGGTGGTTGTTGTTTGCCACCGGTGCCGTTGTCTGGAGTAATTTCCCCCTGCTTGTGTTGCTTACTGCCGCTGCTCGTTGTTTTAGTTGGTGTGTATGCATTGCTTCATGTTAAATTTGAAAAATGGAATTTATTGAATGTGAATAAATGGAATTTAATGAATTTGAAATATTTTTACAGTGGCAAAAATCTGAGTTAGAGATGAGAGAGAATGGGTGGAGGTAGATTAATGAGTAAAGGATGAAGGAGGGCATCAATGGAAATCTTAAGCGGAAGAGGACCGAGAAAAGTTATTGTAGGCGAGGTCTAGTCTTTGAAGGTTAGGCAATCTTAGAATCCCAGAAGAATTCAACCCTGCACTAAAAGAATTCCTATGCAAAACCAGAACTTGCAGCTGAGTAAATCTCCTAAAAACACGAAGAGAGAGAAGGAGAAATGAAGAAC
Source organism: Beta corolliflora (assembly GCA_947648045.1). NCBI lineage: Eukaryota > Viridiplantae > Streptophyta > Magnoliopsida > Caryophyllales > Amaranthaceae > Beta > Beta corolliflora. Next base: position 313,502 of record CANSZD010003412.1, read on the forward strand.
AGAGAGAATTGGCTTAGAAAATATAGAGTGGGGTGGGTTTTTTAAGTCATGTGATCATTTAATGAATCACGTGACTTCATTAACCTGAAGTAGCAGGTTAAATGACCTGCTGGATCCATGCAAAAATGGGTCATGGCATACTTGGACCTCAAACTGGAATATTGAAAGTTGGTACCTATTAAAGAAAACCGGTAATAGTTCAGTCCTATAGTGTCAATTTTTCCAATAATATTTAGGAGACAATAAACGCAAAAAACTCGGAGCGAAAATACGGGATGGTACATGATGTCTTAAGGGATTTGTATTCTTTGGCTGCTTGAGGATGGTGATGGCTTCTTGAAATGATGGAGGGATGAGGGAAAGAGCTCCTAATCTAAAATATGTCCATTTTTCATTTTTTCTTTCTTTTTTTATTTTTTTATATTTTTTATTAATCAAGGTCATTTGATTGATTTAATTTTGATCATTGAATTACAAGTATAAATGAAGGTAAAAGGATAATAAAAAAAATATACATATATATAATGATATGCATGAAAATGAAAAGCCTATAATAAATGAAGCGTAGAGTGACATAGACTTGATCGGAAAGGTTATAGTTGACTTAGGTAAGGACTCTCTGACTCAACCTAGAAAACCGAAAATAAAAGACTAAGCCTTTTGGAGGACCCACTGCCTAAGGAGTTGTTAGTGATGATGACTCTTGTTGTAGGAAGTATTAGAAGTCTGTCGTCATCGAACATGTTTTACAATGCATTTTTAGGATTCGACAATAGATGTCATATGTTCATTACTTTGATAGAATTTTCAAGAGAAGTTTAGGTTGCACCTTTTGAAATTTTTTTTAGGTGTGGGGTTTGAAGTAGACCCTAAGTTATCGCGCCTCTATTGTGAAAGTAGTCAAAAGTAATTTCATGACTCTAAGCGAAGTCGGGGTTGCGATAGCTCTTTTGTTGAGCCTTAGAGTGGGATGAACTATTTTCCTTTCTGTTGGGTGTTCCCAAGTTGTAACCTCATGACCGGTTCTGAACAGAAATCGAGTGGACCTCGCTTGCAAGTTTTTAGAAATGAATTTCGAAATGAGAAATGATTATGAGATGGACGGTTTGGAAATGATATGGGTTTTATGAATAGGGTTGGTTTTATCATAATGGAGACACATGCCTAATTTTATGCAAATGCAGACATGGACTGGACTATGCAAGCTTTGGTGGTAATAGGGGTGACTAGACGTTGAACTTACATGTAGGGTAAGCAGGCTAGACAATTAGACTTTGAACTTACGTTTCGAGTAAGCATGCTAAACAACTAGACTTTGAACTTACATTTAGAGTAAGTAGGCTATCTAGGCTTAGGGGTGACTAAACTTTGAACTTACATTTAGGATGAGCAGACCCGACAACTAGACTTTAAACTTACATCTAGAGTAAGCAGGCTGAACAACTAGACTTTGGTCTTATGTTTAGAGTAAGTAGGCTAGACAATAAGGGATACTAGAC